>CM054179.1:83782543-84072543 GCA_028829895.1 Sinotaia quadrata | reverse complement strand
CGCTTACTGATGTTTCTTCAAGTTTCGCTAGCACTGACATCCATCCGTAGCTGGAAGACTCTCAACAGGATGTTTCATTTCAACAAATTCGAATTAGCACACATAACCCTTAGAGATTGAAGACAGATAAAATCCCCTAAACAAATTGCTGATCCTAAATACACAGCAAACTACTACATAAATGACTTCCTAATTAGGCCAGTGTCTCTGCGACAAAACAGAGTTAGATATAGTTTAAAATAGTATAATATTTCATAATAAAATATTAACTTTTTACACAATACAGAAACGTTTTGAGTTTGTCTAGCCAAGGGTCTGATTTACAACCTATGCATAACAGGCGGGACTCGATACAATATACCTCACCCAAAGGGTCTGTTTGCAGAAGAGTGAAGTCTTGGACACTAGTTTTCTCAGCCTAGAAACCTTCGCCCATCTCTACCTTGGCTAACTTTAATAATCAATAAAATTAAAAGTACCCCTAAATCCAGTTAATATTTACAACTTTCTCACATTTTCTACACACATTACGTCAATGCATATTATATCTCCAGTTCGTAAACGTGTTCACAGTTACTCCAGCTTAAAAGTTAGATAATCGTGTCACGAGGCCTTGGTCTAAACGAGATGTAGATTTAATCCATTTATTCTGCTTTTACAAGCGTCGGGTAGATCTCTCCGAGCGATTTGATCCAATCGCTCTAATCTTCCTCACTGCCAACCGTTCAACGTGCACCCCCACTCAGTCAAAACTTCTCTCCACTTCTGTCTATCTTCGACTTTAAATTTACAAATAAATTTTGTCATAGCATTTCAGAATTATAAAAATTACAAATAATGCAGTATCTTGGAATTATAGATTAGAAATTAAAAATTATATTACAGTATGCGGGAGAAATTCCCATCCTACAGCAAGAACATAGTCCTATGAGATTTCATCCAGTTCCAGCTATTTTAGAGGGTATAAGCCTATGGCATTTCATCCAATTCCAACAATTTTAGAGCAGATTCGCGCATTATTCCTGCCGCTGCAATCATTTGTAAATGCGTCGCATACTAATGCCATTAAGTTAAAGCGTTTAGTCATATGGCACAAACAAACGTTGTTAAGTCAAAACATACAGTCAGTGTAATATACTAATGCCGTGAAGTCTAAACATGCAGTTATGTTTCAACATACTAACGCCCTTAAGTCAAAGCATACAGTCAATATAATATACTAATGCCGTGAAGTCAAAACATGCAGTCATGTTTCACAAACTAACGCCCTTAAGTCAAAGCATACAGTCATGTGTCTCGCACTAATACCGTCAAAGGATATAGTAATGTGTCACATACAAATGCCGTTCAGTCAAAGCACACCGTCACGTGTCACATAATAAGGCGTCATAGAGTTACGTGTCACGTATTAATGCTGTTTAGTCAAAGCATACAGTTATGTGTCATGTACTAACGCCGTTACGTCAAAACATACAGTCAAGTGTCACACTAATGCCGTTAAGTCGAAGCATACAGTCACGAGTCACATACTAATACCGTTAAAAGCATACAGTCATATTTCACACACTAATGCCGTTAAATCGAAACATATATCACCTGTCACGTACTAATACTTTTAGGTCAAAGCATATAGTCACGTGTCAAATACCAATGTCATTAAGCCAAAGCGTCTAGTATGTATCACATACTAATGTCTTTAAGTCATATCATATAGTTACGTGTCACATACTATTGCGTTAAGTCAAAGCATGTGATCACACTTCACAACCTAATATCTGTTCGACAAAACATGAAGTCAGGTTTCATGTGCCAACATTGCCTTTAAATCAGAGCATGCAGACTCATGTCATATGCGAATGTTTTTAAATCACAATATTTAGGCATGTGACATTACTAAAACTGGTAAATCAGAATACATTCTCGTGACATGCTAAAAACTCAACATACATTCTGGAGACATACAAAAAACTTAATATACGCACTTGTGACATGCTAAAAACTCAACATACATTCTGGAGACATACAAAAACTTAATATACACACTTGTGACATGCTAAAAACTCAACATACATTCTCGTGACTTGCCAAAAACTTAATATACATTCTCGTGACTTACTAATCTCAATATACTTTCCCGTGACAAACAAAAACTCAATATATATTCATGACTTAATAAAAGTGGTAAGTTAGAATATTCAGTCTCGTGACATACTAAAAACTTAATATACATTCTCGTGACATACTAAAACTCAATATACATATCCATAACATACTAAAACTGGTAAATCAGACTACAATCTCGTGACATATTAAAAGCTCTATACACCTTCCCGTGAGATACTAAAATTCAATGTTCATGGCTTACTAAAACTCAATACATTCTCATGAGATAGTCAAAATCAATAAATTCTCATGACATGCTAAAATTTAATATACATTTACATGACATACTAAAATTAAATACAGTCTCGGTCACATACTGAAACTCAATACAGTCTCGTGACATAAAACTCTCAATAGAATTCTAAGACCGGTAAATGAGAATATACGGACACTCAGCATGACATACTAAGACATAATATACAGTCTCGTGACATTTACTAAGACTCAATACACAGTCTCTTGACATACTAAGATTCAATATACAGTTTCATGTCCTAAGAAGACTCAGTTTACAGTCTCTTGACGTTCTAAGACACAATGTGCAGTCTCAGGACATATTAAGGCTGGTAAATTAGAATATACGGACACGTGGTCAATGCTAAGGCCTGCAAGCCAAGGCATATGATCACGTGGCATATACTAACGCCAGTAAATCAGACTTATTTTATTGGAGGAATCAATACATAACATTTCTCAGTAAAACAGAATAGCAAGTGTTATTCTTTACTAACAGACAGTCGTTTCGTGCCGTACGGGTTTTGCATTTATAGTGGTTGTCCGTCTTCAGCGAGCGGTTTTTCATCATTCCAGACTGCTCTGAATATTTATAAGAATGACACATATTTATAGACCGAAATGCAGGGCGAATTCTATTTAAATACGTCTATTATTCTCGACCTCTGTATTCTATTTTCCAGTCTCGCTTTTACGTTGAAGATAAACGAATTGAATTTGCTGGTGCTGGTGTTCATACTGCAGGCGGAGTGTGCCTTACTTCCATTATAATAATTAATGAGGTCTCCTCAGGTATTCACACCGGATAGCACAGTGTGTCTTACTTTCAGTGTGATAATTAATGAGTTTTTTCAAAGTATTGACACTGCACGAAGGGGGGTAACCTACTCCAAATATAATGATTAATGAGGTATTTTCCTAGTGTTAACAGTGCAGGGCGAAATGTGCCTTATTTCCAGTATAATAATTAATGAGGTTTTCCAAAGTATTCACAGCGAATAGCAGAGTGTCTTACTTTTAGAATAATGATTAATGAGGTTTTCTTAGAAATTCACACTGGATAAAAGAGTATGCCTTATTTTCAATGCAGTGATTAATGAGGTCTTCCCAGGTAGTCACACGGGATAACAGAGTTTGTCACACTTTCAGTTCAATGATTAATGAGGGTTTCCCATGTATTTGCACTGGAGCATTGTGTCTTACTTACAGTATAATGATTAACGAGGTCTTCCCAGATATTTACTCTAGATAGCAGGGTGTCTTACAATCAGAATAATGATTAATGTGGTCTTTCTGGTATTCACACCTGAGAGCAAAGTATCTTACTTTCAGTGTAATGATTAATGTATTCGCAGGTACTTACACTGGATAGCAGCGTGTGAATTACCTTCAGTGCAATGTTTAATGTCTTCACTGGTAAATAGATGGTTATTTCCAAGTTTTCATGAGTTAAATATAGATGTTTACTGTTTATTGATGGTTATGTTCCAGTTCTCGAGAGTTATAATGTTTATGTTTACTGATTAATAATGATGGTTAATTCCAAGTTTTCATCAGTTAAATGTTTCTGATTATTGATGGTAATTTCCCAGTTTTCGTGAGTTAAATGTAAATGTTTACTGATTATTGATGGGCTTCGTCTCCGTTTTCATCATTTAAACGTATAGTTTTATTATTGATTATTTATCCCCAGGTTTCGTGACTTAAATATTTATGTTTACTATTGATATCTATTTCCAAGTTTTCATTTCTTTTGTTTACAGATTATAAATGGTTGTTTTCAGTGTTCATTGCTTATGTTTACATATTACTGATGGCTGTTTCTCAGTTTTTTTGCGTTGCACATTCATATTATACTCATTATTGAAGGTCAAAGGTCAGAGCATATAAAACTGAAAATGAATGGGATTGCGTAGTTTAGGTTTTATTCGTTCACGGCATTCAACAACCGATAACGTACAATGATGAAGTTCACATTGTCTATTTATATTAATGTGTGATTGTTCCGTCGTTAGCAATGATGAAGTTCACATTGTCTATTTATATTAATGTATGATTGCTCCGTCGTTAGCAATGATTAAGTTAACTTTTGTATTTATATTAATGTATGATTGTTCCGTCGTTAGCAATGATGAAGTTCACATTGTCTATTTATATTAATGTATGATTGTTCCATCGTTAGCAATGATTAAGTTAAATTTTGCATTTATATTAATTTATAATTATTCTATCGTTAGCCAAACTTTACATTTTATTTCGCACAATAGATTTTCAAAAAATGTTTTGATTTTTGAATTTATTTAACATTTCTTGTTCTCTTTTATTTTCCTCTTAGGTTTTGATTAAGGTATTTGATGTACAGTTTGTTTGATTTCTATTTAGATTTATGGAAATGTTTATACACACACGAATGAGTTTCGCTGTATTTTAACACTACGATATGAACACTATAATATTATGTACTGTATAAGTAATAGATAGTAGTGTGGAGTGGGTGCGGGCGGGGGTAAAAATATATTAGAAAAGACTAAATCATCATTTAAACCGTAACGTGGTCAGCGTCACTGCC
The DNA here is from genome assembly GCA_028829895.1 of Sinotaia quadrata. Classification (NCBI taxonomy): domain Eukaryota; kingdom Metazoa; phylum Mollusca; class Gastropoda; order Architaenioglossa; family Viviparidae; genus Sinotaia; species Sinotaia quadrata. Next base: position 84,067,577 of record CM054179.1, on the reverse strand, counting down.
GTCAGGCGTTACAAAGTATGTGGGAATTAAAATATAACGAAGATCATTAATAAGACAGCTTCGACCCAACTCCCCATCCCAATCTGACATAATAGACCAACTGTTTAAAAGGAAAACGCAAATACCTGTACCTTTAAGGACAAAATAACGTTTTATAGAAATAAAGTAATGATGGCACCAAGATTGTTATAAAGTCAAAATGACTGTAACGCGTTTTGAGTGAGATTTTTGCACAGTATCCACCTTATTACACAGAGTAAATTTTGTAGAATTGCCGGGGTTGGCTGTTAGTTGACCGCGATGGCTTGACTGGTTCTTGCATCTGCTTTGTTAGTGGTCTTGCTTAACACAGTCTTTGGGGTTTGCGCTTATTTGCGTCTCTCGGGTCTGGCTTGTTCCAGATATTGCTCAATAGGACATACAGTGTCAGATACTTTCTGAACAAGGTGCCAATAATATGCGGATTTTAAACAAAGAACATTCTTTCCTTAAATTTACAGCATATACGTAAATAATAACTGATGCGCCAGACTCACGTCATTCATTGATATAATAAGAAAGGATGGAAGGAATAGTAAAGAATGAATCAAAATAGTAAATATATGCACATAAATGAATATGCATAGATGCGTACTAGCTAATGAACATGGTTCAATAGTACGTTCGTCCTTGACCTTTCTCGGCATAACCTTTTAACCTGTGCGGGTCCGGGAAATTTTTCAGGCAGTGTTTCTGGAACAAAAGCAGGATCGACTCACATCTTTGGGACTGATTTTGGCGCGCACAAAGACAGACCGAGCCGGTCACTTGGTCTGTCGGGCTAAATATCTTGCATACTATTACAACCTGACCTAGTTAGTCAGCTAAAATGGTTCAATATTCCCAGCGATCTCCAGTCTTTGCACACGAGACGAGCTATCGTGTAGATGAGAAACGTGAAATCTAAGGTGGGGTCTGCCCTGGTGTGCTTAACAGTGTTTTAAAGCCTTGAGGACCTCAAGATAAATTACCTGTCGGCAGGTTACCCCTCGTACCACCACTAGTATAATAAATAGAATGGGTTCATTAATGGTATGAGAAAACTTTCATATTTGTTACAGAAGTAAAATGGGTGTACATTGCAATATACAAATAAGAAGTAGTATGTTCTGGCATTTTTATAAATAGAATTTTATGTGAATAGTTAAAGTAGGCCGATATGATAGAATTATAAAGTAGAATGATTATAGGAATAATTTATGAAAATGTGCAATATGGCAGTATTAAAGATCAACTAGCTATACAAATGTACAATTAGTTCTACGGTTTAGAAGCATTTATGTCAAATGTCTCTATGACTAGTTCAAGAAGTGTTATCATTGGCAGAATTGTATGTCAAATGACTCTATGACTACTTCAAGAAGGGCTCTCATTGGCATAATTATATGTGAAATGGCTTTATGACTACTTCAAGAAGTGCTATCATTGGTATAATTATATGTGAAATGGCTCTATGACTACTTCAAGAAGTGCTATCATTGGCAGAATTATATGTGAAATGGCTCTATGACTACTTCAAGAAGTACTGCCATTTTGGCAGTTATTTGACTGGAGAAAACGCAGCAGTAGGCGTCCAGCTGATGTCAGGGTGATATGTTTAAATGACTGGCATGTTTTCATATTTACTAAACCACGTGATAATTACAAATCCAAACTGACTCTGCAGGTCTATTCAGTTCATTAGAATCCTGATGACTTTATGGTGATTATGATTAGTGTTGACTTTAATAACGCGGGAAGGCTTTAATCAGTTTCAAAGCGTGCAGCGAAACAATGCGCTGTTGAGACCTGCTGTCTCGGTAATAAATGGCAAGGAGGGAGGTTTTGGCTGCTACCTCATCACGTCGGCTTCAACAACTAGAGCGTCTCCAGATTTATGTTAGCCAAAGAAGAAAGGGAAGTTACTCGTGCATTAGTGCACAAGGCAGTTTGCGAATTTCTGTTCAATGTTTGGTTGTGTGTGTGAGTGTGCAAGTACACTTGACTATATGTATATGTAAACACCATTTTTCTAAACTGTAATGCAATGATGGTATCAAGACAACATGTCCTCAAGTGTTGCGCACTTATTCCTTAAACTAACTCACCAACATTCTCACTTCTAAAGCAATGTAATGCACTTATTTGAGCTGGTGTTTTGTAGAGCAGGAAATCTTGACCAATACAAATGCACTTTACAAATGCAGTGAAGTGCCCGGGTTGAATGAGTATATGAATCAAATTGAATGATGTGTAACCGTTAAGCTCTATGAGCAGGTGGGGGTGTACCAATTCTTAATGTACATCAGAGACTATCTCTCACTGTTGTTGTTTGGTTCAAAAATGAAGCCATTGAAACACCTTATTCCATTAATAAAAAAATCAAACTTTGTACATTGAAAATGTTATTTTTTCAAAGTTTGATTTAGCCTGTTGGATATTAACACTTCACTGCATAAACAAACAGAACAAATTCCAGTTATAAAAGAGCGATTATAATAGAAATTTTAAAAATCCATGTACGATTTACGCCATTGAAAAATATCTACACTAATCTCTATGTCGTCGATTTGACTTCTGTTGTGTGAATCCATCATTAATTGATCGAGGGGTCCATTCACTAAGACCAAATCCTACATTCTGTCCCCTGATGTGCAGGAGTGACCATTTGCCTGATACACAATGTCCACTTATGTATGCATTAAAATGAGGTGTGCCGTTTTTGGTTCTATGACATTTATGTTACCTGGGCAATGATGTTTAATATGACCTGGTTTGCTCCAGCTAAAGCACACTTTTGGTTCGTTCTTAACAACTTTGGCTTCAGTGTTGGGGTGAGGTTTCAGTACTCTTTCTTTTGTCTTACTCGATGGAGGAGGTGCAAGAGAGGATCCTGTTTTAGATTTATTATCTTGTTTGTCACTATGTCATTTAGGCATCACTTGTTCATTAACTTGGCCAGCATTACTAAAAATTATGTTAGATGTTAGATTAACACACGGCCCATTTATATCTACATACCTGTTAGCTGCTTTTAACCAGTCTATTAAAATCTTTTATTCTTTGTCCTTAATGTAAGCTAAAAGTACTGGTGGGCATTATATCTGTAACCTGTCAGTTACAAAGTGATCCCTAACAGCTTTCCCATTGAAATATTCTACTTCGTCCAGTTCCTACCATCTTGTTAAGATATGTTGTAGCTTACTAGCTGCCTGTAAAAATATATCAGTCTGCTCTCTCTAAAACTGGTGAAACCTCTGTCTCTACGTCACCTTAAAGCAAGCCAACAGTTTGGCATTATATCTCTCATATGTCGCGGCTTGCTCTGGGAGTCTATCAAAGACCATACCATCCTGACCTTTCATACCTGCCACTAACTGAGAGAGCCATAAACTTTGTGATAGGCCTAATCTTACAGTATGCTGTTCAAAGCTTAGTGCGTAATCCTCAATATTTTCCTCTTTTTTGTTAAATGAATGGAAACGAAATTTCGTACTGGCTTCCTGAACATTAGCTGCCCCCTCATCTGTATTCTATCTTTCTGTATCTTCAATTGATTTAAGCCAAGCTTTCGTTTCTTTAATCCTCAGCATCTAATTTGGCAAATGCTACTTTTCATTGAAGATCATATTAAATCAGTAATCTTTTCCCTTCACTTTCAATCTATCATCATTTCTCACTTTCATTTGCTTTCTTAAAATTTTTTGTTCTTCTCTTTCACGTTTGTCTTTTCTTTCTAGTTCTTCTCTTTCACGTTTATCTTTTCTTTCTAGTTCTTCTCTTTCACATTTATCTTTTCTTTCTAGTTCTTCTCTTTCACATTTATCTTTTCTTTCTAGTTCTTCTCTTTCACGTTTATCTTTTCTTTCTAGTTCTTCTCTTTCACATTTATCTTTTCTTTCTAGTTCTTCTCTTTCATGTTCCTTTTTCATTTGTAGTTCTATCTGGCCTTTTACATAGGCCGAGATATATTCTGAAATTTTATATGCTGGAGTGCATACCTTTTCAGTCATTTCCTTGCCCTCCTGCGTCCATTTCGTTCTTCGAGCGTAATTTCCATATTTAAATCACAAATAAATCTACCACGGTCACGTGAGCTAGCTGATAGGTAAGTAATCTAGCTGATTTTACAAAGAATCTTCACACACACACACACACACACACACACACACACACACACACACACACACACTCAAGTAAATCTTTAAATCTAGTTACTTAAATGCACAATCAATGTAAACAGTCTAACTTCCACACACTCTCAATCAACTAGTCAACTTTAAATCTAGTTACTTACAATGCACAGGTAAACAATATAATCTCCACACTTCAGTAATTGAAATATGGTAATGCATGTATCAATACAATAAGCAATCAATAAGACAAAAAGTCATAAAGGTTCATCAAAACATTTCAAAAGAGTAAAAGAATAGACAAAGCAAGACAGTTCTAGATAGTGTTATAAAAATAATGTGATATAAGACTGCTTTCTAAATGTCTATTCCACTAGTCAAATGTATCTCTTTCTAGCTCTGTTTTAGTCTATGACAATCTAATTGTAACATCTTTTTTCTCTGTTTGTCTTCATATTTCTCAGACTATTACTGAATGGCGGGTTGGGTTGGTGTCGTAAGTCAAATAACTAGTGGCATACCTTTGTATTCATAACCAGTAGTGCATACCTTGATTCGGCACCGAACGATGTTTTATATCCTTAACTAGTAAATATTTGGTTTTGTACATTAGTCAAAGTCACTCCAAGACACCTCATGACAAACACAAGCTCACGCATGTACTTGTGTGCACATAGTTATTATACCTTAGAAATATTCAAAAAATTAGTCATAACCTATAGCCACTCTCAGTCTCATTGCTAACTAAAATGGAAAAATAACATCATTCATGTTTATGTGCACAGCGACACGATAACGGCTACAATGAACATAAACAGAGACAGCTGCGACAAAACAACGTGACCCAAGAAAATGCTGCTGTCACAAAAAAAAACAAAAAACAACAAAAAACAACATGCCTGTGTAGAAAATTTTAAACAAAGTGACGTAAAAAAAATGTTGTTTTCAATGATGTGCCTGTTATGGAAAAACTAAGTGACTCAAGAAAAATGTTGTTATCACACGTACATGCCTGTGAATGAGATTTTGTATGTGATGTTCGGAATGTAATTTCAAGTCAGTGGAACAAGCATCTAAACATCATATTACCAAGAATAAAAGAATTCGTACATCTAGGCCTGCATTTGTACCAGTCAGAAGTGGTATCTTATTCAGGGAAGTAATAGGCCTAGGCTAGTACTTGTACCAGTCAGAAATGGTGATCTTATTCAGGGAATTATTAGGCCTAGGCTAGTACTTGTACCAGTTAGAAATGGTGATCTTATTCAGGGAATTATTAGGCCTAGGCTGGTTGGTACTTGTACCAGTCAGAAATTGTGATCTTATTGAAAACAAATATATATATAGTAGTTGTTGGCCTGTATTTGCATCAGATGTAAATGGGAATGTTTATCAGATGATTTGATTTTGCTCTGATGAACATTCAAAGCCAGAAGGGATACTTTGGCACTAGGTTTGTACTAGTAACGAGCCAAGTGGAAAATAGATTTGTCACCACAAAGTCGTATTCTTAGCGGACTGGTGACGAGAGAAAGAATTCATAGAGAGAGTTGACGATCTGTAGGACTGGAAAAGGTTGTAATTCTGTAGCACTGGTGACGAGGGAAAGAATTCATGGAGAAAGCTGACATTCTGTAGGACTGGTGATGAGAGAAAGGATTCATGGAGAAAGGTTGTAATGCTATAGCACTGGTGACGAGAGAAAGAATACTTGGAAAATGTTGTAGTTCTATAGGACTGGTGATGAGAGAAAGGATACATGGAAAGAAAGTTGTAATTATATAGGACTGGTGAGGGAGGAAAGAATCCATAGAGAAAGTTGAAGTTCTTTGGAGCTGATGACGAGAGAACAATACATGATGAAATTTCTAGTTCTATAAGTCTGATGACGAGAGAACAATACATGATGAAAGTTCTAGTTCTATAAGTCTGATGACGAGAGAACAATACATGATGAAAGTTCTAGTTCTATAAGTCTGATGACGAGAGGAAGAATCCATTGGGAAAGTTGTAGTTCTATAGAATTGAGATGAGAAACAAGATGCATTGGGAAAGTTGTAGTTCTATAGAATTGAGATGAGAAACAAGATGCATTGGGAAAGTTGTAGTTCTATAGAATTGAGATGAAAAAAGGGATGCATGGGGACAGCCGCAGTTTAATAGGACTGATGATGAGTAAAATAATACAGTGGACTCAATCTCTTTGAAGCCATAGTCCTTACGGGTTTGTGACGAAAGAATGGACATTTGAACCATTAATATGTAATTCACCCTTTGCTGCTCTTCTAGCAGTTAGAGGGTTGTAACTAAAATGAATGTGGCCCCAGGTTGACACTGTATCAGTCGTTATCGTTTACACACTGCAGAAATGTAACTGTAGAAATACTTCATTAAGGCATGTGTAATACAGTATATCAACTTTCACAGTTCAGACAATAGAGTCATTACGACATATTTAACTCGTTCAACACTATTTATAGCAAGTCAAAACAAAGCTTTACAAGAAATCATTACTATTCACTCAATATACTTTGCAAACAACATATTCAATAGGACTTCAATGTGACTCTTATCAGAATATTTAATCGAACAATTTGTTTCTCTCACATTTAACAACTGCAGTAACTTCTGTAAACTTCTGTAAACTTCTGTAAACGAGATGCAGCATAACACATTGCACAGACACATGCTACTGACTTATGGCACTGACACATATAGTAACGCACATTCACTGACATACTCGGCCTTAACACACAAAACTAAACTTGTGTCATATCGGAGGCCACAGAACATTCGTTGGATGTTCGACATAAGTTACTAAAGTTAATAGGCTAGAGTTTATATGTCCTTGACTCAAGTTGCTAAATTGTAGAGTATTAAAAATCTTCTTTACATTACTAGAACTGTATAAATCATATGTTTGATTCAAATTAAAAGAATAGGGATTATAAATCATCTGTTTTATTAAAGTTAGTAGAATTTGGATTATACATCATCTGTTTGAATCAAATTAGTAGAAAGGGGATTATAAATCATCTGTTTGATTGAGGTTAGTAGAATGGGGATTATAAATCATCTGTTTGAATCAAAATTAGTAGAATGGGGATTATAAATCATCTGTTTTATTAAAGTTAATAGAATTTGGATTATACATCATCTGTTTGAATCAAATTAGTAGAATGGGGATTATAAATCCTCTGTTTGATTGAGGTCAGTAGAATGGGGATTATAAATCAACTGTTTTATTAAAGTTAGTAAAATTGGGATTATAAATCATCTGTTTTATTAAAGTTAATAGAATTGGGATTATACATCATCTTCTTGAATTAAGTTAGTAGGATGGTGATTATAAATCATCTGTTTTATTAAAGTTATAGAATTGGGATTATAAATCATCTGTTTTATTAAAGTTAGTAGAACTGGGATTATAAATCATCTGTTTTATTTAGAATTGGGATTATAAATCATCAGTTTGATTCAAATTAGTAGAATGGGGATTATAAATCATCAGTTTGATTCAAATTAGTAGAATGGGGATTATAAATCATCTGTTTTATTTAGAATGGGGATTATAAATCACCTGTTTTATTAAAGTTATAGAATGGAGTTTATAAATCATCTTTTTGATTCAAGTTAATAGAAAGAGATTATAAATCATCTGTTTGATTCAGGTTAGTATAACGGAGAGTATAAATCATGTTTGATTCCAGTTAGTAGAATGGAGAGTATAAATTATGTTTGACTCATGGTAATAGAATGGATAATTAATCTGTTTAGATAGTTACTCGACTGGATATTATAAATCGTATGTGTGCTGTTACGTTATTATGCAAAAGTATCAAATTTACACAATGCATACATATAAGTATACGTGTTAGATAACATACTGTTAAATTGTAAAAAAAAAAAATGGGGGGGTAGCAATACTACTCAGAAAAATAGTGCACTCATTTAATTCAACAAAATAAACGCGGCCATTTAAAACAAAAGACTAATGATCAATCTTTAAAATCTGTGTGCTAGCTAAATGTATACAGGTATTATTATTATGCATTTTATGAGACGATCAGGTCCCTTGAACACAAGCATGCATTGCGTTTATCCTAAAGGAGAATGCCTTGATTTTGACAAAAATACTACCTGTATGCTGTTCGTCAAAGTTTGGAATCTAGCCAAGGTGACAGATGTTTAATAAATTAAAGTGACGGTCCACAATCCATTCAATTTCGGAGCGTGGGTATGGGGTGGGGTGGCGGTTTAACTTGTTAGGAGTACAATACACAACATGCTGTCGAGACTGCCTGTTTGTTCGGATGACAACACACAACACAGACAGCACACAACACAGCGCACAACACAGACCAAAACGGAAAGAGAGATTTACAAATGTATAACTTATGCTTACCCCCCCCCCCTTTTCTTATACCAAGTACACGTAGTTCATACAAATACGTCACAATACGAGACCATTAATTTGATAACTGTTAGAAGCAGACACAACATATGTGTCAGTCACGCAGTCAACTTATGTTCGTGAAAGGTGCCCTGTTTGTATGGGTCTTTTGCTGCCTGGTCAGTGTTTGTATGGATCTTTTGCTGCCTGGTCAGTGTTTGTATGGGTCTTTTGCTGCCTGGTCAGTGTTTGTATGGGTCTTTTGCTGCCTGGTCAGTGTTTGTATGGATCTTTTGCTGCCTGGTCAGTGTTTGTATGGGTCTTTTGCTGCCTGGTCAGTGTTTGTATGGGTCTTTTGCTGCCTGGTCAGTGTTTGTATGGATCTTTTGCTGCCTGGTCAGTGTTTGTATGGGTCTTTTGCTGCCTGGTCAGTGTTTGTATGGATCTTTTGCTGCCTGGTCAGTGTTTGTATGGATCTTTTGCTGCCTGGTCAGTGTTTGTATGGATCTTTTGCTGCCTGGTCAGTGTTTGTATGGATCTTTTGCTGCCTGGTCAGTGTTTGTATGGATCTTTTGCTGCCTGGTCAGTGGTTTGTACAAATGTTAGGCCACACCTGGTACAAATAGAAAGAACTGAACTAAATTGATGTCTACGATCGCAAAGTGTGGATAGAATGAAAGAAATAGTGGAAACTATTCAAAATATATGTCACACATTTAGTTTTGCCCCCATGTACTCGTGAGTAATTATAGATATCAAAAAGCAAATAATTCAATATATTTAGTTACACTGTGCTTAGAGTGACCAGTGTATTTAGAGTGACCAATATCTTTAGAGTGATCTATATATTTAGTGCAGCCACTATGTTTAAAGTAATTACTACATTTAGCATGACCACAGTGTGTAGATGAACGCTTAATTTAGCGTGATCACTATGTTTAGAGTGAACACTATATTAAGTGTGACTACTATGCTTAAAGTATTAATTATGTTTAGGGTGATCACTATATTTTGTGTGACCATGATTGTTGGTCGCCCAAAAATTATTTAAAATCTAGGTCAACTCATTATTTGAGTGACACACCTCCCAGTGACTCATATGGGCCACAGATGAGTATTCTGACTAACAAAACAGATGCAATATATAAATTTAAAGATAACTTTTCCATAAAGTGAAGATGATAAGGAATGATACAAAGATTAGTGAAAAATTAACAAAAGAATTTATAAAATAAAATTGATATGAAATCAACAATATAGACATCAATTTACAAATTTTAAAAAATCAGTAATCTATTTCAGAGGGATCTAGCCTGCCTACAAGTATGTTCCACTAACTGCAAGTTCTCCCAAGTTTGTCTTTCATCAATAGTTTTTATTCTCTTAGCATGACACTTTCTTGAAGTATTAATGTAAATAGAACATGCACTCCATGACGTGGCCAATCATATTGTTCCGTGCATCTTTTACACACACTCTGTCGTCTTCTCCTCACACCACACAAATATAATGCCACAAAACTAAGATGCCATGTACGGACCAAACCAGACCCAGAAAGTAAACTTGAAGAAATAGCAATGCAGGACAAAGGAAAAACAAATGAAGAACCATCAAGGAATGATGCAGTATTGAGTATTTTGCAAACAATTAATTGGCTGTGAACATTTTGAGTTATATGTACTCACATTTTCTGATTGTATGTGTGTGCATATATCTGTATGTGCATGTGTGATTGTATATGTGTATATCTGAGCGTATGTGTACATTGTGCATTTGGGGTTATATGCACGCACACTTTCTGATTGTATGTGTGCATATGTTTGTATGTGCATGTGTGATTGTATGTGTGTATGTCCGAAAGTTTGTATTTCTGTGCTTGCTTGCTTGTAAGTATGTATGTATGTCAAATTTTATACATGTGTTTGATTTTCCGTCTGATTGTTTTTTTGGGTACGTCTGAGTGTATATATATTTGCATATTTGATTGTATTTGTGTAGAAATGTTTGTACGTTTGTCCGATTTTATGTATGTGTGATTGCATGTGAGTGAATGTATATGCATTCTGTCTAATGTGAATAAATCTCTTTATATGTACGAGTGCTTATTGACTGATTATGTATGTGTGTGTGAATGCACACACACACACACACACACACGCACGCACGCACGCACGCACGCGCGCGCGCGCGCGCAGTAAGCATATATTAAAATGTATATGTAGGTGTAAGAATTATTCATGTATATATGCAAGTATGCGAGTACTTTTGTTCATATAAATGCTTTTCTGTATGTATATAAATTGTATATATTTGTGCATGAAGATGCAATCATATATGTGTGTACGCATGCGTGTTTGCGTGTATAATTAAGTGTCTTTTGAATGTGTGTGTGTGTTTGTGTGTGTGTTTGCGTGAATAATTGTGTTTTGAATGTGTGTGTGTGTGTGTGTTTAATATACATGTTACTCATTCTTGTTTACCTTCCTCAAAACAATTTACGTATTTGCTTTCTCATTCTGTCTCTGTCTGATTGTTTCTATCGGTATCAGTATATGTGAATGATGTTTGTCTTAATTCTCTGCGTTCAGTTTTTTTAGCTTCCCTCCTGCGCCTTGACGTCTGAGAACGAATAACTGCTCTAATCTCATTTATGTTTAAGCATCATTATGAATTCATAATTAGCCGGTCTCAAGAAGCCATAACGGAAATAGAAATGCATTATGTTTCACGATAAAATGGTCTACAGAAGGTAGCCTACGCCTGCTGATTCCCCAAACCTAATTTGCGATTTTTCCATTTATCATGCCAGCGGAAAACGGGAATGGTATCTACGTAGACATCATGTTTGACTTTACGGAACTTCCTTCCGCTTGCTACGCTTTGTAGTTTGAATCTTTTCTTAGTCTAAACTTCACCATTACCATCTCAAGCACATCTATCTATCTATCTATCTATCTATCTATCTATCTATCTATCTATCTATCTATCTATCTATCTATCTATCTATCTATCTGTCTATCTATCTATCTATCTATCTATCTGTCTATCTATCTATCTATCTATCTATCTATTTGTCTATCTATCTGTCTGTCTGTCAGTCCATTCATCCATCCGTCTGTAGGTCCGTACGTCTATCTATCTATCTATCTATCTATCTATCTATCTATCTATCTTTTGTCTTCGAGTTTCTATCTATACATATGTATATCCCCTTCTCTCTCTCTCTCTCTCTCTCTCTCTCTCTCTCTCTCTCTCTCTCTCTCTCTCTCTCTCTCTCTCTCTCTCTCCACACATACCTATTTCCTTACTTCTACATATTTATTAATCCTTCATTTAATTTAAATCCAGGCCACTTGCATACTATAAGATATTTTTACATGAGTTTAAAAACACAACGCACGGGTTTCCCATCACGTTAATGGACCTAAGACCGTTATCTTCACTGTATTAAATATCTGCATCCTGAAATGTTAGTTAGCAACATCCGATCTGGATAGGATTGACGCAAAGTCAGGTTCGGTGAGGGGATTGAGGCAACGTCATTTTTGATGATGGGATTGAGACAAAGTCAGGTTTGATGAGGGTTTGAGACAAAGGTTTAATGAGAGGACTGAAGCAAACCGAGATTTGATGAGGGGACTTAAGAAAAGTCAGGTTTGATGAGGGATTGAGACAAAGGCTTAATGAGATGACTCAGGCAAAACCAGGTTAGATGGGAGGGTTAGGACAAGTCAGGTTTGATGGAAGGATTGAGACAAAGTCATGTTTGATGAGGTGACTGAGACAAAGTCATGTTTGATGAGATGATTGAGACAAAGTCATGTTTGATGAGGTGACTGAGACAAAGTCATGTTTGATGAGGTGATTGAGACAAAGTCATGTTTGATGAGGTGATTGAGACAGATTCAGGTTTGGTGGGAGACAGTACGCATTCCGTTCTGCACGAATAGTGTTGTCTCTTCATGCACTTCAACATTATTTTTGTGACTTGGTTTTGTTGTATTATCAGTGGCTAGTTTAACTTTTTCATATGGTTTGCATGAATATTTGTTTTGTGTTTCAGTTGTAGATATGGTAAAACATTTACAAGTTTATAAAATTAAAACTCTCCAGTCGGTATAATCACCATCTTTATTATTATCATTATGACAATGATGATGATGATGATGATTAAAGCATATAATAGAGCATTTGAAAAGTTGTTAGAATCAGTTAAAGATGCATCCGGAAAGTCACACGGAATTAAATGTTTGGAAGGAATAAATGTAACCAGTTTCTCACAATTGTTCATCGTTTGGGAGACTGGATTGCAATGTGCTGTAATACCTTTAGTTGGATTTATTGATTAACAGTTGCTATTATTGCGCAATAATATTTTAAACATGGTGAGTTTGTTTATTTCTTTTATTGTTTATATTCTAGTGAATCAAGAAAACATGGACTAACGGTGCTTGTTTGTTTTTATTCCAGTGAATCTCGACAACATGGACTAACGCTGCTTGTTTGTTTTTATTCCAGTGAATCTCGACAACATGGACGTGGAACAAAATAGCACCTCACTGATAAAATTCGCACATTCATATCGCCTTTACCATGGTTACATCAGCCTGACGCTGTGTATCTATGGCCTGATCACCAACATCATCAACATTTGCGTGCTCACCAAGAAATCGATGTTGTCTCCTATCAACTGCATACTGACAGGTAACAGGGCTGAACTTTGTATTACCAACTGTGTACTGTCAGGTAATAGGGCTGAACTTTGTATTATCAGCTGTGTACTGACAGGTTATAGGGCTGAACTTTGTCTTACCAACTGTGTATTGACAGGTAATAGGGCTGAACTTTGTCTTACCAACTGTGTATTGACAGGTAATAGGGCTGAGCTTTGTCTTACCAACTGTGTATTGACAGGTAATAGTACTTAACTTTTACTATCATGGCTTAACTTTGTAACAGAATGCGAAAGGAGTTCACAGCTGCCTCAAATAATGTCCGATACAGTTTAACATCTATATGGAATAGTATCGGAAACAGGTTGACTTCTTTCTGAAATACTGTCCGAAATAGGTTAATTTCTGTCTGAAACAGCATCCGAAACAGGTTAATTTTTCTGTCTGAAATACCATCCGATATAGAAACAGGTTGATTTCTGTCTGAAATACTGTCCGAAATAGGTTAATTTCTGAAACAGCATCCGAAACTGGTTAATTTTTCTGTCTGAAATACCATCCGACACATGTTAATTTCTGTCTCAAATAGCATACAACATAAATAGCGTCCGACAAATATTAATATTGTCTGAAATGGAGTCCGAAACAAGTTAAATTCTGTCTGGAAAAGTGTCCGAAACACATAAATTTCTTTCTGAAATCGTGTCCGAAACATGTTCATTTCTGTCCGGAATAGTGACCAAAACAGATTGATTTTTGTCAGAAATATCGTCCAAAACAGGTTAATTTCTGTCTGAACACTGTACGATACAGGTTATTTTCTGTCTGAAATAGTGTCCGAAATAAGTTAATTTATGTCTGGAACAGACTCCAAAACAGGTTAATTTCTGTCTGATAATAGTGTCCGAATTAGTTATTATCGGTCTGAAATAGTGTCCAAAACAGGTTAATTTCCGTCTGAAATAGTGTCCCAAACAGATCAATTTCCGTCTGAAATACGTGTACACAAGTATTGATCTCTGTCTAAAACATATATGCGTCAGTTACTAGTTATCTTGGCTGGTGTTCTAGTGTTCTTTTTATAGGTTGTTAAATATTTATTGTTTACTTTGTGACTATTAACATATTTTTTATAGTTTCCGTTGACGACACTTTACAATAGTAAATGCCTTGACTTTGTTCAGTAACCACATGCACGCACACATGTACAAGAACTCACGTACACGCACACAAGCACCCAGCACAAATGAACTCTAAAAACGCACACTACATCAGAAGACTGACAGTTGTCTACGTGTGCTTGCAGGCATTGCCGTAGCAGACATGATCACAATGGGCAGTTATATCCTGTTCGCCATCATGTTCTTCATCTTGACCCCACAAGATACGTTCGGATCGATCGTTTTCCTCACCGTGCACACCAACATCACGCTGATCTCACACACGACATCCATCTGGCTCGGCGTCATCATGGCCGTCATGCGCTACATCATGGTCCAATCGGCCGGACGTGGAGCCAACTCCATCACATGCCGCTGCGCCAACACTCTTATCATCTTCACCTTTGTAGGAGCTGCCACTCTCATGATTCCTAACTGTCTAGTGACTAAAATAACTCCTGTCGTCAATAGTAACGACACGAGATGGGAGTTGTATATGCCACCGGTCGACCCCGAAAATACTACAATGATGGTCATACTGACATTTTTAATCTACCCGATAGGGGGCAAAATCATCCCGATAATTCTCATTTCCATATTTGGCGGTCTTCTGCTGCGTACGTTAAGGGAAACGGATAGACGTGGTAGACGGCTGAGGGGAAATAACTCTAACAGTCATAATCAGAACCGCCGCACGACGGTTATGTTGTTGTGCATTATCACGATGTACATCATCTCGGAAGTTCCGCAAAGCATTCTCGTCATCTTGTGCGTGGCCGTTCCCAAGTTCTTAAACCAGTATTACAACCCTTTAAGTGATGTAATCGACATCATCGCTCTCATCAACAGTGCCGTCAACTTCTTCATGTACTGCACGATGAGCAAACAGTTTAGATCTTGCCTCCTAGACTCTCTTCGCTCTTTATGGCCCCGAGAGTTCAGATCTATCCACAGACAATCTATGTTGACTCAAGTGTAGATATAGCGTGAGATTAATATACAATAAGCGAGACCTAGTTGAAATGAGGTCACTTCAAAGACAACCTATGTTGGCTCAAGTATAGAGCTTAATAACAGTAGCAATAGTGGCTATATTGCGTGTTCAGTTAACTGGGATAAGGGGATTAAATTCTGGTGACAGACGAACAATATAGAGTGCAAAGCTTGAAATTTGCGTGTGCGATTGTGCTGCATGTTTGGTTAGCAGAAACAACTGGGGCTTAGGGTCTCTTGACAGACAACCCATGCTGAGTGCAGTTTGATGAAATTAACCGATGTGATTGTGTTGTATGAGTGTGTCGTTAGCGAAAAGTACTGGTATATTAAGGTCAGTTCACGGACAGCCCATGCTGGTCACGTCACTCAAACTGATGTGTATTGTTTGGGGCGGAGGGTGGATTTTTTTGTTTTTGTTTTGGTAGATTGTAAAATAATGACAACTTTCAGTTCACAGACACTTTTTATGCTGATTCAAGTTTAGATCTTAAATGGAATTTGTGTAGCGAGAACTGCAAGAATTGAGGTCAATTACAAACAATCTTTGCTGATCAATGTAAATCATGTTTGAAATTAGTGTATGTTATTCACACTGGCTCCAATGAGTGAAATTAATGCGTGATGCTGTTGACAGATAACCCATACTGGCTCC
This sequence comes from Sinotaia quadrata, assembly GCA_028829895.1. Taxonomy (NCBI): domain Eukaryota; kingdom Metazoa; phylum Mollusca; class Gastropoda; order Architaenioglossa; family Viviparidae; genus Sinotaia; species Sinotaia quadrata. The sequence goes on along the minus strand of CM054179.1, from coordinate 84,051,552 downwards.
AATGAGTGAAATTAATACGTGATGCTGATGACAGATAACCCATACTGGCTCCAATGAGTGAAATTAATGCGTGAGGATGTGTGTTGAATATGTAGACTTTCGAGACCTGCAACAAACAATCAAGGTAACCTGAAAACAATCCATACTAACTCGTGTGTCTCGAATGAAATTAACATGCGTGATTGCTTTATGTGTAATTAGCGAAAACCGAGGACATTAACGTCAATCCACAAATACTTCATATTGACTCAAATGGACTCTTAAACTAATTTGTAAAGTAATATAGTTTGCTAGAGAGTGAGAGATGGCGACGTTAAGGTCAATCGCAGACACTTTGTGTAACCTGAGGCGTATTTGTAAATAAAATCGTGAGACCCTTTTGTTTGTGCAGCTAGTGAAGGCAATGATAATGTCCACTTTACTAGCTTTCAGTGCGACCAGGAATGTTATTAACATACATCGTTGTAATCTAACTAGTAACTAAGCGATATTTAATAAGGTCATAGTAGTCACGTAATTCAGTATTCAGTTTGCAAATTTTACAGGATTAAGAAAGAAATCCTCGTGGATATCGAACGTTTCAGGTTTATAAAACAAAATCTCATGCATGTTGATTTTGAAAGCTTAAGGACGAACACCTCCTGTTTGCTACTACATATGACAAACTTAAGAAGTCAATCACCACGCATATTGCTGAACAGTTCTTGAGAACTTTCTTATATTTCACTGACATATTTGTTGCAGTTGTCACTGAAATGGTGATTCTCTGTTTCGTTCCAACATCATATTTCAAAGAGAGCCTAGGTAACGAATGTTTGGAACACGCTAATTGGGCTCTCGTCAAACAGAAAGAGAAATTTATGCAGCGTGCCAGAGATTCCCCCCTCCCCTTTGCATTTTGTCCGTGTTTATTTTATTAGTATTTTTATTTTTAGGTTTGTGTCTGCTGGTGATATTTCTTGTAAAAAAAAAATGTTTGTTTTGGTTTGGTTCCTGTGGCAATATACGATATTAATTAATAATTGCAATACCGCCTGCGTTTCCACAGAAATGCAATACAACGTCGACAGAAGCCTTCGTCATATTTATGACGCCATTTTTTTCTCTTGTCGCGTCATGTCAATGACGTAACTACCAGGACGTTTTCGTGTCTCAAAATGAAAGTTTGGAAAAAAAATTTCTTTGCATTAGCATGAATATTTCTGTACTTGTATATTAAACGATCAAACATGGGATGAGTATTTTTGTCTTTATAGCGTCAAAGGAAGCGATAAATAGTTCAAGTTGCTAATGGAGTGAGCATGTATGAAACCAAACGATATCCGAAAATTGTTTTAAAACAGGACAAGTTAATTATATGACTGACAGCAGATTTAAAATAGTTTTATAAACGTTCCAGAGATTGTTACAATTTCTATACGTAAATTTCAAAACTGTGTTTTTCGTACGATAGTTATATCAATGTTTCAAAACGGACTTTATACGGCTATTTATAGAAGCATTATTCTTGCTTATTTGAATAATTTGATCGAAACAAACTGCTTTCGTGTTGTCCGCGTGTTTCCAAAATAAAACATTTGCTACATTATGAACGTTTCCATGGAGGTATTGTAGTAGATATTCCACGAACGTAGATATAGTGTGCATGTATATTTCAAAGCATAAAGTAGGCAATTGAATAATAAAAGTATTGTTTTTTTTAATTACAAAAACAACAAAAGATTGTACATTACATGTATTACCGTTGCAAAACCAACTTTGTTTCAGCTGACAGTATTTTTGAAACAAACTTTGAATTATATGTTTCAAAGTCGTTGCTAGGTTTAAATAAAAGAATTAAAATTGTAAGATTGTTATATGTTTGCACCAAAACTAGATGTAATACGTTAATGTACAATTGCATTGAAATGGAAAATTCAATGGACATGAATTCTTTAGGTATATTGCTTGGCAAATGCGAGTGTGTACAGGTTTTGTATGACTTTACCAAACGGTCATTACATATTAGTTGTATAAATACGTGAAAACAGTGACTGTATGTTAGTTGTATGATTATCAAAACAGTGCTGTATGTTAGTTGTATGAATGAATCATAAAGTGAAACTTACTGTGTGTTAGTTGAATGACTACCAGAACAGTAAAACAACAATTTATGTTAGTTGTGTCTGTGCCAAAACAAGGGAAACAGTCATTGTATGTTAATTGTATGACTATATCAAAACAGTGATTGATGTTAGTTGTATGACTGTATCAAAACAGTGATTCATGTTAGGTGTGCGACTATTAAAACAGTAACATTAGTTGCATGACTCTAACAAAATAATTATTGTATATTAGTAGTCATTTTTGTTTTTGTTTTGGGCAATCATACAACTAACATCAATCACTGTTTTGGTAGTCACACATCTAAGATCAATCATTGTGTTGGTAGTCATACAACTAGCATTAATCCTTGCTTCAGCGTTTTGATACAGAAATACAACCAAAGCAGTGATTGATGTTATTTGTATGACTGCCAAAACAGCGATTGTATATTGTATGACTACCAAAAGTGTGATTGATCTTAGCTGTGTGACTACCAAAACAGTGGTTGATGTTATTTGTATGACTACCAAACAGTGGTTGATCTTAGCTGTATGACCGTGCCAAAACAATGATTGATGTTAGTTGTATAACTGTGCCAAAACAGCCATTGTATGTTAGTGGTATGACTACCAAAACAGCGATTTTGGTATATGACTACGACTACCAAAACGGTGATTGATGTCAATTGTATTACTGTATCAATCAGTGATTATATGATCGCTGTATGACTTGCCAAGCAGTGGTTTTATATTAGCTGTGTGACTGTATCAAACTGATTTTGTGTACTTTGGTTGAATGTACTAAAACAGAAATTGTACTCTGTCCATAACTAAATTAGAACATATCTATTTAGTTATCAAATTGTATAGAAACAGATATTAAAATTTGTCACAAAGGTGGGACAAAATTTAGTAAAATAGTTATTTAAATGAATAAAACATTGTGTATATTGGAGCTATGATTTTATCAATTCAAGATTTATTAAAACTACAAAATATGTTTAATCTAGCTGTGTACCAAATAGCCAAATATGTACTACTTGCATGATTGTACTAAACAAACCAAATACATTTTATTTGTATAAATAGACTAAAATAAACATTGTAAACATTGTGCAATGCACTAGTTGTATGACAATGCCAGACAATAATGCACACTTCTTTTATAAATGGACTAAAATACCAGACAAAACAGTGCACGCTCTTGGCTAGACTACAATATACAAATATATGCACACTTCTTTTATAAATGGACTAAAATACCAGACAAAACAGTGCACGCTCTTGGCTAGACTACAATATACAAATATATGCACACTTCTTTTATAAATGGACTAAAATACCAGACAAAACAGTGCACGCTCTTGGCTAGACTACAATATACAAAGATATGCACACTTCCTTTATAAATGGACATAAATGTACCAAATGAAAACAGCGAAAAGCTTTGCAATAATGGACTAAATTATACAAACTAAACAATGCACTGTGCTTGTTTAAATGGACTAAAAAATTATACAAAGTAATCAATGCACACCCTTTGTATAAATGGACTAAAACTATACAAATTAAACAGTGCGCACACCTTTTGTATAAATAGACTAAATTATACAAACTAAACAATGCACTATGCTTGTATAAATGGACTAAAAACTATACAAATTAAACAATGCACACCCTTTGTATAAATGGACTAAATTGTACAAACTAAACAATGCACATCCTTTGTATACGTATTAACGGATACAGGTGAGTAGCTGACTACATTTTACTTGTAAACGCATAGACATTGAAAAACACGTTTCTAATTTATTCGGAAGCAAGCATTGTGCTTAAATGATAACTTTTCAACTCCTGTAATTTCTAAATTTCTCAATCAACCACCTTGTTCACTTTCATCAGTCAATTTTTTTTTCAAATTTCCTACTTTCCTAATGAACCAAACGTATATTGTTATATAACTCGTGAATAAAGATTTTTCTTCATATTCATTATTCCTTACTTCACTTTAAAAATCCTTAATTATCCAACATTTTCCCTTTCTTAATCATCTACATTTTTTTTACTTTTCGTAAATTGCTAGTGTCCAACCTTTAAGTTGATTTATGAAACAGCCCTAAATTTACCAATAAATCGCTTTAAAAAAACCTTCAATTATAACAGCGTTAATTCTAAATGTGTTTCACTTTTTCCAACCCTCAAAATAGAAGTCAAATCATTTGACTTCATGTCGTCCATCTCTTCATCTGCAATTACTTCACCACATCACCTGCAAGGCACGAAATATTGGTGAGAGAGAATTCTGTCAGAACGCAGTCGATCGCTTTTGAATTTGCTGGAAACCAATAACACTCGTCCTGCACAGACCACTGTAAGTTCTTGCCTCGATTCATTTTTTTTCCAGTTGAGATCACGTGTTGCGGACAACTTAATGTACAATGTCCGGTAGTTTCATCGGCAAAACTAAACAATTACTGTAAATGACTGAGTCATCATTATTATCATCAGCACAATCACCACTACCACCCTCAATCATCATCACCATCATCTTCATCAACACCACCGTCGTCGTCATTTGGTGTCGATAATCTCTGTCTCTCCACATGGCCCAGAAAACGACTTTTAATTTTACCCTCCCATAATCCTTTAGGAAGAGTAACGTGATGAAGAAGACATTGAGTAAATAGTGTAATAATTTGTAAGAAGACGTAAACAGTCTATTAATTTGTAGGAAGACGTAAAAAGTCTATTAATGTGTAGGAAGACGTAAACAGTCTATTAATTTGTAGGAAGACGTAAACAGTCTATTAATTTGTAGGAAGACGTAAAAAGTCTATTAATTTGTAGGAAGACGTAAACAGTCTATTAATTTGTAGGAAGACGTAAACAGTCTATTAATTTGTAGGAAGACATAAACAGTGTAGTAATGTGTAGGAATACACACGAAATATCCGTCTCTAATATTCCTGAGGAAATTCCTTTCTAATTTCAAAACGTAAACACTACAAATAATGTTCCTCCCTACGATGAGCATGTTCCTCCCGAGCTGCTGACGTATGAACAAAGTCAAATTGCTTATCAAGGATTCTGCATCAAAAAAGATACAAAAAGAAAACAAGCAAGTCAAAACGCAATGTATAAAACTAAGAAACAAAGTGTAGAATTTGATATGCAAATTTATTTGATTTGTTTGCAATAGTGATTACAACTCACTACAGAGGGTAACCACTGGAAATGGTTCACACTACACTTCTCTTATCGTTCTGGGAAGTGCTGACAAGATTAAGAGTGCACACATTTTATACATTTCAGTTGTTTTATACATTTCAAACTTCTCTGTCTGTCTGTCTGTCTATGTTACTTCTATATATGTTACTTATATCTCTTTACACCTTTGTTACTTATCTCTATATCTATGATACTTACCTCTACTATCTATCTATCTATCTATCTCTATCTATCATCTATCCATCTGTCTATCTGTCTGCCTGCCTGCCTATCTATCTATCTCTCTCTATCTGCCTGCCTGTCTATCTATCTATCTATCTATGTTACTTATCTCTCTGTATATCTATGTTACTTATCTCTCTGTATATCTATGTTACTTATCTCTCTGTATATCTATGTTACTTATCTCTCTGTATATCTATATTATGTATCTCTAAGTATACATATGATACCTATCTCTCCACATATTTGTGCTTTTTATTTCTATATCTACGTTAATTCTCTCTCTCTTTTACTTATCTCTCTCTAATTATATATATCGCTGTCATTTATTTCTTTACGCATATGTGTTACTTATCTCTATATACATTTATGTTACTTATCACTATATTTTTCATGTAATTTATTTCTCTATTGATGTGTTACTTACCTCTCTATATATCTATGTTGCCTCTCTCTCTCTCTCTCTCTCTCTCTCTCTCTCTCTCTCTCTCTTTGTGCATATGTGTGTGTGTGTCTGTGTGCGTGCGTGTGTGTGCATTGCTTATCTCTATAGCTATGTTACTTCTTATCTATGTATAAATCTTTACATCAAAACTGACCAGAAAGTAGATATAGTATAGTGAATGAAGTCTGTGAGTTTTTTCCACCAGCCACAAATCAAGAATGGTCTCATACCGCAATGTACAAGTACTGCTATAGCTTTCCGATCAGTAGTCAGTAGTTTTTAGTGGTGAAAACAGAACGACCATCAGATCTGTGATCACTAATCAGTAATTTCAGTGGTGAAAACAGTACTACCTTCGGATCAATAGTTTCAGTGATGAAAACAATACTGCCATCGGATCAATAATTTCAGTGGTGAAAACAGTACTACCATCGGATCAATAATTTCAGTGGTGAAGCGAAAGTTGACCTCAATCTTCTTATCGGGAGTTTCATCAAAATATTGAGAAGAAATTTGGATTTGATAAATCAAGGAGATTAACTTCCTAAATGCAAGATGAAACTCCAACCTTAGAGCGATAAAGATTGATGCAATAGGGGGAAATACTAAAATATCTGGGAATAATTAATGACCAAGAAAACATACAGTGCAGAAAGACCAGAGCTAAAGAAAAACAAAGAAAACAATCTCAGACAAGTTCTGACATAATGGCTTTCAACACTAGTGTGGTTTGGCAAACATTTTATTTTTCTGCCTCTCCGTTTGTGTGTATTTGTGTGCGAAAGCATGTGTGTGTGTGTAAAAAAAATCGTAAGGCGAAGTAAACACAGCCATCTGTCGCATTTGCGCACGCCTATAATACGACTGTCTGGAAGGTTACATAACAGATGAGAGAGGTATTCAAAATACGCTAAATGTGTGTTTTGGTTGAGAGAGATAGAGAGAGATGGAACAAGTCATAAATTTTCTCAAGAATAGAGGATGATTAATGTTACAAGCCTTTTGAATAATATTACCGCCAGTACATGGTGAAAGGAAACACTGTATTTCTTTGCTGTAGAAGACGTCTTTTGAATAATTTTACCGCCAGTACATGGTGAAAGGAAACACTGTATTTCTTTGCTGTAGAAGACGTCTTTTGAATAATTTTACCGCCAGTACAAGGTGAAAGTAAACAATGTATTTCTTTGCTGTAGAAGACGTCTTTTGAATAATTTTACCGCCAGTACATGGTGAAAGGAAATACTGTATTTCTTTGCTGTAGAAGACGTCTTATAAAATATCGAGATATTTTAGAAACTATTTTCATAAAATGTAAGAAAGCATTTCCTTTTATTTAAAGTTCTGATATAGTTTGATTTATTTTTTTTACTTTCTCAAACATTATTTTAATGCAAAATGTATCGTGGAAGTATTTTCATTCATATTATTTGTATTCACCATGACAACTTCCAGTTACTGCTTTTTTGATATAATAGTTTGATGTAATATTTTCTTTGTATTAATTTGCCGGCAAATTCTTGGCAATGTAAAATATACTTAATGTTAAGATATAAACATGAATACAAAATTAGGCAATGTAAAATATAGTTAATATTAAGACATAAGCACGAATACAATATTAGTTAGGCAATGTAAAATATAGTTAATGTTAAGACATAAACATTAATATAATATTAGTTACGCAAACAAAACCACACACGTTTGGCAGTAATTATACAGAAGATGATTTCCTGCTGTGTTGATAACTGAAAATAAGAGTTAGTACTATAATTATAGCATATAAAGGCCAGGAGCTAAAATGTGTGTTGCCCTAAGGTTATATTGCATTTGACTAACAATGTCCAGATACACTTCTGGCACATTCATTGCACATGGTTGAGCAGTGCCTCCATTGGTTAATTTAGTGAGTAGATACTTTTGTATTTTTCTAGCCTAGGTATATGGGTTAGCCATTATAGAACTAGGTTTGCATGTAGTTTAATTTTAGAGGAGAATGGGTGTGGGCTACATAGTCCATTATGGGACAGTTCTACATGTCTGACAGCATTTCATAATCTGGAACTTGTCTGATTTCATTTCATAATCTGGAACTTGTGAGCACAACATTTCTTGTTCTGGAACATGCCTGACTGCATTTCATATTCTGAAATTTACTTCTACTGAAACGATTCCCATTCATCTTTACAGTTCAACAACTATTTTAAATGATTTTTACTGATACATTACTAAGCCCAATTACGAAAATTGAATTAGCCACTAATAACATAGTATAAATCATTTTAGTCGCAATTAACCTTACAATGTTAAAGGTAATTCGAGTAATATACTGTGTACATGTGACTTAGCAACACAATATTATATATAATATGTCAAGTAAATTTACGGTATGCATGTAAGTTAGCACACCATTATATATAGTCATGCGATTAATTGTATGATTGAATTGTGAATTGACACACCATTATATATAGTCATGCGATTAAATGTATGATTAAAATGTGAATTGACACACCATTATATATAGTCATGCGATTAATTGTATGATTGAATTGTGAATTGACACACCATTATATATAGTCATGCGATTAATTGTATGATTGAATTGTGAATAATAGACAACACTATAACTACCCTCACTGTGTTAAAGAAAAAATTCAGTTACCACAGAAACTAAGTTACATGGAAGTGCTTTAATAATAATCTCCTCTTTTTCAATTGTTAGCAATGATCAAACTTTATTTGAGTATTTTAATTTCTGGCAAGCGTACAGTTGGTGTGTAGGTAAACAAGCAACTAAACAAGCCATATGTTCTTCTCTATTTCTAACATCGATTACTTATGGTGAACGTCACTTGTTCTCTCAGCCGAAGCACGGATGAGCTGATAGTCTAATTTGAAGCTTTACAGTAAAATGTATTTTATCGTCATCTTGAGAAGAAAGCTTCAAGCTAAAGCAAAAAATAAACCAATAATTTTATTCGAAGCCTTCAGATTTCTGATTCAGTATCGTTCTGATAAGGACTCTTGCTAGTAATGTACGATCACAACAGCTCTCCGTTGCCACTTGTTTACTCGCTGTTAATGGCCGCTCGGGGAAGAAAACAACATAGTTTGAATAGTTTAGCTAAACTGTAGTATTTAAGAGATACAATAAAACATTGTAAATGGGATAAAAATTAACAAAAACAACATAGATGGAATATTTTAGCTAAACTCTAGTATTTAAGAGATGCAATAAAATATTGTTATGTTGTTAATAAATATCTGACGTCGTTAAAGGGTATCAGACTTGTTGTTAACGGATATCAGAAATGTTATAAACAGGAATGAGACTTGTCACTAAAAGGTGTCAGACTAGTTAAAAACAGGTATTGATAACAGAGTTATCATTAAAAGGTAGACTTTTCACAAACGGGTATCAGACTTGTCACAAAAAGGTATCGGACTTTTCTTTAAGATCCGAATGAACGCGCAAATATTTGTGGAACTATTTTCTTTTTAACAAAACAAAACATGGAATATTCTTTAACTAATTCTATTAATTTAGTTTATTCCTCAACCTGTTCTGTAGTGTATATACATTTATAACTTATTACACCGACGAAGAGTATTCTATAAAACCACTCTATACACGATACGTAACCGATAACTATTCTGTAGAATTAGTCTTTAGCGTACTTTATAGACTTAGGGTAATCTACAACTCTCGAGAATTCATTAATCTATTTTCTACAGATTCAGTGCAGTCCATAACTCTGAAAAATTAGTCTTTCATGTATTATGTAGACTTGGTGTAATCTAAGCTCATGCTTTAATTTAGTCTACACCATTAGGCATTTTGTAGACAGCATATTTTTACTCATTCTAAATACTTACATTATTTTAACTCATTCTAAATACTTACATTTTTTAACTCATTCAAAATACTTACACTACTTAACTCATTCTAAATACTTACATTATTTTAACTCATTCTAAATACTTACATTATTTTAACTCATTCTAAATACTTACATTATTTAACTCATTCAAAATACTTACGAATTTCTATAATTCACTTTATTGACACAACTATTCTTTTTACTAAAGTAATCTATTCTTCAACTATGGACATAGTATTCTTGCAGTATTCTATAGGTTTACTATACACTCTCTAACTCACTTTATTGTCATAGTAAATTCTGTAACATTTTATATAAACGTAGTGTTTTCTATACTTCGTTCTGTAAATATAATGTATTAGAACTCCTTGCACAGATGACGCATTCTAATTCTATAGCTGTAGTATATTCTCTAATTAATTCTATTTATATAATGCATTTTATAAATCAAATACAGAAATAACGTTTTCTATATCACATTATATAAAATAATGCATAATGTAACGCATTCTCTAGATATAATGAGTCAGAACATTAGACTTACAGGGCATTAAATTTAGTCTTGAACAATGTGCATTATACATTATCGCGCTGTTAGAAAGATTGCTTGTTTAAAATAATAAAAGTATTTAAAAATTGTAATTCGTTATAATAGTTCAGTCTTTTGATACTTATGGATGAGGGGAAAATACAAAATTGTTCTTTGAAACTGTCTCTCGGTTATGTTTTCCTCCATTAAATCCTAAAGCCATTTTCAACATTTAGAGAACGCCCATTCTAAATTGGTCTATAAATAATTCTGACAAGCATTCACCAAAACTGGTGAGTGATGTCGCCTCAGAGACCCATTCTAGTGTTGGTTTATCTTCATCGTTTGAACTTCGACATTAGCTCTTGACAGGTTTTTGGTCGAGAGTGAAATTCCGCTAGAATGGTGAAATCGAATTTCTTTAACACCGCGGTACCTTTTTAAAAACAACTTGCTTCCACATTCATGACGTATTCACGGAACGAAAGTTTTCTAGGGTGAAGGAAACTAAAAGTATAATAAAAGCAACCTCTCAACCACATCCCCCTTGATGTCAAGGTGCAGTAACTCAACACGTCATTTCCTTCACGAGGTCGCATAACTTCCTCTTGAGTCCTGCTTACGGCCCTTGTCTCCAATATTTTCTCCCTTAAGTTTAAGTTTTCGTTCAACAATTCAGAGATTAATGGTCGGGGAAAAGATTAACTAAATGTTTATTATTGCAATATTATCTGGAAGTTTCCATATTTCCAACCATGCAGAATTAGTGTCTATACATTATACGAAAGTTCATATTTTCACCATGGCAGGGTTAGTATCAGTTATATACTCTACACGGAAATCTTCAAACATTTAAGTCTGTTTAAGGATTTACAGGGGCACAACTGAAATTATTTCTAATTCGAACATTATTTGTTGCTTTTACTTCTCAGTGTCAACATGACCTGCTACTTTGACTTGTGAGTCTGCTGTTTCTATGGCAACATGAAGTGTCAGCTCGTAGCTCATCGCACTTACTATTTAGTCTCATTTTGTAATTTACTTACAAGCAGTAACATTCTGGCTGACACAAAACACTGATTATTTAGTCTCATTTTGTAATTTACTTACAAGCAGTAACATCCTGGCTGACACAAAACACTGACAATTTAGCCTTATTCTGCCATTTTCTTGCAAGCAGTAACATTCTGATTAACAAAGATTCCTTTATCGCACTCACGTTGTCTACTAAAATCAGTCAAAAGATTAGGATATTTTATACACTGTCTTCTCAAACTTAACAGTAATACGATTTGTGATCTATACTTAAGGTTTTGCTCATATCTACCTGGAAAACAATTGATACGGGTGTATTGTACTTATGGCGTTGCTAATACCCCCATATACTAGTTAACCCTCTCATTAAACTATAAAACTGTATTTACTATGCTGTGTATGTGTACCAGGCTAATAAATACTGTTGCAGGAAATTGTAAGTTTAGACTGGAATGTAAGAAAGAATGGAGTTATAAAGTGATAAACTGGAATTTAGCATAGCTCATTTTGGTTATATTTTTCAGTGCAAACGGCATTTCGATTTTCTAATTTCTCATGTTATTTGAATCTACTGGTTCACTGAATATAAATCACTGCAATTGGGCAAGATGCAGGAATCATCTACCGTGTGTGTGTGTGTGTGTGTGTGTGTGTGTGTGTGTGTGTGTGTGTGTGTGTGTGTGTGTGTGTATGTCTGTGTATGTGTATGTGTATGTGTAAAGGAATACACTACAATCCTTTTGTGTACCATGTTTAAGTATGCATATTATATTTGGCAATTTCTGATACAGTGAAGATACTACAAATTGTAACAATTATTGCTCTGCTTGAAGGAGTTGGCATGGTGAAAAGAAGCACCCATGTAAGCTCAAGAGAACACGTAGTGGAACAGTGTTTTCAACATGCGAAGAGAAACATGTGGAACTGGTTTAATAATGTTCACAATAAACTTATGACATTGTTGTAAAAGCAAGTGAAAGACTGTTGAGACAGCGGTTAATTCAGGTTATGTCAAAGATATTAATGCTTATTTCTAATAACTCCATTTCTATTCTCTGTTAAGATTTATCCTTTGATTTGTAGTGAATTATTAAATTGTATTTTAGGTTTAAGTCAGTGAATTATAGAAATTATTCAAACATGGTTTTGTGGAAATACTGATGTCAAGTAATCTATATCATTATATTTGTCATATGTATTTCTGATTGTTGATTTAACACATCTATTGCTAAATTATTTGACCTTCTTTTGCATATTAATAAGCTTATGTTGGAGACGAAAGTGGGTGGAGGGGAGCTGGCTATAGATAGATAGATAGACAGACAGACAGACAGATAGACAGATAGATAGATAGATAGATAGATAGATAGATAGATAGATAGATAGATAGATAGATAGATAGATAGATAGATAGATAGATAGGCAGATAGATAGATAGGCAGATAGATAAATAGATAGATAGATAGATAGATAGATAGATAGATAGATAGATAGATAGATAGATAGATAGATAGATAGATAGATAGATAGATAGATAGATAGATAGATAGATAGATAGATAGATAGATAGATAGATAGATAGATAGATAGATAGATAGATAGATAGATAGATAGATAGATAGATAGATAGATAGATAGATAGATAGATAGATAGATTAAAGACTGACTTGTCTTCTCTATTTTCCATTAGTAAGACGTTTTCCACCTACAGAATATTGTGTGCAGTAAATGTTTATCTTTAATGCTGTGGAAGAGAAAAAATGTTTACAGCACCTGGATACCTGCCAAGTGAGAAAGACGAGTAGTGTCTGCTGGAAGATCATTAAATAAAATAAAGATTCTCATCACTTGTATTTTAGTTTTCGATAATTAACTAATAATATTAATATCCATTACCTACTTGGCATTGTTGACACAAATTGTGCAGGCTCTGTACAGGTATGAGTACAATTTTTTTTCAACATTGTTAATCTAATTGTTATAGTGTTGAAATTAGTAAATATGGAAAACTATTGTTGAAACTTTGTTGAGCTTAGAACTTAATTGGAAATCCTAGAACTAGAAAGAGATACATTTGACTAGTGGAACAGAATTTAGAATCAGTCTTATCTCACTCATTATTTTTAATAACACTATCTAGAACTGACTTGATTTGTCTATCCATTTTTCTCTTCGGAAATTTTTTAAGATAAAACTTTTTATTTTTAATTACTGATTGCATACTGTACTGATATATGCATTACCATAGTTTCCATTAGTGTTTGGGGAGTTTATATTGTCTACAGTGAGTGTGCATTTTAGTAACTAAACTAAAAGTTATATGTTACTTGAGTAGGTGGGGGTGGGGGGAATATTTTTGTAAAATAGTCAGATGTCAGATTACTCGCCATTCAGTTAACTGTGTGACCATGGTAGAGTGTTTTGCAATTTTTAAAAAGTTTTGGGAGATTATGTCTACAGTGATTGTGCATTTTAGTAACTATATTTAAAAGTTATAAAAGTGGATTATTAGAGATAAGCAATAATAGTTTCTAACTAGCTGAGTTCAAGTGCTGTCTCTATAGTCTTTCCACATGCTTTTGCAGCAGTGTCACAAGGCATTATCCACTTCAAATCTACATGTCTCTCTCCACATATTGAAATCACTGATACATTGCTATTCTCTCAATGCTAACCTGGGTGCTTTTTTCACCCTGTCAACTCCTTCAAGCAGAACAACAAATGTAGCAATTTCTAGTAACTTCCCTTTATCAGAAATTGCTCATGTAGTCAGCATACCTTGCCACCTTTACATCATTTGAGTGTAGTGTATTCTTACACTTACACACTACAGTAGAGGCTTCCCACATCTACCATGGTCATAGCAGTTTATAATAAATAAACCAGGAGATTCAAATAAATCATGGAAATGCTGCATTTTTCCTGTAGAAATATAATCATGGAACAAGTGCTAACTTTCCAGTTTATCCCTTTTTAACTCTATTCATTCTTGCATTCAAGTCTCAACTTACACTTTCCTGCAACAGTATTTATTAGCCCCATACACACACAGCATAATCAGTACTAAGTAAATTTCGCCAATTACGGAAAGCACAGCAATGCTACATAAAAGCATTTCGTCAATAAAGACAAAACGCAGCAATAATAACTATTAACATTTCGTCATTGAAGACGAACACAGTAGTACTAACACTTCGTCAATGAAAACGAACACAGCAATACTAAATTCTAACATTTCGTCAATAAAGACAACCATAATAGCAAATACTGGAATTCCGTCTTTAAAGACAAGCAGGAGTCCTTTGCGCTTGCATTTACTCGTTAAAGACAACTATGTCACTAATAGGACGTGTGGTACAAAGACAAACATCGATTTAAAGGCAAACATATCAGTTAAATGACACATATTGAAACAAAGACAAGCATACCAGTACAAGGACAAACATACAAATACAAACCTATCTATACAAAACCAAACATATTGATACAACAAAAGAAAGGTATCTGTACAAAAGTAAACATATCGAAATCAAAGACAAATATATATATACAAAAGTAAACATATCGAAAGTAAAAACAAACGTATCTGTACAAAAATAAACATATCGAAAGTAAAGACAAATATATCTGTACAAAAGTAAACATATCGAAATCAAAGACAAATATATCTGTACAAAAGTAAACGAAACAAAGATACATATATCACGACTAAGACAAAGATATCGAAAACAAAGATGAACATATCAGAACAAAGGTAATCATATCGAAACAAAAATAAGTATGTCAGTACAAAGACAAATATATCTAAACAAGCATATAAGGTACAAAAATAAGATAATTGACAAATATATCATTACAATGACAAACATACCGATACAAAGACGATCATATCAGTACAAAAATAAACATATAGATACAAAGACAAATATATCAGTATACAAAAAACATATCATTACAAAGATAAACATATCAGTGCATAGAATAAAATATCAATACAAAACAAATATATCATTACAAGAACACTGATATATAGAGAAACATATTAGTACAAAGTAGACAAACATATCGATGCAAAGATACATATGTCAGTACAAAACAAACTTCTCGAAACCAAGACGAGTATATCAGTACAAAGACAAACATATTGAGACAAAGATTAATATATCAGTACAAAGACAAACATATCGATGCAAAAAACAAACATATCAGTACAAAGAAAAACATAGTACAATTTATCACTGGAAAAAACACATCTAATAAACATTTAACATTCTTCTCCTGAGAAAACATTAAAACATTTAAATTTACTGTCTCCCATTAGTCCGCTTTAAAGGGTCACTATGAAGTAGGGTAGACTGCATTAAATCAGGTGAGAGTGTCACCCAATAAAATAACGTACAGCTAAATTTCAATGGCCTCCCTTTAAAGACGTGAACACGTCGAATTGATTTTTTACGAGCAGACAATGAGGTGTCTGTGAACCCTTCATCCTGTTGACGCTTCGTTGACTCTTGAGTCCGTAGACCATGTATATTGGTCTTCATACATTAGACTTCGTCTCTTCAAACTGCCGATTTCCATTAGTTGTTCATTTTTTTATAAAGCTTCCGTTGATGAAACCGTCCCTGTATATTACTGATTTAACAATTGATGAGGCCACGATTGTCGTTTTGTGATCTAAAACACTCAAGTGTACTTTCATATCGCCAAAGTGGAAAATATGTAGGAGCAAAATTCTTTTACTGTGGAGTATTTCTTCTCTATCAGGGTTATACATGTGTATTCTTTCTTGATTTATCATTCTTTCTGTTACATCTCAAGTGTTAAACGTTAATTCCGAGAGCTTTGATTGGCACAAAAAAAAGTTAGATATATCATTCATTTTGTTTTCTTTTGTAAATAGTTAGTATTAGTTTATTAAATAATCAAAGGACAAGCTTTCCGTTCCAGTCTGATTTCTCATTCAGACTCATTTCTCATTAGTCTAATTTCTCATTCAGTTTGATTTATTTGCCACAGTTGATCAGTGCGCTTTGAAGGATGCATGGGCTCCGAGTTTCCATTCAGGTCCATTTGACTGTTTGATTGTGAACAGCACATCATGAGAGATATATAAATCACCACTACTTGTATGAATTTCACATCAGAGTCTTTGGTGCCAGCGAGGTATTGCAAGTTAGTCTTGTAAATTATTGTGACCATTTTCTTTTAGTTGTTTTTTTTCGTGTTGTTGATGCCTTTTTTTGTTGCCTTATTCTTTATCATTGTTTAATATTGTAAGGAAAAGGTTTTCTTTTCTCTCTCTGTATTATTCATTATCATTGTTTAATATTGTAAGGAAAAAGTTTTCTTTTCTCTCTCTGTATTATTCTTATCATTGTTTAATATTGTAAGGAAAATGTTTTCTCTCTCTCTCTCTCTCTCTCTCTCTCTCTCTCTCTCTCTCTCTCTCTCTCTCTCTCTCTCTCTCTCTCTCTCTCTCTCTCTCTCTCTCTCTCTCTCTCTGTGTGTATTAGTTTAGTGCTAACCTATTTTTGTTTTCAATAATTCTAATACCTCTGTATAAAATCCATTCTTTGCCTTTTTTTCTATTCTTAATGTATGACCTATTGATCAGCATGTCGCACATATGCTTATTGGGAATTATATCTACTCTCTCGCACTATTTATGTCTGTCTAAAAGGAATTATATCTACTGTCTCGCTCTAGGTATCTGTCTGTCTAAAAGGAAGTATATCCACTCTCTTACTCTATTTATCTGTCTGTCTAAAAGGAAGTATATCCACTCTCTTACTCTATTTATCTGTCTGTCTAAAAGGAAGTATATCCACTCTCTTACTCTATTTATCTGTCTGTCTAAAAGGAAGTATATCCACTCTCTTACTCTATTTATCTGTCTGTCTAAAAGGAAGTATATCTACTCTCTTACTCTATTTATCTGTCTGTCTAAAAGGAAGTATATCCACTCTCTTACTCTATTTT
This sequence comes from Sinotaia quadrata, assembly GCA_028829895.1. Lineage (NCBI taxonomy): Eukaryota > Metazoa > Mollusca > Gastropoda > Architaenioglossa > Viviparidae > Sinotaia > Sinotaia quadrata. The sequence continues at coordinate 84,034,143 of CM054179.1, read as the reverse complement.
CTGTCTCACTCTAAAAGGAAAGATTAAAGTGGTTTCACAACAAAATTAAGTTTACTTAATACTAATAATAGCAAGCTTTAAGTGGTTCAATAAAGACCATTATGTGGCTGAATAGAAAGTTACATATTACTTAATGTTATGTTCGATGCGCAGATAGATAGATAGATAGATAGTTTACACTTTACAGCATAAAAATATCCCTAAAACTGATATTCTATCAAAGTATAAGTCTGTGACGGGCATTCTATCAGTATAAATCTGTCTCTATCACTTCAATTTTATCAGATCATAAATATATATATATGACTAACATTTATCACAGCATGCATCTGTCTATAATATTGCGGTTATAGTACAGTATCAATCTATTTTATCGCAATAGGTGACGTTTTCATTAAATTATCATTGCCATTTTCTTCACATTGTGTATTGTTTTCAATGTATGACAATGTTATTTACCAGGAATTTCGGTCCTAATGAATTAAATGATCACATGCTGTGAAAATAATGTTGTTTTGTATTCAATTATGACTTGGTCTAATATTAAGAAGTGAACTGTCACGTGGTCTTATACGCTACAACTATGCTTCTGCAAGAGAGGGTGGGTGGGGTAAGATCGAGAAAAATCCCAATAAACAGGCAAGGTTGGAACCACCCACAATCTGAATGTGGGCCTAGCAATTTATCATTACTGCCATAGAATTTCTTATTAGAACTTTATTGTACCACCGTGTATCGGTGTCATTTACCAATGTTTTACTTTCTCGAGCCACTGCTTTATAATGTGTCATTTACCGATGTTTACCTTCTCGAGCCACTGCAGTATAACGTGTCCTTATACTACTGTTTACCTTCTCGAGCCACTGCAGTATAACGTGTCCTTATACTACTGTTTACCTTTTTGAGCCACTGCTTTATAACGTGTCCTTATACTACTGTTTACCTTTTTGAGCCACTGCTTTATAACGTGTCCTTATACTACTGTTTACCTTTTTGAGCCACTGCTTTATAATGTGTCATTTACCAATGTTTACCTTCTCGAGCCACTGCAGTATAACGTGTCCTTATACTACTGTTTACCTTTTTGAGCCACTGCTTTATAACGTGTCATTTACCAATGTTTTACTTTCTCGAGCCACTGCTTTATAATGTGTCATTTACCAATGTTTACCTTCTCGAGCCACTGCAGTATAACGTGTCCTTATACTACTGTTTACCTTTTTGATCCACTGCTTTATAACGTGCCATTTACCAATTGTTTTACCTTCTCTAACCGCTTTTGTATAACGAGTCATTTTGTACCACTGTTTTACCTTCTCTGTGCGAATTTTCATTTTACTGTGTTATTTGTCACTGTATTGTGTGATTTTGTTTTGTTGTGTAATTTGTCATTATACTATGTGATTTATCGTTATAGTGTGTGAGTATCATTAAACTCTATGATTTGACACTATAATGTTTATATTGTTATTATTTATTGTGATTTGTCATATTGTGTAATGTATCAAAACATTGTGTGATTTGTCATTACTCTATGATGTGTTAGAATAGTGTGTGGTTTGTCATAATATTGTTTGATTTATCAGATTATTGGTGTGATTGGCCATTTTACTGTGTGATTCTTCAGCATGTTGCATACTCCCATCTCCTACAAATGGTACAGCTGCTCCTACTAATAGTACACCCTTCCAAACAAATGGTACAGCTATTACTCCTAATTGTACACCCTTCCAAACAAATGGTACAGCTATTACTCCTAATTGTACACCCTTCCAAACAAATGGTACAGGTATTACTCCTAATTGTACACCCTTCCATATAAATGGTACAGCTATTCCTACTAATGGTACTCACTTCAAAACAAATAGTACAGCGATTCCTACCAATGGTAATATCTTTCAATCTTTTGAAAAGTAAATTTCCTCTCTCGGTTATTGCACCGGACTATGAAATCAACAACTGCTTGAAGAAATCGCGAAATCCTAAATGACTGAAAAACAAATGTCTTAAGTGTGTATATGCAAAATAGTAAAATATTTTTTTTAATTATTGTGCTTGTCTACAAGAGTTATCTGCCCGACATTTCAAGCATTACTTCAGTGTTCCTCTCATTTTCTTTTGCAATAAATTACACTTTACATCAGTTATGTAAATTTATTAAAATTATAAATGCAAAGCACAACTAAAAGGAAAATCGCAGTAACAGATAGCATAGTGAAGATGAAATTATAAACAGAAAATAACAATCAAGAACATAAAATTCCGTCGCTTTGAATGGAAAAGAAATGGCAAACAACTGGCAATGGGTGTGGGGGTGGAGAGGCGAGAAAGAGCAGTGTATTGTTGAAATAAATCTGCAACCAAGAGACAGAGAGTGACAGCGCTTGAGAGAGATAGTGACAGTTGGGAGGAAGGTGTCTGTTAGGAGCAGGATGCTAGCCAAAGACTTAGCTGCATAGAAAATGGAAAATCACTTAAAGAAAAATAATAGACTCTAGTTGTGACAGAAATTGACAGAAAGAAAGAGAGTAAGTCTCGGAGAGAAGACAGTTCACTGAAAAAATGCTTTGCATTCGTAGCTTGTGAAAAATTGGGTCAGGGCGGGACCGAACGAATGGAATTGAGCAGTCTGAAAATTGGGCAACCAGGAAATAAAAAAAGCACTAAGGGAATCAGGAAGAGACACTAGAGATAAAACTGTAAACCTGAATTTAAAAGAAGTGAAGACATTTGTAAAGCATTGAAAAGAGATAATAAAGAGACAATAAATGAATATACAATTAAACAGAATTCGATTCAATTACACAAGTGAAATGTGTTATGGATAGATCAAATTATGTAAGTGAAGTACGCTATATTTGTATACATAGTCTGGAATACTGCAGGTACAGTGTGTTTATACGTATAGATCTTATACAGGTGAAGTATGCTATGTTCATACGTATAGATCAAATTATGTGAGTGGAATGTGCTATGCTATGTTCATATGTATACATCGAATTATGTAAGTGAAATATGCTATGATAGTATGTGCGTGTGTTGGTCTATCTACCTGTCTATCTATCCGTCCAGCCAGCCAGGAGGCTAATTCGGGTTTTACATACGGGAATTTCATTCGATTATGGTAGTGATGGTATTACAATGCCCAAATATTACATCATTTTTGAAATTTCTATGACATCAAATCTGCCTTTACATTCAGGTATTCACAGTGATTCTTTCAGGATGGCACTTTATGTTTTAGTATTCACAATTTTTCTTATATTCTTAGTGATGGTTAAGTTTTGTTTCAATGTTATTTAATTTATTTATAATTTTATTTTTAATTCCTGTATTTTTTCACTTTCACTTTTCTGTGATTTTTGTTGGTTTTTTCTAATTTGTTCGATATGTGTAATGTTTCTTGCTTACATTGAAAATAATTTTAAAATACTTATTCTTCATTGCTTTTATTTTTTTATTTGATCTTTTTGTCCTTTTACTTTCTGTTTCTTACTTTTGTTTACTTCTACGTATAGGTTTGTTATTTGTTTCTTATTATTACGCATGTAGACAACCATTATCTCCTGGCACGTAGATAATCGTTATCTCCTGGCACGTAGACAATCATTACTAACTGACACGTAGACAATCATTTGCTACCTGACACGTAGACAACAATTACTACTTGAGATGTACTAGAACATTACTACCTGACACGTAGGAAATCATTACTACCTAACACGTAGACAACAATTACCTCCTGACACGTAGACAATCGTTTGCTACCTGACACGTAGACAATCATTACTACCTGACGCGTAGACAAATATTACCACCTGACATGCAGAAGAATGATATACCAATAGTCAATCGGTACTACAAATATATCCCCGGAAGTGAGGAGGGTCGGCAGTCAAGGACGAGAAACCACTATAGTTTGAACTTTGAACTTAAACTGAAGTTACAGAATACTATTCCGAACTGAAGGGTTAATGAGAACCATGATATATAGACAAGACATTCTTAAAATGCTTAACTAGATGGTCAATGGGAACTATTGGATACAGATAGGAAATTCACAACTAGACGGCCAACCAGAAATAGAAGACAAGGAATTCTTACTAGACAGCAACGAGAACTATGAGACATAAACAAGGAAATCTTAACTAGACAGACACTGAAAACTATGAGACATAAAAAACAATTCTTAACTAGATGGACAACAAGAACTATGAGACATAAACAAACAATTCTTAACAAGACGGACAAGGAGACCTATGAGACATAAACAAACAATTCTTTATCTAGACGGCCAATGAGAACTATAAGGAATTCTTAACTAGACTTCCAATGACAAGAATGAGACATACAAATGGAGAACTATGAGACAAACAATTCTTAACTAGACGACCAGCGAGAACTATGATACATAAACAAGTCTTAGCTACACGGCCATTGAGAACTATGAGGCATAAACAAGGAGTTCTTAACTAGACAGCCAACAAGAACTATGAGACATAAATAAGGAATTCGTAACTAGACTTCCAATGACAAGAATGAGACATACAAATGGAATTTTCGACTTGACGGCAAGGGAGATCAATGAGCTTCCATTTATTTTTGTGGAAATGCCTCTCAATGTCAAAGGCACTCCCTTCCCCAAAAAGTAAATACGGACGGGCCCTGCGTGTCCTGACAAATCACGAGCAATGAACTCAGGTTAATCACAGGCCAGATAGAAACTGCATTTGAAAAAAACAATAAGACTGAGCCACACGAATAACGATACTACAGGAGAATTTACTGGCAGACAAGATTGCAAGCAATCAAACATACCATACCATCCAAACAGTGTAATAACTATCATCCTTCACAGTCAGTATGCATGCAGCTGAGATAGACACGTCACAATATTTTATGACAGGAAATATCGGTGGCTGGGATAGAAAGGGTTAAAGAACATTTTGGTAGGAAATCTACAGGTGGCTGAGACAGAAAGGGTTAAAGAGCATTTTAATAGGAAATCTACAGGTGGCTGAGATAGAAAGGGTTAAAGAACATTTTGGTAGGAAATCTACAGTTGGCTGAGATAGAAAGGGTTAAAGAATATTTTGGTAGGAAATCTACAGTTGGCTGAGATAGAAAGGGTTACAGAACATTTTAATCGGAAATCTACAGGGGTGTGAAATGGAAAGGGGTAAAGAACATTTTGATAGGAAATATAATGATGGCTGGGGCACACGGTATTAGAAATCCTTTGTCAGTCAGTATACAAATGTCTCATTAGTAAATGTATCATTACTTCTCTTCATCACTAGTGCTCATAGCCAAGTGCTCAGTACTAAATTCATCACTACTTCTCATAGCCCAGCACGCAGTAATAATTCTTTACTACCTCTCACAGTCCGGCTCCCAATACTAAATTCTTTACTACTTCTCACAGTCCGGCTCTCAATACTAAATTCTTTACTACCTCTCACAGTCCGGCTCTCAATACTAAATTCTTTACTACTTCTCACAGTCCGGTTCTCAATACTAAATTCTTTACTACTTCTCACAGTCCGGTTCTCAATACTAAATTCTTTACTACTTCTCACAGTCCGGCTCTCAATACTAAATTCTTCTCACAGCCCGGCTCTCAATACTAAATTCATCACTACTTCTCACAGCCCGGCTCTCAATACTAAATTCATCACTACTTCTCACAGCCCGGCTCTCAATACTAAATTCATTGTGACACAATTATTTATTTGCATTTTCTAAATATTTTAATTCTTAAATATTTTTGTATTAATTTTAAGCAAGAAAAATGTGTTCTTATTTGTTACATAGAATTGTAAACAATATAATCCCTAAATCAAATTGAAAGAATAACCACTTGTGCTAGGGCTGGTGATTATATACCTGGAATGTTTGGAATGTCACATCCGCACACTTTAACCATGCAACAATAGAAACTAATTGTCATTGGGCATGATATGCTATTGCATAACTAGGATTAAAAACCATTGCATAGCTGACCTACATCTGAATCATAGGCCAGTGCTGGCTGACCATACCTAATGAATCTATTGTTAGCGAACATGAAACTCTGTGACTCGAGTCAACTAAAATAACTAATCTTGCCAGAGGGCTGATGCTATGACGTCACTGCTAATACTTTGCAATTCTAGAACTTTCTCATTCATGTTGGACCGATTGTATAAATATTCCATCAGTGTTCTGACGCAACACTACTATGTCCCAAGTTTCTAACTGGTTTATTCCATGAGAAGGCCAAAAAAGTATGTCTGGAAAAGTTATAAGATTATTATGTAAAACTAAACTCTTGTTGATAGATGTGCTCGTGTAAGTTTACTATAACAGTCTATGACAAACTACAGTGTCCTCTTATATAGTCTATTTTGATTCTATGGCACTTTAGACTATACATGAAATGACACTGAACACATTTTTTTTTATTACAGCAGCATTGAAATGACAATACGAATGTGGTTGCGATATAGGTGAATTAAATTAAATATATTTTATTTTATTACTGTTAAGTGACATGGCATTAGGCAGTAAATAATAATTTAGGTAAATGAAATGACACAAACACCCACTTTGACTTAGTACTCGGTAATGTCGTTTGGTAAATGACGTGTCACTATGATCACGCTGATGACTATAATTGACGTGACACAGTCAAAACCTACGGCGCCTGATATAACGCAGTGCGCTCGTTTACAATTGAAAGTGCATGACAAGTGCCCTAGTAACGAATCTTTGCTTTTCCCTTCCAATAACGAGCGTTATATTTTCCTACTCAAACCACAAATGTTGCCCCCAACCCCCGCCCCATCTACCTCTACATAATAAAGGTCACAAATATTATAGATACTCAAACATCTGTCGATATGTCGTCTAGCCCTTACTTCTACAGTCTCATCAACACAATAAGTCACTTGGTTCTTAAGGTAAAATTTCCTCTACATCATTTGTTAACTGGTTCTTATTCGTATGATCGCACTCACAGTATAGGTCACCTGGCTTTTAATGCACAATTACTCAAAACAACAGTCACATGGCTTTTAATGCACAATTAAGGGTAGTGTTGTGTCACACTATTACAGTCAAATCTACGAAATAGGTCACCTTGCGTCTAAATGTTACAGTCAACCCTACAACATAGGTCACCGGACGTCATAATATTACAGTCAAATCTATAACATAGGTCATTTGGCGACTTACTATTACAGTCAAACATACAACAGAGGTCACCTGGCGTCTTACTATTATAGTCAAATCTACAACAACAAATCACCCAGCTCTTACCTGTACAGTCAAATCTTTGTCAAAGGTCACTATGTGTTTTACCCATAGAGTCAATTTCAATTTTATAGGTTTCTTGGCGCTTCTAAGAACAATAAAATCCAAAAATGATGCTCAAGAACAGAGTTTTGGTAAGTATTCAGTAAAATTCTCGGACTCTCAATTGCTTATGCTACATTTGTTTTGTGGGCTTATTTGTGAAATCATTGGTAAAATTTGCTGTTGTATATTGCATGATATATGCCGAATCTTATTTTACTGAAGATGACGTTATCAATCTTCCTGCCCGTTCCATCTACTGTTTACAATTTAGGATGGATGAGTGTGGCTGAGAGCCAAACCACACCTATTATCTGGCAGATGTGCATCCAGTCATGTAAACTGTATGTCTGTTATTATCATATGTTTACAGCAATATGCATATATAAATACTCGTGGAGAAAGACCCACAGTGTATTGCAGTTTGTGTCCATATCTCATAGATACAACCACGCACGCAGACACAGACACACACAAACACACCAACATGAGCGTATGCATTCACAAGCACAACTTTCTAATATACATTTTGATTCTTTCTTCTTTTCTTTATGTTTCTCCCTCCCCCCTCTCTCTCTCTCTCTTTCTCTCTCTGTTCTCGTTTTCTGTTTCTCTTTCTGTCAATTCTCTCTTTCTGTTTCTCTTTCTGTCAATTATCTCTATCTGTTTCTCTTTCTTTCATTTCTCTATTTCTGAACCTATTTCTTTTTTCTTCACATAATCCTATATGTCTATGCACATTCGAATATTTCTATGCACACTCGTATATTTCTATGCACACTCGATATATCTATGCACATTCGTATATTTCTATGCACACTCGTATATTTCTATGCACACTCGATATCTCTATGCACACTCGTATATTTCTATGCACACTCGATATCTCTATGCACACTCGTATATTTCTATGCACACTCGAATATTTCTATGCGCACTCGTATATTTCTATGCACACTCGAATATTTCTATGCGCACTCGTATACACAAATAGGCATAGATCCCGCTTTCGTTTTGATATCTCTTTCTCTCAAGAACACACACACACACACACACATACACACATACACACATACATACATTGCCCAAAACATCTTTATAATATAAATTTTCTTTATTTTCTTTCTCTCTCTCCCTCTTCCCACACACGAACATAAAAACACAAAGTACATGTATATACAATATTATCTCTAAAATACATTTGTCTCCTCTTTTACCTTTCTTTCATTCTCTCTCGTCTCCCTTTCTCTCTGTGAGTTGTAGATATGACGTACACACACACGCACTCATATACAAACACAAATCTTACGTTCGGAAATGACCTCTCTCTCCCTCACTCTCCCTCTCTCTCTCTCTCCTCTCTCTCTCACATACACTCACACAATTATATTAAAACCAAACACAAATATATTTTAAAACCCACATATATATTTAAAACCACACACACATACACACACACACACACACACACACACACACACACACACACACACACACACACACGCACACACACACACACACACACACACATATATATATATATATATATTAAAAACCACACACACACACACAAACATATATATATATATATATATATTAAAACCACAAACATACATATTTATATTTAAAACCAGACCCAAAACTCGAAATATTGATGGTGTATTTCGATGTGTAATCCAAAAACCAGTGATATACCACCCGCCGCCAACTACATTCTGGCTCAGGGCACAGTATTTATCTGGAGATGAAGTCCTTGTGTCCCAGTCAAAAATTAGTTCTAGTCGCTATAAATAGAACACTTTAGTATTAGAAGTATCTCGTATATCATGTCGTAACTTTGTTTCCATTCCGGAACACCTCCGTCTTGCCCTCTTTCAGTGATGACAGTTGTTCGATGACTGATCTAAGCCAAGAGGTGGGAAGGAACCTGATTTATTACGTCGTCGTGTTACGGACGTCTCCAGCCCAAAGAGTACCTCAGGCTGGCACCGTGTTTGGTACTCAGGGCGGTGAGTAAACTTTACGGGTACAACGGGTGTAAGATTTCAATTTACAGCATCAAGTTACGATTGTTTTCTACCCAGCATAAATAGTCTAACTAATTTACTACCTGTCCAGTATGTCGACTTTTAGTTATCGGGGTACTTGTACCTTTCAAAGTGAACTGTTTTAGGTGAATATAGGGCAGACGAATACATTTGCGAGAGAAGTGGGCGTTGCCCAAGTGCGACCTAATTGTAGCAAAAACAAAACGTAAACTCTACATAATTGAATCATAGCAAGCGAAATAAAGAAATAAAAAAATGAAATGAAACAAGCTTCGCTAAACATTAAATAATAGTGGAATAACGAAGCGGACACACGAACGTAAAAAATCCTAAGTATTAAACACAAAGTAAAAAGCTAAAATACACAATCATGCTTTATGAAAAGATAAGAATATACGCAACTTGTAAAACACATTGTAAGTAACATAAACTGCACGCATGAAAAAGTGAGAAATGACGTAACAAAGTAAGGGAGAGAAATCAAACCAAAACCAAAACTAAATATATCTTTTTTTTAATTAAAAAACTTTTGAAAAATTTAAATAAATCAAAATAAACGGAAACTAAATTGATTTTAAAAATCAAATTCAAAATCTAAAACGAAATTAAAATAAAATTTAAAAAATCAGAAAAACCTTTTAAAAAGCACACCATACATATTAAAAGTAAACAATCAAGAAAACGACTAATGCAAGAAATTACATCACTGGTACACAATCAACTTGACGCACATTTACACTAGACTAGATGTGGCGGTAGGCATTCTATAAAAAAAAAATACAATTGTTAACTAGGTTTGATATCATGGGAATGCAAAACTTTATTTGATTTCTCATTGTCTTATGACGTCTCGTACGTATTCAGACATAAAAACAAGAAAGCAATGAGAGATGCAACGTTGTGTGACAAATAAGTGACAAGTAAAGACCCATATAATACATATCATGAAGATTATGTTGTGTGGTGGTATTGGTGATGATGATGTTGATAGTGATGGTGATAATGATAGTGTTGATGGCAGTGGTGATGATGATGGTGTTGTTGCTGGTGGTGGTGATGCTGATGATGGTTTTGATAGTAGTGGTAGTCATGATGGTGTTGGTGGTGATAATGGTTGTGGTGATGGCAATGATGAGGGTAAGTGTGTGTGGGTGCTGGTGGTATTGATATTGGTGGTGATGATGTTCATGCCAGTGATGAAGATGGTGGTGGCAGTTCTTATGTCAGAAGTGGTGTTGGTGGTGATAGGGGTGTTGGTGGTGGTAGTGGTGTTGGTGGTGATAGGGGTGTTGGTGGTACTGATGGTAGTTACTGCCACATAATGGGTTATGCAGCCCACACCTACCCTCCAATTGAAATAGACTACAAGCAAACGTAGCTCTAGAACGGCTGACCCTTATCTCCAGGCTTGAAAAATTCCTTTGTTTCCACTCTCTAATCTAACCATTTGAAGCACCTCTCAACTGTGCACAATGAATGTTCCAGAAACACACCTTATAACCATCAGTTGAATGCAAGCTGATTGTTGAGGTGATATGTATTTTGTCTCCTGGCCTTAATAAGTTAGAATCATATCACTAAACCTTATTGCCAGTTATCAGCACAGCAGAAACCAGCCACTGTATATATTATTGCTGAAGATTGGCACTTTACCTTGGATGTTGATTTTGTCTGTGCACAACCCTGATTATAGTGTGATCGTGTCTGCGCACAATCCTGTTTGAAGTGTGGTCGTATGTGTGCATGGCAGGAAGCAATTTTAAGTTTAAAGTTTGACGAAATTTTAGAAGTTTAACTTATGTGGGTCAGTAGGGCAGTCAGAAAATATTTAAATTTCCGAGAAAACATTACATAATTAGAGAAATGCAAGAACATTACATAATTTGAGAAATGCAAGAAATTCCTTAAGAGACAGATAATTGGCTTCTTACATCTGAGTGGTGAATGAGAGAAGCAGCAGAGGCTGACAGGTCTGTTTTGAAGTGCCAGAGCTGATTTAACCCAAAAAGGTTTGGTCGGAAATGAAGTAAAATGTGAATGCAAGGGAAGAGAAATTGAATAGTTGGTCATGTGTCATTCATGTGTTTATACTGAAGTGTCATTTAAATATAATTAAGTACAGAATGTACTAGATGTGTTTATACAGTGTCATTTAAATATAATTCAGTACATAAGGTAATTGATGTCTTTGTACTAGCGTCATTAAATATAAGTAAATACAGAATGTAAGTGATGTGTTTATACAGAAGTGCCATTTAAATTTAAGTAAATACAGAAGTGTGATTGATGTGTTTATATACATAAATGTCATTTAAATATAAGTACAGAAATGTTATTCGTGTGTTTACATGGCAGTGTCAAATTTAATATAATTCAGTACAGAATGCAACTGATGTGTTTGTCCAGAAGTGTCATTTAAATATAAGTAAATACAGAATGTAATTGATATGTTTATACAGAAGTGTCATTTAAATCTAAGTAAATAAAAAGTGTCATTGATGTGTTTGTACAGAAGTGACATTTGAATATAAGTATAGAATCGTAATTAATGTGTTTGTATAGAAGTGTCATTAAAATATAAAAGAATTGTACAGAAGACTAATTCATGCGTATAATGGACGTATACTTTTAATATAAGTAAGTACAGGGGAATATTTCAAATTCCCATATGAGGCCTTTCGCGACCGTCACTCATGAACAGTAAAAGTAACTGTTAAATTAAAACCAATAAAAAGTCATGCTTTGATATGATCTATTTCTGTGGTAAAGCGAAACACTGAAAATATTTATTAGAGGAGATTGGTATGTTGGAGCGGATTTCTTCACAAACTTTTCTTGTCAGTGCCTGAATTTTTCCACAAAGAGACGAATCTGCCTGCGCGTTGAGGACGATTTATTATAACAGTTGGAAATGGATTCTCCATTTTAAAACACTGCTAATTAACTATTAACTTTTAGTTTTAGTAGGAGCTTGGAATAAATATGTCTGGCTGGGAATTATCTTCCTTAGTCTTACGAGTGTGGATTGACGCATTACGCAGATTGTGGTATCCTGGTGGGTGGGAAATGTTTGTTCATCCACCACCTGTTTGCCAAAAGAAGTCTGCTCTTATTATTGCCATAGCAATAAATAACTGTTATCATTGTCCGCACAGGGTTTACACAATTAGTCTTAATTGTTGATGGTATATGTTCCTTGCTACAAATCCCACAATTTTTTTTTTTGCTCCAAATTCCAAACAGTTTTTATTCTAATAGCGTTTCTTGGAAGCAAGTTTTTAATCGTCAAATGCAATATATTTAGTCAAATTGTTTCCCTTTCTCAAATGTAATAATTCCACACATTTCAAGCAGGGCTCTAAGCATGGATTTGAATTTTCTTGTGTCACTTCCGAGTCCACGAATAAGAGCAACCATGTTGGCATAATCTTCATTTGAAAAGAAACTCTCATTCTATATTGTTCAAAAACAACTTGAATAAAACACGTATTCTTGCAATGTGTGAACAAGAACAAGACATGTATTCTTGCAATGTGTGAACAAGACACCTATTATTGCAAGGTGTGAACAAGACACATTCTTGCAATGTGTGAACAAGACGTATTCTTGCAATGTGTGAACAAGACACGTATTCTTGCAATGTGTGAACAAGACAAGTATTATTGCAAGGTGTGAACAAGATAAAGTATTCTTGCATTGTGTGAACAAGAACAAGACAAGTATTCTTGCAAGGTGTGAACAAGATAAAGTATTCTTGCAACGTGTGAACAAGAACATGACAAGTATTATTGCAAGGTGTGAACAAGATAAAGTATTCTTGCAACGTGTGAACAAGAACAAGACAAGTATTTTTGCAAAGTGTAAACAAGAACAAGACAGGCATTCTTGCAAAGTGTGAAAAAGAACAAGACAGGCATTCTTGCAAAGTGTGAAAAAGAACAAGACAAGTATTCTTGCAAGGTGTGAACAAGATAAAGTATTCTTGCAAAGTGTAAACAAGAACAAGACAGGCATTCTTGCAAAGTGTGAACAAGAACAAGACAGGCATTCTTGCAAGGTGTGAACAAGAACAAGTATTCCTGCAAGGTGTGAACAAGATAAAGTATTCTTGCATTGTGTGAACAAGAACAAGACAAGTATTCTTGCAAGGTGTGAACAAGAACAAGTATTCCTGAAAGGTGTGAACAACATAAAGTATTCTTGCAACGTGTGAACAAGAACAAGACAAGTATTCTTGCAAGGTGTGAACAAGAACAAGTATTCCTGCAAGGTGTGAACAAGATAAAGTATTCTTGCATTGTGTGAACAAGAACAAGTATTCCTGCAAGGTGTGAACAAGATAAAGTATTCTTGCATTGTGTGAACAAGAACAAGAGAAGTATTCTTGCAAGGTGTGAACAAGAACAAGTATTCCTGCAAGGTGTGAAAAACATAAAGTATTCTTGCAACGTGTGAACAAGAACAAGACAAGTATTCTTGCAAGGTGTGAACAAGAACAAGACAAGTATTCTTGCAAGGTGTGAACAAGACAAGTATTCTTGCAAGGTGTGAACAAGACAAGTATTCTTGCAAGGTGTGAACAAGAAAAAGACAAGTATTCTTGCAAAGTGTGAACAAGAACAAGACAAGTATTCTTGCAAAGTGTGAACAAGAAAAAGTATACTTGCCTTTATATTTAATATTGTTGTTCTCTTTTTTTCCATGCTTAGTACTGTTATTATTTTGAATTGTTCTTTGTTTAGTGTTGCAATGCTGCTTATGATTTGTTTTATATTCACTGCTGTTGGGCTCTTTCACTTGCTTCTATAGTTAGTTTGCGTTGTGCTTGTTCTGAGCTGTGCTTTTTCATGTTTAAGTTGTACTTGCTCAGGGCTGTTCAAGTTGTGCTTTTTCAGATCTGTATGTTGTACTTGCTCTGGGCTGTTTATGTTGTGATTGTTCAGAACTGTTTAAGCTTTACCTTTTCAAGTTTGTTTAATTTTTCCTTGTTCATGTCTTTTTAAGTTATGTTTGTTTAGTGCTGTTTAAGGTATGCTTGTTCATGGCTGTTTAAGTTGTGCTTGATCAAAGTCTCTTTATGTTGTGTTTATTTAGGGCTGTTTATTTTGTGATTATCCAGGGCTGCTTACGTTGAGGTTGTTCAGAGCTGTTTATTTTGCGCGTGCTCAGTGCTGTTTATGTTGTGGTTGTTTCGGATTGTTTCAGTTGTGCTTGTTCAGGGCTGTTTAATTTGTGCTTATTCAGTGCTGTTTAATTTATGCTTGTTAAAGGTTGTTTAAGTTATGTTTGTTCAGGGCTGTTTAATTTGTGCTTGTTAAGTGTTGTTTAAGTTGAATATTGTTCTTGGGGAGGGCGTGGGTGCTCATTCAGGGCTGTGTGGTGTTTGGCTTCTATACAATGTATTGTGCTGAAGTGAGTCTATTATTCGTTTATTTCAGAGCTCTTTTGCAGTATTAAGTATTTTTTAAAATACAGTTTATTAAATGACACTGGCCGATCATCACACTAGGCAGTGTTGGCTTGATTAAAGTTTCCTTTGAGTGACTTGAAATTGATTGTCAGTTCAGTCCTGCTTTTTACGTTGCTGGACATGTACAAGTCATTGTGGGTAGAAGAAAATCAAGCGGTATGGTTAAGGGCTGTCGCTAGCTGGTGGGGCCTTAACAAGGACACGTCGTAAGGTCAGCCGCCCTCCCAACCCAGCGTGCGTGAAATTAGCCAGCCAGCTATGTATGTATATTGAATTCAGGAGAAGAGAACTCCACTTGGAAATGAAAGTAGAGTTGGCAATATTCATCATCACCCCGTTCTTGAGATCTTTTTGTCTGATTGACTGAGTGTCACATATTTTCTATATTTATGTTTAGATTGCCCGGACTGATAATTTGGTACAATAGAGGGACGAATATATGTCCCGGGCATCTGACTGGACATTACCATTTATGGTCGGGTGCTACATTAATTATTGTGTGTGCGTCTCTTTTCATGTTGTTTTCTTGCTTTAGTAGTGCATGAATGAATCAAAGAAATGAAAAGGAAAAAATAGCCAATTCATGTAAAATCGAAATTTGTCTAAATATTAGGAAACTTTATTTATGTGTGTATGTGAATATCTGATTTTGTTACGAATATATAGAATGTTAATAGGGAATGATGTTTATTAATTTGTTAATTATTTTTCGACGTCTTTGAACGTAGTGATGAGACGAGTGGTGGGTTCGGGGGTGGGGGTGGGGCAGTTTAGAAAATGTATTAATGGGACAACAACACTAATCGGATACCCTAAAACGTAATTAGGATAACTGTAGTCGAAGGGCAGATAATTTTGTTTTCACTTCTTATTCTCTATATGTGAACTGGTCCAGCATGCATTCCAAAAATAGTAATTAATTTTCTGACCTTGTGGTGGGTTTTATATGGCCTTTACTTATGTTGGTTAGTCTTTCAAGTGAATTGTTCTAAAGTTTTCTAATATGTTCTACTTCTAATTTGGTTTCTATTATAATGTTTTCTAAACTTAATATTTTTTCTTTTACATTTGGTATTTTTCAACGTGCGAGAGGTTTTGTTTGATTGCTTTACTTGGAGATGCGTTAGGTTTTAAGTTTAGTCCAACCCTTCTATTTTTGTACAGATTTATTTACTAATTCCCCCTTTCTTTATATTATTAATTTCCACTTTTCTCTTTATTACTAATTCCCCTTTATTTTACTATTTTCCCCCTTACCCTATATTACTATTTTATCTATATTACTAATACTGCTCTATAACTATTTTATCTATATTACTATTTTATTAATATTACTGTTATCAATATTTGTAATTTGTTTATGCTATTATTTTATCTATAATACTATTTCTTTGTTTTAATGTTTTATCAATGTTACTCTATTACCAATATTACTATTTTATCTATATTTCTATTTATTACTGTTTTCTTTGTGTTACTATTTTCTCCATTATATATATACTGTTCAATTTACTATTCTCTTTACATTACAATTTCCTCTCTATTACTCTTTTCTTTATCTTACATTTTTATGTCTGTGTGCATTCATAAATTATTTAATCCATCGAAATGCCAGTACACATATTTCTTTATAAAATGTCGTGTTTCAAGCAAATAATGACACTTATGTATCCGTAGATAAAAATGAAATTGCAACTAAAAGTGACGTGACATATTTCTTTGTATAATCAAGTGATTCGAATTAGCATTGGTGCTGATATTCAGATAAAGTGACGTAATTAGAACTAAAACATATATTTCTCAAACTAGCTTTAGCCTGCGACTTCACTGGTGTAAATATCAGTTTTCATAATTTTCAGAATATGTAGTTTAAAGTAAAAATATTTTATAGTAAGGTTTTATTTTTATTGCCATATAAGAACCCAAATACAGTATGCCAAAGAATGAAAAGATAGAAGGAAAAAGAATGAAAAAGTTGACAGAGGGAGATAAATAAATGAGAGAATGGAAGAAGAAATAGATTGATTATAAAAGAGAATGTGATAGTTGGAAGAAAGATAGATAGATAGATAGATAGATAGACAGATAGACAGACAGATAGATAGATAGATAGATAGATAGATAGATAGATAGATAGATAGATAGATAGATAGATAGATAGATAGATAGATAGATAGATAGATAGATAGATAGATAGATAGATAGATAGATAGATAGATAGATAGATAGATAGATAGATAGATAGATAGATAGATAGACGAAAAGAAAGAAAGAATGAAAGAAAGAAAAAATGAAAGAAAAAAAGATAGATAGAAAGAAAGAAAGAAAGAAAGAAAGAAAGAAAGAAAGAAAGAAAGAAAGAAAGAAAGAAAGAAAGAAAGAAAGAAAGAAAGAAAGAAAGAAAGAAAGAAAGAAAGAATAAAAGAAAGAAAGAAAGAAAGAAAGAAAGAAAGAAAGAAAGAAAGAAAGAAAGAAAGAAAGAAAGAAAGAAAGAAAGAAAGAAAGAAAGAAAGAAAGAAAGAAAGTAAGTAAAAAGAAAAAAGAAAGTAGAAAGAAACAAACAAACAAACAAACAAACAAACAAACAAAGAGAGAAAGAAAGAAACAAACAAACAAACAAAGAAGAAAGAAAGAAAGAAAGAAAAGTCGGGTTGATCACTTTCAGGTAGTTATTGCAAATGTAAGAGCTAACCATATAGCATAATGCCAGCCCACCAAAATACAAAATACAATATGTGCTACAGCCTAAAATCTAATGCCCAGAATAAAAATGTTGTCTGAGTGAAACAGGAATCATCTAACTGTGCTCAGTGTCACAGAGATCACAGCCAAGGCTTGCGTGCATGCGCTTTACTTTTAATGGAAAATGTTTGTAGTTTTAGGACTACTGGCTAGCTCTCTTATGGGATAGTGTCCTCTGATATAGTCTATCTTGATTGTATGGCACTTTGGTGTATACATTAAATATACTCGGGTTTAATGTTTTCTCATATAGTCTATCTTGACTGTGTGGCACTTTGGTGTATACATTAAAATGTACTTAGGGATAGTCTATCTTGATTCTATGGCACTTTTGGGTATACATTAAAAAGTACTTATGGGAAAGCGTCCTCTGATATAGTCTATCTTGATTGTATGGCACTTTGGGGTATACATTAAATGTACTTATAGGATAGTGTCCTATTAAGCTGTCAATCTTGATTTTATACACTTTAGGTTATACATTAAAAAGTATTTATTGGATAGTGTCCTCTTATATTTTGATTCTATGGCACTTTAGGGTATACATTAAAAAAATACTGTTTTACTATATCGTCACAAATCTAGAACCACCACATTTTTATTTTGTGTATAGATGAAATGATGTAATTCAAACTAACAGTGGCACGGATATATTTTAAATAAAAAGACTTGGCTTGAACTCACAATCAGGATATATTAAAATAAAATAATGCCAAACAAATCAGACACAGCTGGAATAACATTAAATTTATAATTAAACAGTTATAGATTAATGACGCCTGTACTGAGTTACCTCCCTGAAAGACACGTAGAATAAAATTAAATTGTAAGCAAACAAGAGTTTCAGGACGTCAGGGCTGACGCAACTTCCTGAAATAGGCAATACACACGTGTATTGATTTATTTCCCCGGGTGCATTCATCTTCACACGTGCCCCCCTCCTCAGGAGGCTTCCATCAGCATGTTGACAAGTATCGGGTAGCATTGCTTGGACCTCAGGTGTACCAGTCTTGAAAGGCACTCGACTCACACAGCTTAAGTACTCAGCGTCTGACAACTCTTGTTATTTATTTCGCACTATGTGTGACCTTGCACCTTAACAATCCGCGAAGGTATTGCTTGAGATTTGGGAATGATTTATATCTGTAAGACATTGCTCCCGAAGGGAGTGCTTCATGAAATATATGTAGACACTTGATACTCGTTAGATTTGACCACTTTTCCGTTTGCTATAAATGTCAATAGTGAAATTTTTTTGAGGGTCAGTACGATGAATCCGGTTTAAATTTTTATTGTTGTAACATGAAATATTTTGTTAAGTGAAACTACAAAAGTAATTATATTTTTAAAATTAAAATTAAATAGTTAAAAAAATTAATAATGCTGAAAATGTTCATGATAGTGGTCACCATCATGATAAGCATCGATATTAGTCCTTTAAATAACATCGTCATTGGTCTAGTCCTTTACATATCATCAACATTATTACAGTCCTTTACTTAACATCGTCATTATAGTCCTTTACATATCATCAACATTATTACAGTCCTTTACATATATAAGTCATTAGTACAGTCCTTTACATATCATCGTCATTAGTACAGTCCTTTACATATCATCGTCATTAGTCTAATCCTTTACATAACATCGTCATTAGTCTATATGTCATCATTATTCTTCTAGTCCTGTACATATCATCGTCATTACTCTACATGTCATCGCCATTAGTCTAGTCCTTTACACACCATTCATCATTAGTCCTTTATATATCATCATGCGTTAGTGCAATCCTTTACATATCATCGTCAATAGTCTAGTCCTTTTCATTTTTTCATCATTAGTCTAGTCCTTTAATATCTTCGTCATTAGTTGAGTCTTTTTCATATATTCGTCATTATTCTAGCCCTTTACATATCATCATCATTAGTTGAGTCTTTTACAACATACTCGTCATTAGTTGAGTCTGTAACATATAATCGTCATTAGTCTAGTCTTTGAACTGTAATCGTCGTTCGCCTTATACTTTACATATCGTCTATTTGTCCTTTACATAACAACGCCATTAGTCTTTTAATATCATCGTCACCTGAGGTAGTATTAAAAAAGCAATGCTGAAATAGTATTTAATAGTGAAATAACTGTATTGAGTGCGCTAATTTATTATCTCCAAACCGTCTACCTCAATTCTACACCTTATCTATCTCATCTTATTTGCGTTACACCGTTACCGTCAGTGCACCTTCATTAAATCATCCTGTATTGCATTCCATTATCTACTATATCTACGTCACCCTAATTATATCACGGTATGAGCTTTGTGATTAATGCTAATTCTGCGTGACCATAATAACATCACTTTCTCATAATTGTAATTCTATCTACGTCATATTAATTGCATCACCATTGCATTGACTAGTACGTTTTATTCTTCTCTACATTCTCATCATTTCATTATCATCTCTACATATCATCTCTATCTTCCTTTCTCCACCAATCGTTTTGCCCCAACTTCTTTCCTCACCTACCATCCGTCTCTCTATCTATCTCTCTCGCCTTGTCTCAACCATCTCTCTCACTTTGTCTGCCACCCATCTCTCTTACTTTATCTACCTCGCATATCTATCCACTACGTTCTCTCTCTTACGTTATGCACAGTCCACCTCTTCTATACAGCATTAACCCTACTTTCAGTACATCCTCTATATAGTATTGCCCTCGTTTTCTATACTTCTATACATCATTTTCCTTATTTTTATACCTCCTCTATAGAGAATTGTCCCTACTTTCTGTACCTCCTTTAAAGAGAATTGTCCCTACTTTCAGTACCTCCTTTATAGAGAATTGTCCCTACTCTCTGTACCTCCTTTATAGAGAATTGTCCCTACTTTCAGTACCTCCTTTAAAGAGAATTGTCCCTACTTTCTGTACCTCCTTTATAGAGAATTGTCCCTACTTTCATTAACTCCTTTATAGAGAATTGTCCCTACTTTCTGTACCTCCTCTATATAGCATTACCACCACTTTCTGGGCCTCCTCTATACAGCATTGACTCTACTTTCAGTACCTCATCTATAAAGCAGTACTTCGACTTTTTGTAGTTCCTCTATACAGCATTACCTCATGCTTTAGTAACTCTTCTGTACTGTATTACCTCTTCTTTCTGTAACTCCTCTATATGACATTGCCTCAAACCTTTATACTCTCCATCAGGAAGAAGCATTATATCTATCTTCTTTAATTCTCCTTCTATTTAACCTTGTCTTTAGTTCTTGTTCTCCATACCCGTTATTCTCAACACATTATTATTTATATTTCTACCTCCCTCTTATCTTATTCATTTTCTAGAGCAAAGTGAGTCTCCGGCAGTCCACATGTCACGTGATCGTTGTCAAACCTTCAAACCTTCCATTCACACCCCTCTTCTGAAGGCAATACCCCTCATAAATATTCACCAGCAACCCGTATGTATATATGCTAGGAGCGAGAAGGGTAGCTTGTTACTCACACACCTACATTGCACAGTACTGATAAATCTTCTAAAGTGGTAGAGACTCCCCACGGTAAGTAACGCTTTTGTTGATTACAACGATTTTCTTTATTCACTTAGTCCATTTGAGGTCATAATCGTATGAGAAGACTTTTGATCTTTAATTTTCTTTTTTCAAGCATTAAAAACTAAAACGAAATTATCACACTGTATGTTTTGTATAAGTCACCCTTTCGTTTACAGTGGTCACGTGTTGATAGGTTTTAATAGGTACGCAATTTCTGCGTCCTACTTGCCCAATAGGTCATCGAAGTATATTTTAGGTACGCATGCACTTATTTAGGTTGACAGGCATACCAGAAAGAGAGATGAAATGATGGATATACGGATAGATGGGATGAAGGACGGATGGATAAACAAAGTGAAATTGTTATCAATAAAAGGCATAAGTGAACGCTGCACACTTTGACAGATTGAGGGATGGATAAACAGAGTGAAATTGTTATCAATAAAAGGCATAAGTAAAAGCTACACACTTTGACAGACTGAGGGATGGATGAATAGATGCATGGATGGGATGGTGGGTAGACAGAGAGACAGACAGAAAGAAAGAAAGAAAGAAAGAAAGAAAGAAAGAAAGAAAGAAAGAAAGAAAGAAAGAAAGAAAGAAAGAATAGGGTGGATGGATGGATTGCTAGATAAATGGTGGCTATGTATTAAGCTTATTATTTCAGAAGAGGCCACTCGTGACGTAAGAAGAAGTCTTTGACGTAAAGCGGCAATGTCTAGAGACTACATCCTTTTCATTGTTCCAGTCGCTCTCTTGCTGTTGTCAGTAAAGACTGAGTCAGCTCCAACAGGTAACAAAGTGTAATTTATCAAACAAAAAACGAAACAAGCCTCTTCATTTTATCCCTTAAGGTGTCTTTTATCAAACAAAAAACGAAAGAAGCCTCCCCATTTTATCCATGAAGGTGTCTTTCGTTAATTCTTATATTGCATTATTCTGCTAATTGCATATTTATTTTAATAGTCATTGGTATGAAAACACACGTATTATGACTATGCATCACATAACTGTACATCTATGCATGTAGTCAACATGTTATGGTTGTGGGTGTGTGCAGGCTTCAGTAAAAAGGTACTGGACAGATTTTGATCGGACTTTTTCTGTTGTTTACCTTAATGAGTCAAATCTGGCTATGTAACACCATGATATCCCATAATGGAGCTCGCCAGTAGTCCTACAAAAACAAAACTTTTCCATTAAAAATAAAGCGCATTCTCTCGGGCCTTGGCTAATACACCTTTGTGACCACTATGACCTTTATGCACAATGGAAGATTTGTGTCTCTCAGATTGAGTTTCTCATTCTGGGTATTAGGTTTTAGGCTGTAGTAAATAATTATTGTATTTTGTATTTTGGAGGCTGCATTATTTTTGCAATGCATACCCAAAAGTTATCAAGCCGCATTTTCTTTCTAATACTTTTTATCTCTTTCTCTTTCTGACTTTCTCTTGAGCATGTTTTGTCTTTCTCTCTCTTCCATTGTCACATTCTCTCTTTTCCCTTATTATCAATCTGTGACTTCCTCCTTTTCCTTCTTTCTTTCATTTTCTTTCTCTTCCCTCCCCATCTCTCTCTCAACATTTTTATTCTCTCTTCCCTCCATCTCAGGGGTACCAGCCTTTTTGTGGCCAAGAGCATATTCCAATTTTCAGAAAAGTTTGGCAGGCATCTTCAATTTTTCAAAGCTTATTTTTATACTGGACATTAAATAATGTGCAAATAACACATTTAGTAATATGAAATGTATCTATACCATTCAAGCAAGTTACTCTTTCACTGTTATTATGTGGATTTACTCTTGTTGAGTCTATCTGGAAAATGAATTCCAAAGCCTTTACATAATAAATATCATTAACATTGCAGTTTTCATCTTATTTATTTTTAAGAGTACAAGATTGTTGAACTAGTAGCAAGATATATTTACTATTCTTACTCTAACATGGAAGCCAGTTATAAGTTAATTTTAAAAGTTCTTTCTATTTTTACTTGAATCAGGATTTCGACAAGTCAACATACAAATATTTTAAAAGTTAAACATTATTTTTATTATTACCAGTACCCGGTTTTTTTGTAAGCAAACAAATATGAATATTCATAAGCGCACAACAGAACTGAATAGACAAAAGGTATTATTAATTTATGTGCTTTTATTGTAATAATTCATTATTATTTTAGCACTTCCTTTCATTAGCAAGCTTTTATTGTAATAAATCATTATGCTTTTTAACACCGTATTTCATTAGCCAGCTTTTATTGTAATAAATCATTATGATTTTTAGCACTGTATTTCATTAGCCAGGTTTTAGCAAAATGATATTCGCGTTTATAAGCAATTTTCAAGATGCCTATCAGAGTATTGACTTTATTATGCTCATCGTTAGAACCAGTTCACATAGATAAATGGCATCGAATTAAGATTTATTGTGCATGCTATCGATTCCAAAAATTATCTTAAAGTCGATTTGAGAATAATCTCTTTCTGAAGGTCCAGAATATCGAGTTCCACTTCTTTCTTACTTGAATGAGAATAATAGACGATTTAGCCATTTTGTGACCATTTTGTTGGCAAGTGAAAGGACTCCCAAGAAAGGCAATCACAGACTCAATGATTATGAACTGTTGAAATATCTCTTCTAACAGCAAATGTGGATTTGAATATAGCGAAGAGTTAAAATCAATATCACATATTTTCTTCATACTTGGAAAATGTACAAGAGAATTCGTCTTCATGTGTGACTTCCACAAGATCAGTTCTATGATTTAACAGAACCTAAAATGAATGACGTAAGATTGGGTGGAACAACCTACACATGTATTACGTTACACACCTCGTCGCGGGCCCATGTACACACCTCGTCGAGAGCAGTGTTGGGAACCATTGTGTCTAAAGATAGATCTTTTGGGCATGCTGTATTATGATTATTTCCCTGGTGATAAAAGGAAAACGATATTATAAAATGATTTTACTTTAAGCAATCTTGAAAACTGACATATATATGAGCGTAGTTGAGAATAAATAATAAATAGTGAACTCCGCGATAACGCGAATTCAAATGAAATGCGATCATGGCACGGCTCCCGAAATTTCGTACATTCATTCGCACATGATTTTTTTTTAAGGACGTGAAACAGAGTATAAAAAATATTTAATTCATTTTGGGGATGAGATCGCGTATGAATTTGAATAACATGTAATACGATCGTGGCGTGTTTCCTGAAATTTGAAATTTATGTACGCGTATTTTTCTCGTACCGGGAAAAAAAATATTTTTTTTAAGAACGAAAAATAGTGTGTAAAACGTTTATTATCATTTGGGGGAAGAGTTCGCGTGTGACGTTTAATATAAACTGATCCGAAATCTAACAATTTCACCAGGAAGTGTTCTGCCAAAATAAACATTATCGGAAATGTTACTTATTACAGATCCATGAGTAAAGCCAGTAAGATATCTTTGTGATTATATTCAATTAATTCTGTATACAGTCGTTGCAAAAACAATAGCCGACATGTGCTTCTTCTTTAACTGCATAGACAGCCAAGCAGCAGACAAAGCAATGGTTGATAAAAGATTCTCACATATCAAAGAACTAAAGCCGCCAATATGCTGGCTGGGCTTGGCGGTGTTGTCAGACGCAATCAGCTGAAAGTAATTAATGTCCGCTTTACACGCTGTAAATTGAAAGGGTATGAAATTGTACATGCGTTCAAAATTAATTTTATTTTTAAAAAGTGACTCGTGACCATTGCAGTCCCACTGTACTTAGTTATCGGACTTTATACATGTATTTAAAACCCTGCATTAACGCGACCCCTCTATTAACGCGATCCGAATTTATGGACCTCAATTATCGCGTTATGTCTACACTTTATGTATCTAGATATATCATGTCTACACTTTATGTATCTAGATATATCATGTCTACACTTTATGTATCTAGATATATCATGTCTACACTTTATTTATCTAGATATATCATGTCTACACTGTCTAAACATATCATGACTACACTTTATGTATCTAGATATATCATGTCTACACTTTATTTATCTATATATATCGTGTCTACACTTTATGTATCTAGATATATCATGTCTACACTTTATGTATCTAAATATGTATGTCGAAATGTATGTCGCTTCACTTCTTACACATCTTGTCCTATACTACAAATGAATTCTAGCACACAATACGTAACATGCATACACACAATGTTTTATATATGTGAATTACACATCACATATCATAGTCATATATATTGTACTTTGTAAAACCTATACTACACATCTCGTATCACGACACACAAATTGTATCTTGATTTCACATTAAATGTCATCACTACATATAACATATGATAATTAAACGTATTGACCTTGACTGCACATCTTGCATCAATATTATGTGTCTCGTATCATGACACACTTTGATTCACATTTGCGCGTCATTATTCCACATTACGTAATCATAACTAGATATATTGAATCTTAATTCCTATCTCATATCACTACTACACATCTCGTAACACAATAATACATCTCGTATTATCACTTCAAAGCTCGTATCCTTTCTATAAGTCATATATCATATCAAGGTACACCTCTTACACAAAGTACACATCATTACACATCAGGTATCCTAGGTACACGGCATGTACCCCGAATTTACATTATGCAAGATAACTACACATTTTTGTACATTTATTTTACATTATATATCGTAATAAACATCTTGTATCTTCACTTCACATCACTTAATCATAGACATAGAGAAAATGATTTATATTTAAGGTTCAGGTTTTCTCTTAGATCCGATTAGAAGTTCAACATTTATGTGTGATTTCTAACCACCGTTCCTCTAGATCGGGGAGGGAATGGACACTAATGGGGAAGCAAAAGAGCATGCTGTGCACCCAACAGGTCCCCTGGCAGTTAGAAACCGGTAGAAGTAGACCGTCAAACCGTGACCAAGCAAATTACACCCGACTCAAGCCTTTACTCTTTGTACCCATGATGCTTGCTCTCAATTTTCAGAAATTGTATCTCTCCCTAGTCACTGCACACTTCGCGAAATCAGCGCAAAATGGAATGGCGGAAAATTGGATGTGAATTCCTAAATCAAAGAATACCGCACCAATGGTCCTCGGTGAGGGAGTAATAAACGATGAAAACAAGTTGTAAAAGCTTTTTGTCGACTTTATGTTTCCCTGCTATTTAACATTGTTCGATCCTCTGCCTGTCCTCTTCTCTTCTAAGTTTGATAAAACCTTGAATCTCATGAAGTCATCTAATTTGCGCATAACTATAAAAAGAATCTCATGAAGTTGTTACTTTGTAGCGTAGTACTCTAACAATGATAAAGCCTTGTATCTTATGCAGTCAAACTGTGTAACGTACCCCCTCTAATAATGATAACGCCTTGTAGCTTATGCAGTCAAACTGTGTAACGTACCCCCTCCTATAATGATAACGCCTTGTAACGTAATACATTGGGTCGTATTTTTAAAAGTTTTGACCTCAAACGTAAAACATTGCATCGTATTTTTAAAAGTTTTGACCTCAAACGTAATGCATTGCGTTGTATTTTTAAAAGTTTTGACCTCAAACGTAATACATTGCGTGTTTTCAGTATGAGCTTATACGTAATTATTTCCTCTTTAATTTCTTTTACTTTTTCTTGACCAGAAACTGTCACCACGGCAGGACAAGAGAAAGACCAATTGGAGTTGTTCCAAGGTACAAATCAGTAAATTAAAATATCTTTGTCAAATGAAATAATCGAAATTATATTTATCAACATGCTATACGTGCTACGTGCACACTTTCACACATATCACACAGACACGCACGTGCTCAAATGTACATGAAAATATGCATAAGTGCATACACACACAAACAAAACATACATGTATTGTCATATATGCAATATGCAAACATATTTCCATGGGCGGATGGATGGATGGATGGAGATAGATAGATAGATAGATAGATAGATAGATAGATAGATAGATAGATAGATAGATAGATAGATAGATAGATAGATAGATAGATAGATAGATAGATAGATAGATACACAGACAGACAGACAGATAGATAGATAGATAGATAGAAAGATAGATAGATAGATAGATAGATAGATAGATAGATAGATAGATAGATAGATAGATAGATAGATAGATAGATAGATAGATAGATAGATAGATAGATAGATAGATAGATAGATAGATAGATAGATAGATAGATAGATAGATAGATAGATAGATAGATAGATAGATAGATAGATAGATAGATAGATAGATAGATAGTTAAGGCTTTTAAATGTGAAGATGATTCTTTAACTTCACTTAATGTAAAACCATCTTGCTGTGCATAGGGTCTAAAACTCTAAATGGTTAACGAAATGCAAAATCCTAGCTGTTGTGATTAATCAACAGCTTCCCCATTCAGTCATTTTAACCTAGATACTTGTGCTCCAGAATAAATGCTGACCTGACACAATACTTCTCTGGACAATATATTTCACAGTCGACCTCACTTGCCCGCCTTTCTTGCATCATACATTCTCCCCCAATTGCTCACTTTGGGATTTATCCCACGTTAAATACGCGGAAGTGCGAAATGTTCAAACAAAAACAAAAAAAAAGTTAGCACGAATCTGTTAACAGATAAAGTAAATAAATTCTTCTTTAAAATATTCACTGTAGCGGAAAATTTGAATCGATTTCACAGACAGCATCTAGCACAGGACAGTAAACATAATCAAAGAAAAGAATGAAAAGAAAATCTTTAACTTCTAAATAGCATTGGAAATTCCAAATACAACTTGAATACAAGATCTGAATGTCACACTTCTTGGTGCATTTGCTTTTAATTATATATATACATTAACACAGTTCATCATGTTATAAGATAGTAATCAGTATATAACTACTCTCTGTTTTCAATGAGATTAAAGTCAATATTCCCCATAATCAAATTAGCATTTTGTTATTAATATCTTCTTTCATATGATCACAATTCAGCTGAACTGTTAGTTGTTCACTGAATGTAAATATATAATAAAATCATACAATCATATAGGACAATTTACACCACTTAGAGTAGGAAGGAAAATCTAAGACATAGGAAGGAAAATCTAAGACAGGAAGTAAAATCTAAGAGATAGGAAGGAAAATCTAACACAGGAAGGAAAATCTAAGACATAGGAAGGAAATTTAAGACATAGGAAGGAAAATCTAAGACATAGGAAGTAAAATCTAAGACATAGGAAGAAAAATCTAACCAGGAAGGAAAATCTAAGACATAGGAAGGAAAATTTAAGACAGTCAGCCAAATAATATACATGACTGTGCACATTCTGGTCAACAGTACTTTTAGCTCTGGGCGATTCGTTAATCTGTGACCCCGGCTGACACGAGTAGCAGAAAAAGTCATGAAGGAGAAGGAATGAGAAAAGTCATGAAGGAGAAGGAATGAGAAAAGAAAGAATGTCGTCACTTTCTGCCCCACTGCAGCAACGTTAATTCTCTCCTTCCATTAAATCTATTTCAATGACTTCTTTCTATCTCCTAAAACAAAATATTTCATTTGCCTATAGATTTCCTAACAAAATGAAATATGTTTCCAAGTCTGTCAGCTAAGCTATTGACGCGAGCTTGCATCATAAAAACATTACAATGTAGTGACGGTGTAGACAAAATTAAATATTGACTTTATTGTTTCTCACAGTCAGTATATAATTATTCATACATTCATCCTTCCAATTACTCTAAACATTACTTCTTTGCATTTTGAAAAATAACATCAACATTATTCTACAATGGTTGTCTGATTGCCTGACACAAAGGAATTTTCTGATTGTCTGATACAGTACAATTGTCCTTATTGTCTGACACAATGAAATTGTTCTGTTTGTCTGACACAATTGAATTGTTCTAATTGTCTGACGTAATGGAATTGTTCTGGTTGTCTGACACAATTGAATTGTTCTGATTGTCTGACACAATTGAATTGTTCTAATTGTCTGACGTAATGGAATTGTTCTGATTGTCTGACACAATTGAATTGCTTTAATTGTCCGACACAGAGGAATTGTTCTGATTGTTTGACACACTAGAATTGTTCTGAATGATGACACAATGGAAGTGTTCTGATTGTCTGACACAATTGAATTGCTCTGATTGTCTGACACAATTGAATTGTTCTGATTGTCTGAACCAGGAAAATACTGCAGCACTCACAACGACTGTCACTGTTCAATGGGCGTGGCTTTCTGTAGTGATGGCGTCTGCATCTGCATCTGGGTACGTTATCTGCAGCTAAACAATAAATTCAAAACAATAAAAATCTAGATATGGACACCCAAATGCTCACACATACCAATAATCTTTTTTTTTTTTTAAATAGCATACGGGATCCAAATATTCACAAATAACAATCTTATTTTTAAAAATAGATCAAGGGTACCTAAATATTCACAAATAACAATAATCTTATAGAAACTTGTAAAATGTTTAATACTTTCAAGTTTTCATTGAAATTTCGACATGGCATTTTCGTCTGAGTGTATGTATATATGATAGGTGGACACTACAGATTGAAAATCATGTTTATTTTTGCTGCCCCTTAATTTTTCCCTACATGTGTTTGCTTATCTGTGTTAATGTTATGAATTACGCGTTAAATTCTGCTGACATTTAATTAATAGTGAATGATTCGTGCTTACATACAATTAATAGTGAATGATTCGTGCTTACATACAATTAATAGTGAATTATTCGTGCTAATGCAATAACATGATAAAAATTAATTAATTATTAAATGAATTAATCTGATCTGTATTTGCTGTATATCATTAGTGTGATGATTAGTAATAGTGGCTTATAAATATGCGCTGACTTTATGCTTATTTGTGATCCTGGTTTGTATTAACACGATATTGATTCTGTTACGTTGATTTCCATTAGTACGTCATTGATTGTGTAGTGCTGAGTTCAATTTATATGTTATTGATTCTGTAATGATGATTTATGTTTACAGAGTATTAATCCTGTGATGATTTGTGTTTACAGAGTATTAATCCTGTGATGATTTGTGTTTACATAATATTAATCATGTGATGATTTGTGTTTACAGAGTATTAATCATGTGATGATTTGTGTTTACAGAGTATTAATCCTGCGATGATTTATGTTTACAGAGTATTAATCCTGTGATGATTTGTGTTTACAGAGTATTAATCATGCGATAATTTATGTTTACAGAGTATTAATCCTGTGATGATTTGTGTTTACAGAGTATTAATCCTGTGATGATTTGTGTTTACAGGACCTTAAGCCCCATTCAATTGTCAACGACACTGAAACCATTCCAAGTACAGATGCATTAGTGATATCGGAATCAGAAGAAGACAACATTGCGTAAAATTCCTTGAAGTGTGTAAAATTCCTTGAAGTGTATAAAAGTCTTTGAAGTGTGTAAAAATGTTTGAAGTGTGTTAAATTCCTTGAAGTGTGTCGATGCCCTTACATTAAGAACTTCTTGAAATTATATAAAGAATGACCATGTCATCTATGTCGAGAGTTTCAATTTTTTTACATGTGAACGTCATCGTAGCATTTGATCTGTGTGAACATTAGGATTCTAACATTCTAACGTTCTCACAGATTAAGGTATTACAATTCAAACAACTTCTCATGAATTGTAACACCTTGGTATGTGTGAACATTATGATACAAATAAATTCACATGAATTGTAATACCTTGATCTGTGTGAACATTATGATACAAACAACTTCACATGAATTCTAATACTTAATCTTTGTGAACATTATGATACAAATAAATTCACATGAATTGTAATACCTTAGTCTTTGTGAACATTATGATACAAATAAATGCACATGAATTGTAACACCTTGATCTGTGTGAACATTATGATACAAATAAATTCACATGAACTGTAATACCTTGATCTGTGTGAACATTATGATCCTTAAAAAATTACATGGATTGTAATACATTAGTCTGTGTGAACATTATGATACAAACACATTCGCATGAATTGTAATACCTTGATTTGTGTGAACATTATGATTCTAACAAATTCACATGAATAGTATTACTTTGATCTGTGTGAACATTATGGTACAAATAAATTCACATGAATTGTAATACCTTGATCTGTGTGAACATTATGATACCTACAAGTTAACATGACGTATAATTGCTCTGCATTTATGAACCCAGCCTTACATCATGACACTGTATTTCTCTTGGAATTTTCTTTTAATTAGTCAGTAATATATTGTTCAAATCACTTCCCAAACACTTTCCACATATCATTTATTTAAACAACTTCAGCTAATCAATTGTTAAGGCATTTTCAATTGCTAAAAAAACGTTCCACTAATCAGTTAAGAAACTTTCTATTTCACTTTTCAGTTAAGACAATTTCTATTGATAAGACACTGTCCACTTATCAGTTATAACAGTTTCTCTTGCTAAGACATTTTCCCATTATCAGATAAAACACTTTCTATTGCTAAGGGACTTTCCTATTATCAGTTAAGATACTTTCTGTTTTAAAGATACTTTCCCATTAACAGTTAAAATACTTTCTACTAATCAGTTACAGCACTGTGCATTTATCAACTTCTGGGGTGTTCTCCTCTTCTCTGTGATTAAGACAGTCTCTATTTAACACGCGTTAAATAAACTTCTAATTATCAGTTTTGAGTGGCAGCAATGCTCTGTCATTAAGGCAGTCTCTATTTAACACGCGTTAAAGCAACTTCTAATTAACAGTTCTAAGTGGCAGCAATGCTCTCGAAGTACCAGTGTTAGAGCTGGCTTTTACTTATTATCAGTTGCTTGATACTCTTCTTTCAGCCGTACACATGCACTCAGTTTGCTGGAAAGAGCTCTATTTATCAATGGCTAATATACATTTCGTAATTTTTAACAGATCAAGTGCACTTTGCACATTCTCAGATTATCACTTGTCGTAATACGAAGTGTCTACAATATTTACTTATCACTCAGTATACTAAATATCTCTATTGTTTAATTATCACTTGTCGTAATACGAAGTGTCTACAATATTTACTTATCACTCAGTATACTAAATATCTCTATTGTTTAATTATCACTTGTCGACATACCAAGTATCTCCATTCTTTAATTATCAGTTGTTGATATACCTAGTACCCATTCTTTAATTATCACTTGTAATACTACGCGTCTACAATATTTACTTATCACTCGGTATACTAAATATCTCTATTGTTTAATTATCACTTGTCGTAATACGAAGTGTCTACAATATTTACTTATCACTCAGTATACTAAATACCTCTATTGTTTAATTATTGTAATACGACGTGTCTACAATATTTACTTATCACTCAGTATACTAAATACCTCTATTGTTTAATTATCACTTGTCGACATACCAAGTATCTCCATTCTTTAATTATCAGTTGTTGATATACCTAGTACCCATTCTTTAATTATCACTTGTAATACTACGCGTCTACAATATTTACTTATCACTCGGTATACTAAATATCTCTATTGTTTAATTATCACTTGTCGTAATACGAAGTGTCTACAATATTTACTTATCACTCAGTATACTAAATACCTCTATTGTTTAATTATTGTAATACGACGTGTCTACAATATTTACTTATCACTCAGTATACTAAATACCTCTATTGTTTAATTATCACTTGTCGACATACCAAGTATCTCCATTCTTTAATTATCAGTTGTCGATATACCAAGTACCCATTCTTTAATTATTACTTGTCGACACACCAAGTATCTAAATTTTCTAATTGACACTTAGCGAAATACCAAGTGGTCATAATTCTCTAATTAACACTCGTCGAAATACTAAGTGTCTATATGTTTTAATTATACTTGTCGGCATACCAGTTATCCAATATTCTAAAATTATCACTTGTCGGCAAATCAAATTTCTATATTCTGTAATTTTCTGTTGTTGGTATACTAATTGTTTACAGTCTCTGATTAACAACTGTTGACATACCAATTGACTACATTCTGTAATTATAATTATCTGTTGTTGGCATACTAATTGTTTACAGTCTTTGATTAACGACTGATGACATACCAATTGTCAACATTCTGTAATTATCTGTTGTTGGCCTACTAATTGTTTACAGTCTTTGATTAACAACTTCTGACATACAAATTGTCTACATTCTGTAATTATCTGTTGTTGGCCTACTAATTGTTTACAGTCTTTGATTAACGACTGATGACATACCAATTGTCAACATTCTGTAATTATCTGTTGTTGGCCTACTAATTGTTTACAGTCTTTGATTAACAACTGCTGACATACCAATTGTCTACATTCTATAATTATCAATCGCCGAGACAGACCAGCTCTGCTAGTGTTCACTTTGTTAACTTGCCAATGTATTTTTAAATTCTAAGATGTTTTATAAATAAAAAATTCTAAGTAAACTATAAACATTAAGCTACTGAGAAGATAAATGTAAACACACAACACTAGACACCACTGGGAAACTAGAACAGCTATTACTATTTCACTACACTCGAAAACTAGAACATCTATTACTATTTCACTACACTCGAAAACTAGAACAGCTATTACTATTTCACTACACTCGAAAACAAGAACAGCTATTGCTATTTCACTACACTGTAAAACTAGAACAGCTATTACTATTTCACTACACTGTAAAACTAGAACAGCTATTACTATTTCACTACACTGTAAAACTAGAACAGCTATTACTATTTCACTACACTGTAAAACTAGAACAGCTATTACTATTTCACTACATGTAAAACTAGAACATATATTACTATTTCACTACACCGACTACTTCTGTCTCCTTCACCACTACCGTTACAATTTCTAGCACGGCTTCACTGCGCAGTAACATGGTTATAACTTAATATTAGAGTATCACTATTTTTAAAAATAATTTTTAATTATTTAATAATTTACAATATTGTCCATAGAGAGCAATCACACGTAACAGATTTCTTCTTTGCATGACGTTGACACTGAAGTGAGAAAATAAACATGAAGCAAAATCTTACTTTTGGACTTCTATGTTCGTTCACTGTTATATTTGTTCACTAACTGTGCCCTTTTACTGTTATGTTTGTTCACTCAACTTGCTGTGTCCGTTCACTTTATGTTTGTTCACTCAACTTGCTGTGTCCGTTCACTTTATGTGTGTTCACTCAACTTGCTGTGCCCGTTCACTCTTACGTTTGTTCACTCAACGTGCTGTGCCCGTTCACTCTTACGTTTATTCACTCAACTTGCTGTGTCCGTTCACTCAACTTGCTGTGCCCGTCCACTCTTAGGTTTGTTTACTCAGATTGCTGTGTACGTTCACTATTATGTTTGTCTACTCAACTTTCTGTGTCTGTTCACTGTTATATTTGTTCATTCAACTTGCTGGTTCATTCATTTTGACGGCAGTTCAAACCAACTTGCTGAGTTAATTCCGGAATGGTTTGTGTTGCGTATTGCGTTTGTTGTGTGAAGAAGTTTGTTTTTTAAAATATTTTTTGATGATCGTATTATTACTGACTTTCTTCTCTGACCTAAATTATTGCATACAACTGTTTTCTGATTGTGTACTCTGCATTCTTGTAAAAAGAATGTCATTATATACAGTGAAGTGCCAGGGTGCAAACTCATTTAATCAATGACAGAAAATGATCCGTGACACAAGAGCAAACTAAAACACCCTTTTTTGCTGAGCAGTAGATGATATGCTGTCCATTTGTGTATTCTAAATCTTATTTCTCTCTCCTCTATCGAAAATCAGTCATGATGGACTACTGGGTGTTAATTTCAAAAGTGAATGATTTCATTTGTAAATTGAAAAATAAAATCAAGATGTTTTTAAAAAAATACCAACTAAATAACTGCCACTGGTAAATGATTTTAATTTGAAAATTGAAAGAGTAAATCACGAGGTTAGAAAACTAAAAAGGTGTCATTGGTAAATGGCTTAATTTGAAAACAGAAAGAGTAAATCACGAGGTTAGAAAACTAAAAAGGTGTCATTGGTAAATGGCTTAATTTGAAAACAGAAAGAGTAAATCACGAGGTTAGAAAACTAAAAAGGTGTCATTGGTCAGACTACGTCACGAAGTTACAAAATAAAAAAGTTCATTAAAGATTGATATTAAAATTAAACTGCTCCATGATTTTATTTTGTAAGACAAGAAATAGTTCCCAAGGGAAACCTTTGGTGATCAGGATCATCTAGTGTTATATTTTATTATTGGTGCTCTCTCTCTCTCTCTCTCTCTCTCTCTCTCTCTCTCTCTCTCTCTCTCTCTCTCTCTCTCTCTCTCTCTCTCTCTCTCTCTCTCTCTCTCTCTCTCTCTCTCTCTCTCTCTCTCTCGCTGCGTTGTGGGGCGACCTTGTGTGCGTGCGTATGTATTATGCGTGTTTAAAGGAAATAAAAGTCTCAGGAAATTATACTTCATTAACTCTTCTGAGACCGTTCTAAGTAAAACTAAAACCTATACTATGCTAACATGGTAAATGGGGGCAATTGTTCTCACTTAAACCTAGTACGCATTAATCATGGATACTTATAGATTTTAAAATGGAACTAATAATAATATTAATACGCATTAATAATGGAATTAACAATAATATTAATACGCATTAATAATGGATAGAAATAGATTTTAAAATACAACTAGTAGTGTATCGAAACAAGTCCTATTGTGCATGATTAAAAATACACTGTACATTTTTAAAGATATAAGTGGAACTGCAAACGCTGTGATGATGTAAGGGAGACAACTACAGCAAAAGTCTAAAGTTGAACCTCTGACAAGAATTCAAGTATTATCTCTCTTGGTTGTTTCTAGACGTTGGTATTTCTATTCATTTTGCTAATATTGTATTATTTCATTTATTATTTTTTACTGTATTTCTAAGCAAATGAATTATGATTTCTTAAAATTAGTTATTGATAGTCTTTCTCTAATGTGCTGTGGCAGGCATTGTCTTTTGTATTTGGGGCCTTGTTCTGCAGTTTCTGTTGCTTGGCTGTCTGTTGAGGTTCTCTTGTGATTGTTGTTCTTGGTGGGGTCTCTGGTACTGGTGAGAGAAGGGGGCCTCGAGCAGTCTTGAGTATTTATCGAGGGCGGCCTCGATCTCTGTTGGTGTGTCTTTCTGCTTGGTGTGGTCTTCGATTCACACGAATGTTTCTTTCCTTGCTGCAGTTGTCTGTGTGTTGGCGATTTTGAAGTTTTTCTTCTTGTCTTTGTTGTTTGTGGGCATTGTTTCAATTTTCTTTGCCTCTTTGTGGTAATTTTTGTCTGGTTCTTTTTTTTTCCTCCATGGTGGTGGTCGGGGTTTGTGAGGAAGCCTGACTCTTTTCTTCTTTGAGAGTCTGGGTATAGTTGTCTGTCGGAATTATCCAAATTATGTTGGTTTGAGTTTCACATTCTCTCAGTTTAGGTTTCCAGAATGATGAGAGGTGATCTTGAAGGTTCTTGTGAAGACCCAAGGAGCTAACAATAGTTTCTTGAATTAATTCATTTTCTTCTTCACCTTCATTGCTTCGATGAAAGAGGATCCATAGTTGATGTACGAAGGCGTTGTTGAGAGCTTCGTTTTCTGTTGAGAGTGAAAAGTCGTATGGTGTCAATGTTTCTCGTCAATGTTTTCCTCTATCCAAACTATTTCACACTCTGCGGCTGTCCAGTCTCCATCATGCTTTTCTTTCACTTTATCGTCCCTGTTTTGTTCCAGGGCCTGCAGCTTAGATAGGAACTGGCGTCGAACACGTGGGATTCTGCCCGCTCTGAAGCGGCCATGGGAGTGGGCAATATAGTTGTTTACACAGCCTGCCCTGGGAGTGGGCAATATAGTTGTTTACACAGCCTGCCCTGGGAGTGGGCAATATAGTTGTTTACACAGCCTGTCCTGGGAGTGGGCAATATAGTTGTTTACACAGCCTGTCCTGGGAGTGGGCAATATAGTTGTTTACACAGCCTGTCCTGGGAGTGGGCAATATACTTGTTTACACAGCCTGCCCTGGGAGTGGGCAATATAGTTGTTTACACAGCCTGCCCTGGGAGTGGGCAATAAAGTTGTTTACACAGCCTGCACTGAGAGTGGGCAATAAAGTTGTTTACACAGCCTGCCCTGGGAGTGGGCAATATAGTTGTTTACACAGCCTGCCCTGGGAGTGGGCAATAAAGTTGTTTACAAAGCCTGTCCTGAAAATGGCTTAGGCGAGGCACTATCTGTACCTCGGGTCGGCGTATCTTCTTTCCCGGTAATCCGAAGAATGGAGCAGTTGTCGCCCGTCTAATCAGTTCATCTGACCGTCGCGTGTGTCGTGAGGAATAGAATTTCTATCGTGGTTTAATTACCCTTGAAACCAAACCCATTTCTACCCATCACTCACTTCTGATCCAATCAAATTCAAATCCATGATTTTCTCGCACCTTTTAACTCTACATTCTGTCAGCACACATGCGACCTATCCAAAAACAAGTTCGCGATTAAGTCAGATAAGAACTCAGAGTAATGCCCCTTTTTAGCGTGGGTAAAGCAAGGATACACGCGGGAGTTTGATCTGAGAGAGAGTGAGAAATGATTTTGCATAAAAGGACTGACGGAGCTATTTTAATTCAGTGTGTGTCTGTCTGGACTACAGAGAGGTGTAAGGCCATCGTACCTACACTGAGTCTGGACAATCTTTCCATCACCGTTATGACCCCGGGGAGGAAATGAACTGAATATTCTCCACGTAGAATATAGAATTAGACGTGTGTTTTGGTCACACTCAATTCGTCGTGGCAACCTATAAAGCTTGTCCTTATTATTCTACGTTTGGATCTGAACCTTGGGCAATAGCTGGCCATCAGGGAAGAAGAGAGAAGAGAGAACGCAATGAGAGCTGAGAAATTAGGTCTAACGAGAGAAGCGCACGGGAGCGTGAAGTGTAGCAGCCGTCGTATCAGTGAGGGCGGCCAGGTCGAGACGTCGACGATGTTTTTATGTATCATCAAAACCCCCCAGTACCAGAAGAAAGTGTAACTATGTGAGCCCAGCACCAGAAGAAAGTGTAACGATGTGAGCCCAGCACAAGAAGAAAGTGTAACGATGTGAGCCCAGCACCAGAAGAAAGTGTAACGATGTGAGCCCAGCA
This sequence comes from Sinotaia quadrata, assembly GCA_028829895.1. NCBI lineage: Eukaryota > Metazoa > Mollusca > Gastropoda > Architaenioglossa > Viviparidae > Sinotaia > Sinotaia quadrata. The sequence goes on along the minus strand of CM054179.1, from coordinate 83,995,789 downwards.
CAAGAAGAAAGTAACGGTAACAATGTGAGTCCCGCACAAGAAGAAAATAACGAATTATATGAGAAGAGAACAAGAGAAAGTAACGAACTATATGAGCAGAGAACAAGGAGAAAATGACAATACATATGTGAGTAAAAGAAACTTCTAACTAATAAGGGAAATCTCAGAGCACATAAATATAAACGTAAACTTAAAACTAAAAGCTAGAATCTTAACTAGGCCTTAAACTAAAATTAGAAATAAACCTTAATATAAGATAATATTGATGGAACTGTTGAAGGAGACTTGCAAGTCAAATGACATTTGTTTATTATTGAACTTTGTCTATTATCGAACTTTGATACAAGAGCATTGGCGCCAGAGCTTATAAATAATGATTGCTATGTTATGATAAATAATGCTTAACATGTTTAGAAGTAGTACTGCATGGATAAATTGAATTTTGTATTTCTTTTATTTTACTTCACTTATCATTATTTTCTTTTCACGGGCGCCGACAAGTGGTGACCCTTTTTCTTTCTTTCTTCCCCGTTTCCCATGGGTGCGAGTGTGGATGGCTGACTGACTAATCAAAGTGTGAGAGGAAACCCGTAGACCAATAAACTTGAATTTGTACTCTGACATTGAGGCTTTTTCCTGTCTATGGTTTCGAAAGAGTGGTTGCTGTCGTTGTTATACGTTGTGTCGTCTGTGCCGTCTACACTTCACCCCTACACGTATGCAAGCACACATGCAAACATGTCGGCAATACGTAACCTACACGCAGAATTAAATTCGAGCCAAACAATCATCTTGGTATTCTGTGTGCGATTTGTAATTCTCTTTATGCAAGTCGTACGTGGAGTCGACAAGCCACCATCCCTCCCCTCATCTGAGAAGGGAGGGGGGTGGTGACAGTAGCAGAAACACGTTATGACATGGAAACTTCTATCTAAAATATGATAAGGGTTGCATCAGAATAACATAAATATAATCCAGAAATAACGTATGAACCCAGCACTTGACGTCAGAATCTTAAATAACGTCATTGTTTTTTTTACTCTGTTGTGATATTCTCAGGAATCCAACAAAGATCCACCTTTTATAAATGACTAATCAACGTCAATTATAATATAAATGCTTTTCAGTAACCACAGTTTGCAAAATCTATCTTACACTCTTTTAATTGTCATCAGGCAGAAATTCTTGACCTGTAAGTGATCCTTAATGCTTTTAAGTCATCCTTATGAATTTTGCAAGCAAACGGTGTAGAGTTTTCTTGGGTGGGGAACAGCCGAAAAGGAAGGACCGCAGAGACAGATAACACCGTATAACTGGTTGTTTTGACAACGTGACGACTGATAAAAGGAGTCAGGATCCACTCCTCGGCAAGTTCAACGTCTAATTTTGTGTCTGAAATTGATTCAGAGAGACTTCATTCGTCTAAAGCTTTCGTCTAGAGACATGTTGCTTCAAGTATTAGTCGCCACTCTCGTTGTCGTGCACACGAGTGCGATCGTTTGTCCGCCAGAGGCATGCGCAACTGTACGCTGCGCCGCGGTGACTGCGGAAAACTGTGTAGGGAAAATAGTTCAGAATGTCGGTAGGTTAATACATGTAAAATATTAATTGATTATTAATTGATCTTCTGTGGTGCTAATCGTTGATGTGATTATTTTTATGATAGTTTTACAGAGATGGTCACGCCACTGGCCAAGTGTGAAATGCCAGATTGGATATTTTTTTAATGCGCAGTAGCTGATAAATCAATTGATCATCCGTTTATAATCAATATGATTGTTAACTAAAAGAAATGAAAGAAATATGAGAACATGTATAAGCATTTATTTACAAATAATATTTTCGAGAAAACGTAGTATGCTGGTGTGAATAATCACTACAGTGGACATTTGAAAGACTTTGACATTAACACAGCACGAAAGTACGATAGTTAACATGACAAGACTAGAAGAAAAAATAAGAAAAATAAGAAAAAAGGGAAGAAACTTGGGAAGACAGTCGAAATTAAGGTTAAAGGAAAGGTCTTGACAGAATTCGAGTTATTTGGGATGACGGCAGAGGACGCAGGATCTCTTACTGCAGAAGAGATTCGGGCGTTAGAGAGAGCAAGATGTGGAGAGAAATTTCGAGACCTGGGAAAGGAAAAGGGGTTAGTGGGGGAAGGACTGGAGCGATTTGTAGAGGAAGGAGTATATCGGTGGTATAAGTGTAAGGAAGAAAGAAAAGAGGACAGAATTAAGATTGAAATGGAAGTTTTAGCCAAGGGAGAGGTTTGGCCTTAAGGGGGCAGAGTTAAGGCAGTTTATGGTAGTAGAGGCGATGTACAGAGAGGGAGAGCTAGTAATAGAAAGAATAGAGGCAAGGCTGAGAAAGACAGAAGGATTAAAAGCAAAAACTAAAGACGAACAATTAAGGAATCAGGAACTTTTGACTTCTGAAGACTTAGAGATCATAGGTCTTCCAGGTGGTGACACAGACTGTCTAACCGCCGATGAACAAAGGATATTCCAAAAAGCTGCAAGATTTAGGAGTACGCCAGATGATGATTTCTGTTTGGCGAGTTGGGGGAGGCAATAATTGTTAACGCTGGCAAACACAAAAAGTTACAGTTTCTGTCCTCTGAAAAATAACATGCTTGGCGATGAAAACTCGGTTCACGGAGAGTGCAGTACGTACAAACTTACAAACGTCCCACGTTGCTTAACGCTGGGGTACCCGGTTCTATGATGAAGAACACGGACGGCTGTCTTCCACGACAGTAACAAAATGGAGCTCACAGACACCTGTCTTCTGCGACGGTTCCAAGATCCAAAATCTATCAACGGAAGGCTGTGTACAGCAGCAGCAGCTCTGACACATGAGTGGCGTGGAATATTCTTCTCTCGGCGCAATCCTGGTCCCTTCAGCTCATTCCCCTGATGGCCAGCTATTGCACAAGGTTCGGATCCAAACGTAGAATAATAAGGACAAGCTTTATAGGCTGCCACGACGAATTGAGTGTGACCAAAACACACGTCTAATTCTATATTCTACGTGGAGAATATTCAGTTCATTTCCTCCCCGGGGTCATAACGGTGATGGAAAGATTGTCCAGACTCAGTGTAGGTACGATGGCCTTACACCTCTCTGTAGTCCAGACAGACGCACACTGAATTAAAATAGCTCCGTCAGTCCTTTTATGCAAACTCATTTCTCACTCTCTCTCAGATCAAACTCCCGCGTGTATCCTTGCTTTACCCACGCTAAAAAGGGGCATTACCACCTTACCAAGGCCAAAACCAATATTAATATCTAATGTTTAAGCCAAAGCGTTATTACTTAGAGGTCATGGTTCCAGTGTTCTACCAGAAAATACCAACATCCCTACCCCTACCACATACTCAACAGATTAATTTCTCCCTTTACCTTTGTCTACTGTGGACTTCACTTCCAAAAATAACATTTATAAATCATACAAATCACAAATAGCATCTCATTTAAAGATCAAATTATGAAAAATTATATTTAAAAAAATACATGGGGAGTCCCCATCATATGACAATTACAAATGTCATTGTGCTCTTGTAGGGACATTACCAAGGTCACAAAGGTCACTGTGCTCTTGTATACAATACAAAGGTCAGTGTGCTCTTGTAGGGACATTACAAAGGTCACTGTGCTCTTGTATACAGTACAAAGGTCATTGTGCTCTTGTAGGGACATTACAAATGTCATTGTGTTCTTGTAGGGACATTACAAACGTCATTGTGCTCTTGTACGGACAGTACAAGGTCATTGTGCTCTTGTAGGGACATTACAAAGGTCACTTTGTTTTTATAGCAACAATACCAAACGCCAATGCTTTTGTTGACATTACAAACGTTGTATTTTCACTACAAACGTCAATTTACTTTTGTCGTGATCCAATAAACATCACTTTGCTCCTGTAGCACTAACAAACGTTGCTTTGTACTTGTAGCGACTTTACAATCCCTGTCAGTGTTTGGGTGTCCAGCTGAAGAGTATGTATGACAAACATTCAATTTGACCCATATTACCGCTCTCTTTTTCTCTTTCTTTTCTTCTTTCTCTCTAATCAAGCGTGATTATCGATTCACTTTGGTGACTGAATGAAAACCCGAAACAATTTATGATCTCGATCTCTCACACACATACACATACTCACACACACACACACACACACGCACGCACACACACACACACACACACACACACACACACACACACACACACACACACACATACCAGGGTCAACCATGACCTGATGTGAAATGAACGTTTACTCATTAGCAAACCTGTAGCAATACAGATACATTTAGACGTTTTAAAACTAAAATGTTAAGTGACTTATTTTCCTGCCTCGGCTATTTCTACACAACCTTCACACTCGCGTTTTGTTTACCTCCCCTTACTGAAGCTTGCCTGACTCAATTTATACAGAGGCATTTTCATTTTACTGAAGAGAGTCGAACCTAAATTTGATTGGTTTCCTAGGAGAGCGGTTTCCTGTTGGAAATTCCACAGCAGTGATGCGAAGAACATTATGATTTCAATTTTCTGACCACAAATTCTACTCTACTAAATTGTGGAAGTTTCTGCCTCGTCCGTCAACGTCACATGCACTTTATGTCTTCACTTCTGATATATTAATGAGAATATTTCAGAATTAATGATCGAATATAGTCACTTGATCGTTAGATCGTTATTTGAATTTTAGTATTAATGATACAACATGTAGATCAAATCAGTGGGGGTTCAAGTATATATAATTTAATACATTCATATTTATGTAGGTCAGGTCAGTGGTAAATTTCAGTATAAATGATAACAAGTACTCTCACGAATGTAGGCCAGCTAGGTCGGAATAAATCATCGTTCTTTTATATTTTCTTTAATACAAGAGTGCCATTATATAATAAAAATAGTTATGTATTTACGTTTTAAATGGAAATTGTTACAGTTGCTTGGATTAATATATGAACTTATTAATCGTTTCCGAGGTAACGGTTTAACAATATTTTAAGTGTTTTGTTACTTATCCAGTTGTCTGTGGTCGACGGAAAACATGTGACTACAATCAATAAACCATACTGAAATTCACTGATCTGACCAAAATACATGTGACTATATTGGATGATGGTTAATTGGAATTCTTTCAAAAATCTTAACTACATCAAGTAACTGTATTGGATTGTGCTTTAATTGGTTTTTTTTTTAAATTAAAAAATCTTAACTATACCATATGACTGTTTTTGATGGTGCTTAATATAAATTCTTTCAAAAATCCAAACCAGGCCTATATGATATCATGAGACTATAGTGGATAATATGTAACTGAAATTCTTTCAAAATCTGATCGATATATCATGTGACTGCATTTCATGATTTTAACAAAAATTCTGTCACTGATCTTGTATAAATTATTACTGAAGATTTATAAAAAGGGTTTTATAGTTGTTTTTTTTAATTTTGCATAAAATTAATAACATGGATTTTTATTTTCTTGGCATTAAAATGTGAATTTATAAAAAAAAAAAAAAGTTCACCAAGTATTTAGCTTTATTTGTAATAATAAACTTATGAATTATTTCTGCATTTTAATTATGATAATATTATTTTGATTTTCTAAAGTTCACTTAAAATGTTAGTGGAGTTGTATAGTTCAATCACTTTATAAGATACCGGCATTATTTAATTTTAATTTTGGGTTAAAGATTTATCAGAGTTATAGCTATAATTATGGATCGCTGATAATCAGGTTTTGTTTGCTTTAGCGTCAGTCGTCATTAGGTTGTTAGACTTTAGGTACAATTCAGAAACTTGATGTTTGTGGGCAGAGCTAGTCAGACTGAATTAAGTTAGCTCACTAAACTCTATAATTCAGTGAGTTAACTCAGTAAATTGTTTAGCTCATCACCTCTGGTATTAATAAAAAATTTAGTCACCCGCTGAGATCTAAGTTTGAAAAGTAAACTTTCGTTAATTTGCCACTTGATTGGCGGCGTCTGGTAACTGGCGACCTCTCGCCAAAGACTAATAGTTTTATGAATACAAGTAGTAGAGTACACTACACCGATATATTAAAATTATTAACCTAATTAAACAGCTACATATTATTTACCTGTTCTAAATTTCAAGTATGATCATTCCAACTGTGGGCGGGTTTGCACTGGTCATATTAGTCGATCTATTTACAAATAGAGTCAACGTGTCTTTTATTATACCAGAAAAAGGGATAGTTGTCAAGATAATTATGGAAGGAAATTCTTAATGTTTGCATATTCAGCATTCCAACAGCGACACCCACTCAACGCGACAATAAGCGCGTTTCCACCTCAAACATGAAGCGCTGTTTGGAAGTGAACAGTGAAAATCGAAAGACGCAAGTAGTTGTCTCCCCTACTGGGCTGGTTAGTTGTCTTGATGTGCCAATTTAGCCAAGACTCACACTTCACCCAACCAAAACACAACGGTAATTTCCGTCGATCCCGAGGTGTAGATTCGGCAAGTTGGTAATATGATAGGGCTGGAGAGCACCAGAATTTCGGCGTGTGATGTGGCATTCTGAAGAAACCAAGCTGAGGAGTCATCGTATTGTACAAAGTATTTTGCAAAAAAATATTGATCAGCTTTATGCTGTATTTGTGAGAAGAGATTGTGAAAAGCAAATTCCTAATTCAAATTTGACAAAATGTACACAAGTCTTTTACTAGTCTTTAGCTGGATTGCTATTATCGTTTTCACATCGGCTTCTGAAGATGGTAAGCAAGCATGATGTATGTACACGTACCCTCACTTTTTTCAATATAATAGGCCTACCAGTTTTACAATTACTGATGCCATAAGAATTTGTTCTTTTAATTAAAGTAAATTATCTTTTAAAAATAGGGTTTATACATGTACACAAATAGCACGTGTATACAGTAAGTTTCTTTTAAAAGTGCTATAGTACAAACTACAAATACTTACTACTAGTGATATTACTAGAAATACTAGTTATACTACCGGCGAAAATGCATCAATGATTTATTATATTAAAAGTGCATAAAACTGACTTCGGTTTTTTCTACAACACTTTTATTTTCATTGATATAGTTTGTGTTCATATGTTGTGGTTTACTTTCTCAGAACTTATTATTTATTAATATATTATAGGCCCAATGCTCATTACCGCTCTCTGGATTCCTGATATCTATCACGTAGGCACTACAGCCACTGGTCCATACCCCCATCATTTCTGCTTATCTTTTGAGTAGGCTTTCTTTGTTATTGATGTGTCTTCTATTTGATCTTTTTTTTTTATTTAATTAAACAGAAAAAATACACTACATTAGAAACTCTATCATGCATTATTGACATTAGTTGACAATTACACTAACATAACTGTTAGCCTTTAACAGCTTACAGTTTGTCCCAGGTTTTCAAAAGGTTTTAATATTGCAATATATTCTTTTAGGCAGTATTTCTTTTAGAGATAAAATTGTATAATTTAAATAAAAGAAAATGTATTGTGACATTCAGGTTCATGAATTTTATTTCTGGGGTCTGCTGGGCTGGCATACTTCAGGGGGGAAATCTCTTTGAATCCCTGATTCCCTCAAAATAAAATAGCATATTTGTTTTTCTTTATGTGAATATTTTTTCATGTTGGCACTTTTGACAGATTTTGTTTTTCATTGTTTTGAAAATCTTAACAATAAGAAAGTAATTTGCTATAGAGTACAAAGATGTTTTTGATGTCCACCAAAAGTACTATTGTCTGTGAAGTATGGTTCAAACACTCAATGAGTGTCTGAGTGAAAGTAATTTCCTATATACAACTAAGTATTTATGCCTTCCATTGGCTTCAAAGTTCAAGTGTCTGACTCTGAGTCAAAGTAATTTTCTAAGATATTCTTAGAGTACTCAGATTTTTTTTTTAATGTCTTCATTTGGCTGTGAATTATGGTTTGTACACTGACTGAGTAACTGAGTGAGCTTCTAACCTTCAGTGATAAAAGCTACATGATATACTTGTGATATTCCACATTTTCAAACTCAAAGTGAGGCAGAACTTGACCTCATAAAATTAAGAAAGAATAACATCATATTTATTTAATATTTATGTATCATTGACTTACAACCCATTAATGTGCTGTGCACATTTTAATAGAGGCAAATGCAATTTTCTTTATTACTATATAATTTTAGGTTCTGTATGGGGAGGGGGGAAGTTTGACAGACCATCATTGTGTCCCATAGTATATTGTTTTCAGTACCTACTAACAAACTACAAAGACATTATCAAGTTAATTGTTAGATTATGTTTGATAAATCCCTTTTGCAAGTCACAAATTTATATAAAATTAAATGTATCTTTTATTTTAGGGGTTTTTTTTGGTTTTTTTAAGTGCATCCTATTCATTGATTTTTTTATTCACTTTCTTCTTGCAGTTCTTTGTGGAGTTAAAAATGACATTTTTCTTGTTACATGTTCTTTAGTTGCCAGTAACTCATAGTCATAACTTTTATAAATAAGGGAGTAGAGTGGAAGCAAACTAATCTTCTTTCATACCTTTTCAGTCTCTTACTCTCTAGGAAAAAAGTTTTAAAATGTGCTTATTATTTTTAATTTATCGTTCTCTGTGAATTACAGCAAGAGAACATCTTGGATCTTCAAATTAGAATTTTCCAGTTATAAAAATATATAAGTTGAATTTGCCAGCGTTGACCTCAGATGTTGTATTTTCAACTTTTTCACTGGTTTTGACTACAGTACTTAATAACAGGACACGATCATTTGAATGTACTCACTTCATGAGTCATTAGCTTTTATATTGCTTCTTTATGTATTTTGACTCTTAGCCCCATGTTATTAACAGTTCTTAGTCATTCTTGGTTTTACATAAAGGGACAAATGTTTGATAGTTTATTCTAAAATTATACTCAGCTTGATGAATGAAATTAATTCTTTATTGGACATTTGTGCCAATTTCAGGCCTTAGTTAATCAAATTTAAAGTTTCTTTTTCACTTTAAATTGATTAATTGTTCACATATCCACCATTATTGAAATAATTAATATTAATTGTATGTTGTAAGCTGTCACAATAATATTAATAACACTAATAGTAATACTGTAATAGTGGCTGGAATTTGTTGTTTTTATGTTTTAATTTTATTTCTTCTCAGATCTGCTGGTTGTTACTGTAGCAACGGAAGAGACTGATGGTTTTAAGCGATTTATGCGCTCAGCTAGAAAATATGGACTAAATGTCAAAGTAAGCCATTTCTTAGATATTTTTTCTTTTCATTTTTATTTTTAACAGCACCAGTTCTTTAGATTAAGAATGGTGCTGTATATTTGACCATCAGTGAGTAGGTTTTTCCTTCTCTTTGTCTGCTGCATTTCTTAAAAAATTAAATTAAACTCCAGGTCATTTGTTTGGGTTTTTTAAAACTATTATTAATTTATATTATTGTTAGCAAAGCATCTGTTGCATCTCTTAGAAAACCCCTTCTTTCTTTTCATATAACTCTAGGTTTATAGCCACCTTGAAAAGTCCTTCAAAAATAAGAGCCATCTTGCAAAGGCTAAAATATACAAGGCTAAATATGGTGACGGTCTTTTGATGTTCTGCTTGCAAAGACTACCTGTGCATTTGAATTAACAGCCGCTGTTTGCTGGATTATCATTCCAAGAAGGAATTTTGGTGATAAAGTGTTTCACACATTGAGTGGTTAACTGATTTCACGTAGAAATTTTTTTTTTAAAAAAACAATTTTTTTAAATTGTCATTTTTTTTGCTCAGGGAGCTCAGGTTAGAGGTTTGTTACGTACAGGTGCGTGGAGTTCAAAGGGTTAAAATGGCCTGTAGAAAAATGTTGACTGAAGTTGTGAAAAAAATCTTAGATAAGAGCCTCTTGTCTTACGCTTTAGTTAGGAATCTTTCTACTTTTGGTCCTTGCATCATGGCATCCCAAGCTTTGTCATGCAAAGCAAAATTCAAAAGTATTGTGTCGGTGCTTCACAATGCAAACAAAATAAAAGATTTTGACACTGAAGATGTTGTTCAGCAATATAATTCTTTTATGGATAATATTCCTACACTTGGTTTGCAGAATTCTGATGTGCAATCTGAGAGAGTTGATGAGTTTTTTGTCTTTCATGGTGGACAAATGTTCCACCTATACAAAGCTTTTGGATGTCTTGAAACTTTTAATTGTTTTTGTCTCACAAGCAAGCCTCTGTGGAAAGATTTTCTGTTAATAAAGAAGCAGGGGTAGAGAATATTGCAACACGAGCAATAGTGGCTCAGATAATTATTTGTGACCATTTGAGGAATATTGGTGGGAGGTGGTGGTGGTGGTGGTGGGCTGAATAATGTGACAATTTCCACACAGTCAATATACTATTTTCTTAGAAAGTAAGAAAGCCAACAACAAACAAGGTTGAACAAGAAAGTAAGGAAAAAATCTAATGTGCTACAAGTAATTGAGGAGTTGAAGCAAAATCATAAATTGGCAAAAATTGACTATGAACAGTTGACCAAAATCATAAAACTAAAAAGGGCAAAAATTGACTATGAACAGTTGACAAATCAGCTGATGAGTCTGCTGAAAAAAGCTAAGGCTACGTGGAACTTGACTTTTATTACAAAATCAAATTCTTTCATGAGAACTGCCAGAGAAAAGAAGGTACTCTTAGATAATCTGCAGGGTATATTGGAAGAGAGGCTTGCATTATTAAAGCAGTAATCACTTGTCAAAAATATATTAACGCTTGTAAATATTTGACATAATTTGTTATGTTGATTTGATGAAGTTTGTCATAATTTATGATGTGCCATATTTATCTGACTGAAGTAACTGTTACACAAAACTTTCACATTTATAAGGTTCTTTCAGAACTGTAAAACAAAAGAAAAACTGTTAGTGTTAGATAATTTAGAGAGTATATTCACAAAAAGCTGAAGTCAGTAAAGCAGTGGAAATAATTTTTTAAATCATCTCTTCATTGTAAATATTTAATCAGATATTTTTATATGTTGTTTTAGATGAACTTTGACTTAATTTATGATCTACTCTTTAATTTATGATCTACTCTATGAATGCTTTGAAGTCCAAGTGAGGCAACTTAGACACTTTTATTACAAAATTAATTTCTTTCAGGAAAATTGTACAACAGAAAAACTGTTTGATAATCATTAATCTACATAGTAATTTGTTATAAATCTTTTAAAAATTTCATTAATAATAATTAATACAATTTTGATCAGATTCATATGCATAAATGTTATAAATGAACTGTGTTGTGATTTTATGATGTACCAGATGACCTGTCAATGTCATTCTCACAGATTAGAACTTTTGAATAGTAAGAGTTATGTAAAATGATAATTACTCCATTTCATATACAATTGAATAGCACTACACTGTTTCCTAAGATAGTGCACTAGTCCCTCAAACAGTGGTAACAATGCATTAGTCCCTCAGAGAGCAGTGCACTAGTCCCTCAGACAGTGGTAACAGTGCATTAGTCCATCAGAGAGCCATAGCATTGCACGAGTCCCTCAGACAGTGATAACTGCATTCCTTTAGTCCCTCAGAGAGCATTAAAATGCACTAGTCCCTTAGGGAGCAGTAACAATGCTCTGATCCCTCAGAGAGTGGTAGCACTAACTTGCAATTGATTTTGTGCTTTTCAGCTAACCTAAATTATGCAGCTTTCCAGTTGACTTATGCCTTATAACTTTTATAAGTTATAGCTGACAAGAATTTCTCTAACAGTCTAAGTAATAGTAACTTTAGCTGTGCATTGTTTTATTTCAGGTATTAGGTTTGGGCCATGAGTGGAAAGGTGGGGATGTTAAAAGATATCCTGGAGGAGGCCACAAGGTGAATCTTTTAAAGGAGGAACTTGAACACTACAAAGATGAAGATAGTTTGCTTGTCTTGTTTACCGATAGGTAAGTACATTTCATAGTTACGTTTGCTGATAGCTAAGTAGATTTCATAGTAATTTTTACTGATAAATGCATTTCATAATCATGTTTGCTGATAGGTAACTACATTTACAGTCATGAATAACTGAAAAGTAAGAATATTGCACAGTCATGTTTATTGTTGCATCGGTAGATTTTATAGTCATGTTTTACAATTTTTATTTGCAAATTAAGCATGTTTTTACTGTTTAATTTCTTCTGCTACTCAGGATCTATTTTCTTTTTAATGCTACATAAGTATAATAAATATGAGTGGTACTACATTTTAATGAAAATGTTAGCTTGTAATGAACTTGAATTATGTTTAATTTTATGTTAGTTTTACTTAATGTTTTCCTGAAATGAGCAGACATATTTTTTCAACACTTATAATTATATGAAATATATATCACATAGTGTCAGTAAATAGTATGGACAAATTAAACTCTACAATAAAAGCATCCAAAATTGTAGTTATTGTCTACTAAATTGAAGTTTGTAACCAAGTAATAATTTCTCTTGGAACTTATGTTTTGACAGAGAGAAGAATAGAGAAAGTAATAATGTTCAAAGGTAATATCTTGGATGACGTTGTTTATATCAGTTAATTTGTGTTGATTTATCATTCCAATTTGCTTTTCAGATTAAAATTTAATGATTTAAAAACTAAGGAAATGAAAAACAAAAATATTTTAATAGCATTGATTTGAAAGTATTAATAACAGATGGAAAAAATCTGACTTTGAAGAGGTATTATTGACATTTAGTTTATTGGCATTCATTAATTTAAATTGTTTGGGCAGTGATTCAGACTTTTAGTATTTTATTGTATGAAAGGATAACATCAGCTTCATTTGTTAAAATTGTTTTAATTTTTAATTGCAGCTATGATGTGGTGTTCACAGATGGAGCACAAGTTATTAAAGATCGGTTTGCAAAGTTTGATGCAAGAGTTGTCTTTTCTGCTGAAGAGTTTTGTTGGCCTGACAGCTCTTTGAAGGTGTCTACATATTTCTTCCTTCTTTATTAGTTAAATGTTTTTGTTGCCTGTCTTGTTTGCTAGATAAGTAAACTTATAATAAATGGTTAACTGTCTATTGCGCATTGCTATTTATTAGTTAAATGTTTTTGATGCCTGTCTTGTTGGCTAGATAAGTTTTATTATAAGTTTACTTCTGTCTTAGATGGTTAACTATCTATTGCACATTGCTACTCTCAATATCTGTCATCTATATTTATTATTATACAGTTACACTACAAAGCATATTTTAAATAGATATTTTAATTTGAGATTTATAAAGATAATACAGTAGTTTCATTTAAAATCTTGGAATAGAGACACTTTCCAGGAATGTTAAAGTTGACAAGGATAATTCTTGCCATGTATTTAAATTTGCATTAAGGATAAATCTTGACATGTATTTAAATTTGCATTAAGGATAGATAAAATAAAATTGCTGTGCCTACTTTCAGTAACTGTTTTTTCACGTAAATAAGTGCTAATGCCGTTATTTTAAAAATTTATTGTTTTCTACTTTAAAAGCTGTCATGAAAGTCTTACAAGTTTGAGATTTCACCTCAGAAACGAAAAATCCTCTCAAAATTCAGGAGGGAATTGAGACTTTTTAGGTGTAAAACAAGAAATGAAGCAAATATGATTTGGGAATGGGGTGGCTGTTAGCTACCATTCTTGTAAAGATTTTCTCAGTAGTCTGGTCCTACTATGTTATAGTCTTGCTCTTCTTGGCCTGTAACACGTTTGCCATGGCTCTGAATAACTTGTAAACATCATGCATTACCCATAACTATTAGAGCTTATAATTATTAATTCAGTTTTGTTTATTTTTTGTATTATATCTCTTTGATCTAAGATTATTGATTTCACTGATGTATCTCTATGATTAAGATAAATGATCTCACTTGTAATATATCTCTTTGGTTACAGTAATTGATATCATAATCCTATTTTGAATTACTTCAGGCAGTGCAGTTTTTTGCATTTATATCTCATTGTCATGGCAGCACAAACTTCTTTAGTCTCACTACTGTCATCTCTCATCATTAACATTATGTATACCTCACTCTATTGTTAAAAACTTATTTCTCATAGCCAAGGGAACACAAACTTCTTTTATCTCACTACTGTCATCTCTCATCATTATACACTTATTTCTCGTAGCCAAGGGAACACAAACTTCTTTTACCTCACTAGTATTGTATCACCTGTATTTATAATAGTCCAGACAGCACACATTGTTTTGTTAAATCTCAATATTGTTGTATATTATATCTAGCCAAAGAAAACACTAGTTATCTAGTGTTGGCATGTCTGAACTGCTGCTTCATATTAGCACTGTTTGGCTTGATGTTTTGTTTGCACTCTTGGTTACATCCTTGTAGGCATTATGCAGGTTCTGAACCTCTGGTTACATCCTTGCAGGTGTTAATGCTGGTTTTAAATAGCTTCGAGACTTGTTCCGTTTTACCTGATGCTGTTATTGCACCCTTGGTTACATCCTTGCAGATATGCTGGTTTTAAATTGTTGCTACAAGATTAGCTCGATTCGGCTTGATGTTTTTATTGGTTATGTCCTTTCAGATATTATGCTGGTAATGTTGTGATCTCTCTGTGAAGCAACCCCATATTAGGTAGTCACATGATGAGAGGTTTGCCATCATAATGTCTGTAGTAGCACAAAAGTTTAGTCAAGGACTTTTAAGATGAACTGTGACGTTGTAATCATAGAGGTAACAATAACTTTAATTCATGTTGTTTTTTTTTTTTTTAAATGTTTATCAGGATAAATATCCGCCTGTCAAAGCAAGTGAAAAAAGATTCCTGAATTCCGGTGGTGAGTTTAATAAACCACAATTTGTTTCTATTATCTTTATTATTAAATTTCATATATGGACTGTTTATCTACTTTATACTTAACAACTCTCTTACAGGTTGAAGTCTCTCACTTCAAACCAGCTATCTAAAAGTTATGGCGATTCTCCCATTTCATGACAGTCTTAGTGGTCATGAGAGTTTAGTATGTACAAGTGATTTTATCATCTTGTGGCATGGGGTTTTTAAAAGATATTATAAAAATTCTTAAAACCTAACACTTCAGCAGTGTCAAGTGTCATGAGTATTTATGTTTAAGCAAAATTTACATTACAATTACAAATGGCTACAATGAGATCCCAATCCCAACCTGACAAAGATACAAAAACAAAGATAACATATAAAAGAAAACAAATACTCATAATCTTGGGGATAAAATAGGAAAAAATTATAGGAAAAACTAATGATGGTAGAAAGAATTTATAATGAAATTAATCACGAAGATGTGAGTGCAACATTAGAGTTCACGATGTGGCTGAAAGGAGTTTATGTATATTTTTTCTCTTTGAACTTGCCAAGCTGTGACTGTGATAGGCTGACTGGCTGTGGTGAATTTGATGAAGAGCCCAGGTGAGTGAGGCAGTGGGCTTTGTGTCTCTATGTACTCTGTTAGGTATTGGACCCGATATACAGGATGGTAGGAGAAATGCCTGCAAATTGCTGATGGCATATGTGGTAGACAAAATGCTAATTCTACATCAAAATGTATATATTGACATCCACTATCATATGAACAGTAGAGTGGTGTTAATCATCTTACTCACAGGTGGAAAAATAAGAGGTGGCAAATGAGCAAAGATGAAAAATAGAGAAGGATGAATTAAAATAACCATCAACCCATGGTTTGACCTCCTAACATGAGTTTGGCAGTAACATTTTAACGCTAGAGTTGCAAAGATGAATGAAAGTTAGGCGGTCGGGTCTCCTATCATGACACATCTGAACATATAAATTAAGTATTTTAATATGAGAATATAGATCAGTGGTGCTCAAACTTTTTGAGTCAGGGGCCACAATCTGACTTGTCGAAACCATCGGGGGCCACAAAAAAGTGAAGATCAAAATCGTCCCACACAAGATAGACATCACATCTAAGAACACACAAATAACGATTAAAACTATAATTACGACAAAGAAGTTGCATACTAAGACTCAATCTAAAAATGTTATGATAGTCATCTTTCACAAAGTCACTGCTGGCGATTCAGCGAACGACTCAGAGATTCAATTGAGCTGTTCCTTCGTCACCAACAACGTTGTGGACATCTTGATGCTTCGTCTCCTAATGACACTTTATATTAGAAACCTTCGCCACTGCTACTGTTGAATGACACAACAGACAAATAACGTTCATCTGTTGTTGAACAAAACAGTATTGTAGAGTCGTCATCATTGAACTGCCGGTTTTCGTTGTCAACTTTTCTTTTACGATTAGCTGCCATTTTATCACAAAAATATAATCAAAATAAACATCGGAATGTGGTAGGTTTGACGCTAACACTTAACAGCTATTGACCGACCGCCTGTATCACAGGAAGGGCAAGCACGTATCGTGGGTTTGCCGCCCATCTCGGTATGGCCTTTTTCACTTGCCTCTGTGAGTGTTATGTCAGCGGGCAGACATCATCTGCACGGAGCACCTGGACAAATGGGTAGGCGTTGCTGCTTTGTTTCAATCGCACACATTGTATAAGTAAACATTTTAGCTTTTCGTTGGACATGGCAGGCCACTCGGTGACTCTTCGCGGGCCGGAGTTTGTGCACCACTGATATGGATGGATATGGAAACTGAAAGTTTTCAGATGTAAAATCTAGAAATTTAGATGTTTTATCATTGATTTAAGGCCATAGATGACACGAGCCAGTGGAAGAAAAATAAATTTTCTTAATTTTTTTCACTTTTGAGATTATTCTATATTTGCATTGTTCAATGTCTTCTCTTTCAGGATTTTTATTTTTCTTACTGTACAAAATGCATTATTTATGTTAATAAAGACGTTTTTTGAACCCACCTCTGCTGAAAAATTTATTTCCTAAACGCAAAACTCCCGATTATCGCCATTATTTGTACTGTAAAAAAGAACATGGCACATGGAAACAGAGAGGAATCTCCCTTACATTATAATCATTACAATACTGCCTCTAACCAGTTTTAAAGTCCAGTTTCGTGTGAAACTCCGACATAACCTACTGCCAGATTGATCGGATTTTATGCAAATCATGTAAAAGACTGGATTTAATTGGTCGAGACTGTCGTCTGCTAAGAGCTCTTCAACATACGAGTCCGTTTTAACACTTCCAGTATCCAATTCGTCAGCCGTTATTACTTTTAGTGGACAAAATACAATTTTGCTGGTGAAATAAACGTTGTCTTTAAATATTTATTTATGTTCAGAGCTTGATGGGATAAGCAAAATTCAACACATAACACTTCTACTGCCCGTTCGACTGATAAACGATGTTCGCTCGCATTTTCAAAATGGCGGCCGGGTAGCGATAGTACGTGCATTACACCGTCATTTTGATAATTATGAAATATTTATTGTAATAAATAATATCCGGCATACATGTAAGACAATATAAGCAATATTTTTCAGAAATTATCGGTCCGAAACGAGTTACTTTGACGAATTATATCGCAATACTAGGAAAAACGTTGACCTCTTGAAATTACGATATGATTGAAACTGCATAGTGCATAGGCCTATAGTTTCAAATAATCGTTTTCCTGGAATCCGTTTTAATTATTCTAATATAATATGTAAGATTACAAACTTTATTCTTAAAACAAGCACCTGCCATGAGTTTTAAAACAAAAAGTCATTGGCGATAAAGAAATGATCTCTAGTCAAATTTGTTCTGATTGTAATTTACGGAATTGTGAACATTATAATGTGTGCACTGTGTAATCACAAAATATCAACTGCTAATTTACACATACATATGTATAATGCCTCTCTTATATATTTCTAAAGTTTTTAACAGAAATGATTAAAATTAAAAACTTCGTGTAAATTTTCACAATTCCGTAAATTAATATCACTAGTATCAGAATAAATTTGACTCGGGATCATATCATTTTCGTCGATTACTTTTTGTTTTAAAACTCATGGCATATACTTTTTTTTTTAAAGAATAAAGTTTGTAACCTTACATATTATATTAAAATAATTACAACGGATTCCAGGAAAATAATAATTTGAACCTGTAGACCCTATGTTAGTATGTAGTTTCAAACATACCGTAATTTCAAGAGGCCAAGGTTTTCCTAGCATTGCTATATAATTCGTCAAAGTAGCTCTTTTCGGACCGATAATTTCTTAAGAATATTGCATATATTGTCTTACATGTAAGCTGGATATTATTTAAAGTAAATATTTCGTAATTGTCAAAATGACATGGTGTAGTCACTAGTGCATGTACTATCGCTAATTGGTCAGTGCCTTGAAACTAAGCTAGTTTTTATTGTTTAGTTTGGTCCATAACAATTCTCTCTGGCGTCTAGGTTTTATTGGCTATGCCAAGGAGCTGTACCAGATAGTGCGCTATAGCAACATTCAAGATGGTGGTGATGATCAAGCCTATTACACCTCCATTTACCTTGACCGAGCTCAGAGGGTAAGTAGCTACTCTTTTACTTGGAAATCATTTTGTCACCATAACTCTCTGGCAAGGGGTATTGAGTTGACACCTGAATTGGGTAGTGAGGACTTTGGTCTGTAGATGTTTCTTTTTTGCTTGGTTCTCTGTTGAAGGTCATGACAATTTTGAAATTTAATGTTTAATTTTATGCTACTGGTATGGTGCAGCTTAGGTAGAACTAGCTATTTTTTTCAAAGCATTTGGAAATAAATTTACAACATATAGGCTAACTATCGTGGTGAAAGAAGTCGGTTTACAAATCAATGAAGCCTGATTTTTTTCTAAGGCAGTAGCTTTTTTTTACTTTTTGAGCTATGCCCTTAATGGATTCTCAAAAATGAGAAAAAACACAAATTGAGCAATTGGCACTTTGAGCCAACACTAAATGAACGATATTAATGCTTTTTTGCTTATTTTAGTTCCATTTGACTTGTTTAAATAAAATTATAATGAAATAACTATTTAAAATTAGCCGACTTTTGTAGTTAAAATGCACTTCTTAATGTCTTATGTTTTAAAATTTATGATTATTTAAAAATAAAGGTAGAGGGCTAATTGAAACCTAGTGGCAGGTTCAATAAAAACAATAAACAGTAGTATTCAGTAACGGCACCAAAAGAAAAATAATAAAATCAAGCATTCCATTTTGTTATTTTCATTTAAAACTTTTTACAACATGAAAAATAAAAAAAAATTGTGAAGCTATCTCAATTTGTTCCAGAGTTCTGCTGTTTTTAAAATGTCGGTAGTGAAAAAAATGGTTATTTTGACAAATTTTAGACTTGCTAAAGACTATCTAAAATGTAGTTATGAAAGTTTAATACTTTATTCCTTTCTACTTGCAGATAACAAATGCAAAGTTTTAACTTTCTATCTGATGAAATAACAAAATGCCTAGCTACAGAAATTAATTTTTAAAAAAACAATATCAAGATAGATAGAAATAACATGATTGATTAAGTTTGACGCAACATATCTGATTCATTAATTGAAATATATTATTGAAACTGTTCATTTATGTTAAATGTATAT
Source organism: Sinotaia quadrata (assembly GCA_028829895.1). Taxonomy (NCBI): domain Eukaryota; kingdom Metazoa; phylum Mollusca; class Gastropoda; order Architaenioglossa; family Viviparidae; genus Sinotaia; species Sinotaia quadrata. Next base: position 83,976,263 of record CM054179.1, on the reverse strand, counting down.
AAAGAATATTCCCTTTTTTTTTTTTTCAGAATGTTATTTTCATTTGATTCATGTACAGGTTGGCCTAAACTTTGTAAAAATCATCAAAATGACTGATGACGGCACTTTTATACATTTTTTGCACAAAACTGGCCATAACATTTTAACCATTTGCATGGTCATCATGAAATTTTGCAGTGTGATAAATATTTGCTCTTTATTTATTAAAAAAATTCAAATTTTGCACTAACAGTAAATTTATGCATTAAAAATGCATACAAAAATTGCGAATTACACAGAATTAGTAAACATTTTTCATATCATGTCAAAAGCTTGAGTTTTGATCTCTTTGTTTGCTCCTTACCAAAATTAGTTATTGTCATGTTTTTCACTTACAAAAGTTAATCATAAAAATATTAAGATATTAATTAGTAAGTAGCAGCACAGTAGTAAGCCAGCAATAATCAATGTATAAAAGTGCAAATTTTCATTACTTTTCATTCACTGATTTCTCAACATCCAAAGCATTCTTTAATTCAAATAAACATTCAAAATCAATTTTAATTTTTCTATTTCTTATGATTGTAAATTTGTATATCTTGCTTGTATGTGGAAAGTACATGGATTGAATAAAGTTGATAATTATTCACCTTTGTCGAGTTTTATCCAGCAAATTTACAAGACAGAATGTGTTTTGGCATGCAGTGGTTTTTTACCTTGGCTTGTGTGTCACACACAAACACATTACACACATATATTTAGTAAAAAAATAAAGATAAATAAATGCTGCATCTATTGCTATGAAGTTTGGCTTGGTTTATTCTGTACACATTTTACAAATGAATTTTAAACAAAAGTTGGCAAGTAATCTGCAATTTTCTTCATTTAAAAGTGGTCAAAAGTACCCCATTACTAGGCTTGAATAAAAATATGTGCACTTTATATTTTGTGCAATTTAATGTGTAATAAAGAGAAGACACTATACAACTTCAGGGGTAGGAATGGACAAAAGTTAGAAAAAAAATGTTAAAAAAAAAAAAGATCTATGCGGATTAAGCCTGTCATAACTACTGTACATAAACTAAAGTTGAACTTTAACTAAGCCAGGACTTGTACAATTAAAATAATTTCGGCTTTCTTTCTTTTTTTTAAAATAAACTATATTTAGATGTTAAATAGGCCTAATTATTTAAATAGACATTTAAAACTGTGGAACATCAATGTTCAAGTGAAAGTAGCGTCTTTGCAATATGTAAATATCGATAGGCCTAATCTTCCTTGATTTTATACTGACCTAATTCAACATCGACTTGCTAACGAACTAAGTCGTATCAAACACCCATAAAATTTAAGTGAAATAATAACACTGCCAAGTATGTAATTCATCTGTCTTATCTTCATGAAACTTAGTATATTTATATATATATATATATATTTCGATTCACTCAATTGTAACATGATTGTTTGTTCCCGTTACAAGCATGTGATGACAGATCCACTACTATGATAAACGATGGAAAAACTGCTAATCATATTAAACTACATAGTAAAACTATTACCCCTTTAAAGAATAGCAATTAAAGTACTTATCTAAATCAATAATGCATTATTCAATTTAGTGTAAACTTCGAAATTTCTCTTCAGAATTTGCCTAAGGAGGCACGCTCAATATGCATGCTGGAATCCATTGTTGTAAGACTGATCGTATTTGGATTGCTTGTGTCCCACAGGTCATGAATATATTAACCCCATACCTCATTCAAAAGGGTATGGAAAGACCTTTCACTCAAGCCTAATATTTGTGTACTTTTGACTATTTTTTAACGGTGAAAATTGCAGATTTCTTGCCGAAGTTTGCTTTAAAACTAATTTTTAAAACATATCAGGAAAAACCTACGCCAGACTATATAGCAATAGATACAGCATTTAATTATCTTCATTTTGATACCAAATGTTTGTAGTTTGTGGGATTTACGCCGGGGTAAGAAACAAAGCACGCATTCTTTTAAGTCGTGAAAATCGGCTAGACAAAATTCGACAAGGGTGAAAAATTAGTCAACTTTATTCAATCACTGAATCAGCATAGTTTCCACATACAAGCAAGATGTACAAATTTACAATCATAAGAAAATAGAAGCATAACGCTTGATTTTGAATGTTTGAATAAAATAATGCTTTGGTTGTTGAGAAATCAGTAAATGAAAGTACCGAAAATGTGCACTTTTACAAAAGTATAGTGGCTGGCAGGCTACTGTGCCGTTACCTAGTAGTATTAATGAAGACTCTGATAATGAGGCTTCTGTGTACTGATAAAATGGCACAACTCAATAGAATTTTTCACAGCCTTTATTGTTTATTAGTTTCTGTGTGTACTTTTTAAAAATCTAAACATTGTCATTGTCAACATATTGTGATCAACTTCATTTTAATTAATAGTAACAGATAAATCAGAAGCTAGGTACTGATAGACTAGCATTCTTATTCTCTTATTTATTTAATCATTAGACATCAGAGACATCAGTGGCATTCTCATCCATTTCACCAGAAACGAAGAAATTAATTAATTTTTTTACCTCACTTTTTCAGTACTGTAAATACATTGTTCATCTTCTCCACATTATGACTATCAGTCTGTCCAATGCAAAATGAAGGATAGGAAGTCTTATTTACATGCTTTGTTTCATTAATTGCTTTCTGCATAAAGAACCTATCTGATCTTAACAGTCTATAAATTGCTTAGTATTTACTCTCTGCTTTTAGCCCTCTGTTATTTAGTATTATGAAGGTTTTAAAGGTGAGGCAATATTAATCATTATTAGTGTTAGCTATTTTTATTATTATACATTCATTGTCTTTTAATTTTATAATTGTGGTACTAGAGAATAATTTTTATATATAATTAATGTTTGTCTTTTAGGGAAAATGGAATATCAAGCTTGACTCACGGTCAGAAATCTTTCAGAATTTAAATGGAGCTTTGGGTAATATTTTATATTTACCTTCTTCATATTGTTTTAATAGTTACATGTATTTTATTTTCAGATGTTATTTTTTACCAAATTTGAGAGGGGCTTTGGGTAACATATGCCTCCTTGGTGTAGTTTGTTTTCAATTATTTAATTTTAAAATGTTATTTTAGATCAAATTTAAATTATGTATTCACACACACACATTGCAGGTGCACATTTGTTCTCGCTCACACAAAATCTTTATTAGCTGTGTAGGGAGGTATTGGAAACTGTTTTTAGCAGAGTAAAGAAAGTTAAGATTGTTAAAACTTTCTTTTATGGTAATGAGGTGTTGAGCAAGTTAGAGAAGGATGGTGGGGCTGTTAAAGTTTTTAATGTAATGAGGTATTTAGCAAGGTAGAGAAAGATAGTGAAATTGTTAAAACATTTTTGAAGGTAAAGGAAATATGTCTTACTGGGATAACCTGGTGTTTAGCAAAGTAGAGAAAATTGATGACATTGGATCAGTGTAATGCTTAGCAAAGCAAAGAATGTTAATGACCTGTTGCCTAAAGTTTTGTTTGTAATTGTAAGGTTGAAAAGTCACAGTTCTTATAAAGTGTTAAGAGTTTTCATGCTACACTGATTTCTTTGTGCTATTTATATACTATTTAAGAAAAGCTTGTTTTTCTTTTTAAAAAAGAATATGTTTTTGATGTGTAAAAATTGTTTATTGGTGTACTAGTACATTTGTAATGCTGTCTGGGGAAAACCCCGGCTATTGTCGCTAAAATTCAAAAGTAGGTTTTATATAATTTATTAAAGTTCAGAACATCATGTTTATTTTTAAAAAAGACATTTTAATTTATGTAAGATAGTTTTTTCACTATACATGTAAAGTACATACCTCCCTGACTATCAAAGGGGAGTAAGCGACTACAAATGGCTTTAGCGCAAAATCTATTTTAGTGACAATAGTCAGGTTTTCCCAGACAGCATCACATTTTTACTTTTATGAAGGTAGTTTATCATTTCAAGATCACAATTCTGTACTGTTATTTTAGCACTTTAGGAATACATAATATGATCATGTTTGGTAAAAGTGTAGAGATATGTTTGAACAGTTTACAAAACAGATTTTACATTGTAAAGCTGGATTAGCATCCCATTGTTGATGTGCAGAGATTTTGTTTGATATTGCAGTTTTCAATGTGTCAAATTGATTTATCAGTTTAAGATGGTGTTATATCCTGTAGGAATAGAGGTTTAGATGTGCAATGATTGTTTAGAATGATCAAAATGCCTTATTAATTTTTATTGTATAAATATAGATTAGCAAAGTAATGAATGTAGTTTTTAATTGTGTAATTGTGATTTAACAGGTAATAAATGCAGGTTTATTGTGTGAATGTTGATTAGAAATGTTAGTAGGTAGTCCCACCGCCACCGCTTTACAGGCAAAAACTCGCAAACGCACAGAAATTTGCTAAAGTCAATTAATTAATATAATTTTAACCACATCTACTTATTTTATTCACTATCAGCATACCACTCAAACTGGTTTTCTTTCAGGGGACATAACTATCAAATACAAAGGAAATCATAGTTACCTATACAATATAGAAACGGGCACCGTACCAGTTTTGATTCATGGCAATGGTCCAATCAAGGTGAGGATGAAAAGTTGTCTTGTATTCTTAATTTTTTATGATTAGAGATTTATTGCCTTCATTGATCTATGTTTTTAAATTTTTTTTAAACTTGTCTACAGGCAAATATAGATTTGCCTACCTTTGTTCTAATATTCTATGTTGCTTTCTTGATATCAGGACTGCGGTTTTGATATACATAGAGGATTGAACTTAACAATAGTGATTGTCTTAAAGTAATGCTCCAGGAATCATTTAGGTCATAGATGCCAAATATTGAAAAAAATTGTTTTGGCAAAATTTCAGTACCTCTGCACACAATCCCAAGTTATGGAATCGTTAATTGTTTTTGTAAATTAGGGAGGAGGCAAGCATTCATCAACAAATATATTTCATTAACTGAATAACATTGTTTTGTGATTGTTAAACATATTTTCTTTGAAAGCCACACTTTTGTTTTTGCCCATATAAGTGCCTTATGAATATCATTTTGTTCTTTAGGTTGAGTTCAATCGATTAGCTAATTACCTGGCAGATGGCTGGACAGCAAATGATGGTTGTCTTGCTTGCAAAGAGGATACTATTTCATTAAATGGAGTCAAGGTAATGGACTGCCTTTTTTTCTTCCAAAACTGACTGATTATTTAGGCGGGCTGTTTGTAAAAGACATACCTTTATAAGGCAGTGCACTTTTTTTTAATTGACCATATATTTAGATGGACTATTTTTTTAATTATGTGATTTCAAAATTATGGACATTTTTAAACTGTCTTTTTATTTAGGTGAGATCAAAGTAATTAATTTTTTGTTTTAAACAAAGAGTTGGACTTTGTCCATCTACAGTCATTTTCATTTACTATTTGGTACAGCATTGAGAGCAGAAAAAACTGGGAGTTTCCAGAAACTAGAAAACATTTTTCCATGTCCAGAATATATGGCAAAGTTCTTTTTATCTGTTTGTTTTATCTGAGCTGGACAGTTGCTCTTGTCTAAATGTAGTTAATTTTCAATCTTGCCCTATAACTATTCAAAAATAGCTAGCCTTGAATTTGGAATTACTTAAGCTTTATACTTTGCTGTACTTTGCTAGCCTTGAACTTTGGATTACTTAAGCTTTATAACTTTTAGTCTTTTTCTGGGAATTAAGTTGTATGCTGTACTTTGCTAACCTTGAACTTGGGAATTACTTAAGCTTTATGTTTTACTTTGCTAGCTTTGAACTTTAAATTACAGTAGAACATCAGTTATCTGAAATATCAACCATCTGAACCATCACCACCCCCAACTAGTTGCTTGTGCATTAGTTGTTAGATTTCTCTTTCCACACTACTTTCCAAAATTTTTAATTTTATCTTTTTGCATTACTAGCCATGATTTTATGATGTCTTCACAATGCAGGCTTAGTTCAAACTGCTTCATTTGAATAAGATCTTACATACAATGATTTAATTGTAGGCCTAATTACACTTTGTTTATAAACTGGGTATTCTTGTGTATGTTTGATTATCAGAACTATTTGATTAACCAAACCAGTCTTGTCCCAATTAGTTCATATAATCAACATTCTACTGCTCTTTAGATTTATGTTTTATTTTGCTTGCCTTGAACTTGTGAATCACTAAGTTAATTCTGAGAATGAAAGATTTTTAGAAATGAGTCTCTAGGGTGTATCATTCGCCAATCTTTATGTTTACATAACTGATCCATCTTTACTATTAAATCCAAGCCATCAACTAAAAAAAAAACTACTTCAATTATAACGGTGTCAAGTCCATAATGGTTCTTCACTTATTTTCTAATCTAATAAAGCTTATGACTTTTGACCTAATAAATAATTATTTTTAAAAATTAAAGCTTTTGTTGATGTTTTCAATTTCTTCTCCATTTCCTTCATGTTTTTGTTCTAGAAATTATTTAGAATAAAAGGGAACACTGATGTAAATAAATGGCAGGCTTACATTGACTAAATTGTTTGGGTATTCTTCTGTTTCTGCAGACCACATTTCTTCCTAAGTCTGATCATAATTGTTCCAGCCTATATGTTTTATCAGTTGGGCATTAGTGCAGGAGAACTTTTCCAGTCTCTCTCTCTCTTTATATATGAGATATTTTTCTCCCATATCTTTCTTATCTCATTTATTGGATTAATGAAGGAAGGTAGAAAAGAATCTTACTTGGAGTTGTAAGCATTAATGGTCAGTACTGTAATGTTAACAGACTTGAGAGACAGGATTTGTGGTCAGGCCTATAAGTATGGAGATAGACTTGAAATAAAGGATTTGTGAACATTTCTGAAAGTATGAGAACAGACTTAAGAGAAAGATTTTGTGAAGTCCTGCAAGTATGGAAATAGACTTGATAGAAAGGGTTTATAGTCAGTCCCATAATTATTGGGATAGACTTGGAAGGGTTTGTGGTCAGTCCTTTCATTATGTGCAGACTTACAAGTAAGGACAATTTTTACTAATTTTAATTATTAATTAATTTTTAAAGTTGATAACTTTTTTAAAATGTTAATCAACTCCGGTTTTTTTGTTTTACTTTTTCAGTACATTTACGTTTTCATTAATTAATTTTTAAAGTTGATAACTTTTTCTAAATGTTAATCATGTTTTACTTTCTCAGTACATGTTTAAGTTTTTGTCTTCATTTTGTTTACAGCTTGAGGACTATCCAACAGTCCTTATGGCATTATATCTAGAACAGCCAACTCCTTTCATCAGTGAGTTTTTTAAGAAAATAGCTGCCCTTAAATATCCAAAGGACAAGATATACTTATATATTCATAACAAGGTGAGTGTTTGGTGTTGCATAATTACTGTTATCAATTATATAATAATTTCATGCACAGTAATAAATGTGTTTAAAGCCATTTTCTGGCTCTCTTTAACCCTTTCATTTGCAAGCATACACATGAATATGCTCATTCTCTGGCTCTCTTTAACCCTTTATTCAAAGTGTCTGATAATTTAGTGAAGAAAGAAATGGAATAAAAAGGGTGGAGACATCATTGATGATGTCAATAGTAGTTTACTTGGTTCTAGTACATTTTAAAATTATAACTTTGTATTTTTATCAGGCAGCTGAGAGGGCATAGTTAAATTGGAGCTGTAAAATAGTTTGAATTGTTTAATTTCTAGTATTTTTGAAATTGAAAATTAAGACTTTAAAGAGTTGATTTTTAAAATCCTTTCTCTGGTGGCCTTATAAAGCAGGATAATAGCAACAATAATAAAGAAATTAATAAAATGCTTAGTCTTATAAAAGTTGTAAGTGCTTTACAACACTTAAAATTAAATTCAAAAGTTATTTATACACACCACTTAAACACAAAAGAATATCGAAGATAATTTAAAAGGACAATTTGAATTCATATACAAAATGGCAATCTATATATATATATATCAAATAGGTGTATTTACAAATGTGAAACATTAAATAAAATGAATTTGCAATTCACGTGACAAATATCTGTATTTACAAAAGAGAAACTTTAATAAAATGACTTTTACAAATGTAGTTTGAGCATACAAAAATGACACAGAATGGATCGATGAAATGCTTGTTTTGTCTGGGGATTTTTTTTATAGTACTGAAGGAAATCTACCATTTTATATGGCTAACTGTGACAGAAAAATCACCATTTCAGGTAAAATTGGAATTTCAGATTTAATAAAACAAAACTTAATGTGCACTGAAATATAAGTGCAAATGATTTTATGATTGCCGGATGTTGCAGTATTTTAGTAGATTATATTATTTTTTGTATTCAAAATAAACTTTTTGCAATGCCCACACTCTTTTTGACTAATTTCTGGTAAAACTTTACAGAAAAATATAAAACCTGTTTCATGAGTAGAAAAAAATTTGACTGATTTAAAGGAAAATAAAATGTTGTTTATCGGCCATAAAATAAAACTGTCTTATAGATGAAATGCTTGGAAACCAGATTAAATATTATATTTAATTGCATTATTTTACTCTTGCATTTATTTTCTATTTGTATTATATTTGTATTTGTTGCAATGTATTGATACATTTTTCCCCAGGAAGAGTTTCATCGTAAAGATGTTGACAATTTCATCAAAGAATATGGCAGTCAGTATCGCTCTTTCACACAAATATCCCCATCACATAATGTTGGTGAAGAAATGGGACGTAACTGGGGCTTGTAAGATCATTTTAGTAATTCTATTCGGATAAATATAGTTAATTGTATATTGTATTCATAATTTGTATTTGCTTTTGCTCATTGTAATTGTTGCTTTTAAATTCAAAATATGTATAACAAATGTATGATCACATTAAGCAGCACCTATTGTTTGCTGTCAAATATAGGCTATTTTTTAATTGTTGGTTAAGATTCTTAAACACTTTTATTCTTAGAGTCTGTCATATGCAGGTTTGTTTTTTTTAATGTTTAAATTTTGTCTTATATACATGCTATTATGTTATTTTTATAAGGTGACTTGAACAAGATGATTTTATGGGGATGCATCTGTCTTATATAAGTTAGTTTTATGGTGTTATTTAGATAAGGGTCTGTCTTATATAAGTTAGTTTTATGGTGTTATTTAGATAAGGGTCTGTCTTATTTAAGTTAGTTTTATGGTGTTATTTAAATAAGGGTCTGTCTTATATAAGTTAGTTTTATGGTATTATTTAGATGAGGGTCTGTCTTATATAAGTTAGTTTTATGGTGTTGTTTAGATAAAAGTCTGTCTTATGTATGTTAGTTTTATGAGGTTATTCAGTTAAATACAGTATTAGCATCAGAAATCAAAAGTCTAAATGTGTTAGATTTTAGGCAGTATTAATTGTTTTGTATATTAATTTTCAGTGAGTATAATTTTCTCCTTGATAATTTTCTGAATTAATACTTGTATATTAGGTTTCAGTAAATATTATTCATGTCATTTGATAATTTTCTGAAATATTTCTTGTGTATTAGTTTTCAAGAAGTATACTCACATCTTATGTTTTGAAGGGAGGAATGCATCGAGAAGAGTTGCCAGTATTATTTCTCCGTTGACTCTTTGGCCCAGATCTCGAATCCTGAAATACTCACTGATCTCATTGAACAAAACCGGTAAATTGAAGTTAAATTTTGCACATAATCTAACTGAAGCATTTATTGCTGGTGTAGATGAAAAATAAATTATTTAATAGTACTTACCATTGTTGTTCTTTAATAATAAAATTTAAATCATTTGCCTTCTTCATAGATTAATTCAGTTAACTTTTGTACTGGTTTTATTTAGCTGTGAGAACAAAATATTCTATTTCAAATCTCTAACAGTGTTCCATGATGCAACTGTTACCCCTGCATTAGGAACAGGCACAGATTGCTTACTCAAACAAGTCAGTACTAAGGACACATACTCAGCCAAGTAAAGATCACAAAGATATTTCTTGCAGCAGGTCCCATGAGTAATGTCCATTTCTCAGTACTAGTTTTACTCTGGTTTGGGTAGCAGTGCTGTTCAAGCTGAGGATGTGAATTCAATTGTTTAAAGAGTTCAGTCACTCCCCCCATCATTTTGTTCACTACTTTGATTCTTTTCTTTCCTGTCATTTTTTGTCTATCTCCAAGATAAGGTAAAGCATGTTTTCAATTCCTTTTGATTAGCTGACACTAAACTGTTCACTTCTCTGAGTGTTTTTTTTTTTTTATGCTCACCCTAAAGCATATATTTACCTTCAACTCCATTTCTATTTTGTATATCCAAACTACAAATAGCAGCTACAAGTTATCAACCTCAAATATCAACTACAAGTTATCAGCTACAAGTTTGCTTAAGAATGGGATGGCCATATTTGCATTTATATCATGATTTCTCAAACAGTATATGAAGAAAAGAGCACTGGTTGATACAGAGGTTTTCAGATGTTTTGCCTGATGTAGAGCCGCTTTCAGCCACTCTCTCCAGTAAAGGGTTAAATGAGCACTTATAAGATGATGAATTGTAGCTTTTGTTTTCAATGAATACTTATATTATAACATGTTAAATTCTGGCTATTGCTTTCAATTAATATTTATAAACTGATTAAACATGATTCTTGTTTTTTAGTGAATACTAATAAGATAATTAATTGTAGAATTTTGTTCTTCATTGAGCTTGTTTGTAACTTACAGGACTATTATCGCACCAATGTTACTACGGCCAGGAAAGTTTTGGTCCAACTTTTGGGGTGCACTGTCTCAAAATGGCTTCTATGTCCGTTCTGAAGATTACATGGATATTGTGGAGGACAAAAGAATGTAAATATTGTTAACATTATTTCAAATAATGAATTTCATATTTTAATTTTGATAATTTAATTAATACTTGCAATGTCTTTCTATTTTGTTTTATTATTTATTGTATGGCACATCTTGCAGATCTAGTTCTTTGGCTTTGATTTCATATTTATTTTTCTTTTCTTGTCCTTTCTTTTCTTTTCTTTTTTCTTTCATTTTCTCTCTCCAGTCTTTTCTGTCTCTGTAATTCTCTTATGCATAAATAATAATCACTTTTCCTATCTCATATATTTATAGTGGTATCATTGTAAATAATAATCATTTTCTATCTCATATATTTATAATAGAATTATTGAAATGCTCAGTAACACTTTCACCATTTTGAAATTAAATGACTGACTTTATTCCATTATAGTGTTAAAATGTTTGTCATATTCATTTATAAATGAGAAATACCTTCTTAATGTATGACCTTTAGATTCAATTTTTATAATTATAAACACACATAACAAATCTTTTATCCATACTCAGTTTCTACTTTCTTGACTGGAAAATTTCATTGCATTTGTCCTGTATAAGTTGGCTCAGAATGTGTTGTGTGCATGAGCCATTCAGTGATTTTTCCAGTTTAACTTGGTACAGAATGTGTTGTGTACGTGGACCATTGAAGTGATGTTTCCTGTTCCTTGTTCTTGGAATATGTAATGTGCTTAATATGTTTAGTTCTCTGTTTTAAGTCCTTATTGGGTCAAATTTACTCTTTCAACTCACAAATTTATTTGTTTATCATTGTTGACAACAGAGTCCAAGTTTTTTAAATCAATATGTGTATCAATTTTTTTTATAAACCAAAAAATATATATATTGAATTTTTAATTTATTTATATAAAATATGTCATTTTCAGAAGCACTCAATACTTGTGTACAAACTGCAGCTTATAATTAATATAACTGTTCATAAAAATGACAGCATGTAAATAAATTCTTTATTATAAACAGCCATCTTTAAACATTAAATACCATCTTAATGCAAACAACAAACTACTTATAGAAATTATAATTAAAGTACAGGCAACAAATAAAAATATATAACAAATAACAGGCACCAAATAAAAATATATAACAAAACAACAGACAACAAATAAAAATATATAACTAAAAACAGACAACAAATAAAAATATATAATAAAATAACAGACAACAAATAAAAATATATAACAAATAACGGGCACCAAATAAAAATATATAACAAACAACAGACAACAAATAAAAATATATAACAAAACAACAAACAAATAAAAATATATAACAAAACAACAAGCAACAAATAAAAATATATAACAAATAACAGGCAACAAATAAAAATATATAACAAAATAACAGCCTATAAATGAGAAATGATGACATAACTTTGTCAGTAAGAAATAATTTCTTATCGACCTGTGACTCTTAAAATGATAGGTGTATTGTATACAATATAACATTTTATTAACAAATTAAGAGGCATTCACTTATCATATGTGCCTCTCATTAGTTGGAGAGTGTAAAGGTATGTAGTGTGCAAATATACCATTTCATGAATAAATTAAGAGGCATCCATTTATACCGAGTGGTTGTGAGAATGGGCAGGTATGTAATATATAAAGATACCATTTTATGAAATACTTCAATTTTTATCATCGAACTATGATATGCAGACATTGTCATCTCTTTGTATAAAGTATTGTTTTGTTGGATTTTTCTTTATAAGCAATATTTTATTGATATTCAGTTGATATTTTTTTTATATTTTAAGTGGTTTATGGAATGTGCCGTACCTGATGAACGTTTACCTGATTCAAGGTCATCGTGTTAATGATCTGCGAGGTGCTCATACCTACAACAGTGATGTTGACCCAGATATGTCCTTCTGTGAGAAAGCACGAGACTTGGTATGACAATGACTATATCTACAAGCTATATTAAAGCATGAGACTGTATAACAATGACTATATCTACAAGCTATGTTAAAGCATGAGACTTGGTATAACAATGACTATTTCTACAAGCTATGTTAAAGCATGAGACTTGGTATAACAATGACTATAGCTACAAGCTGTGTTAGAGAACAAATAGTTTCTTACATCAGATATTTTTTAACAATCACATCACACAGAACGTGCTACCTCCCAAATTTATTTCTTTAATTTTTAAAATTATATAATTAATTTGACATCTTTGTTTAGTTTTTAATTATTTGTAAAATAATTTCATTTTGCCTAGTTTTAATTATTTGTAGTGTCATTTGATACATCATCCATATTCTTGTTTCTTTTACTTGTACATTCATTTAAATACCTATTTGGATGCTTGTCTATTGACTTGTTAACTTTGTTGGATGATGGGCTATTGACTTGGTTGTTAGAAGATTGTTGATTTGTTGGCTGTATCAGAATATTGTTGGATGATTGTTGTTGTGTAGAATGATTGTTTATTGACTTGGTTGAATTGAATCATTGTTGACTTGTTGGATGATTTTCTTTTGACTTGTTGACTTAGTTGGATGATTTTCTGTTGAGTTTTAAATTACTTGCACTTTAATTTAAATATCTTTTTGACTGTGTTGGATGATTTGTCTATTGACTTGTTGGATGATTATCTGTTGACTTGTTGCATGATTGTCTTTTGATGTGTTGGATGATTTTTGGACTATTAACTTGTTTCACGATTGTCTGTTGACTTGTTGGGTGATTATCTTGTTGGTTGTGTTTGATCATTGTCTATTTAGTTTCAACTTTTTTTTTTTAATTCAGATACCTTGTTGACTTTTGGATCATTGCCTTTGGTAGTTTGTTTGAGTACTTTGTTGGGTGATTGTTGCTTGTGTTTGATTATGCTTTTATTTGGGTACTTTGGTAGGTGATTGTTTATTGAGGTTTAATTATTTTTACTTTCATTTAGGTACTGTTGTCTATTGACCTGTTAACTTTGTTGGATGATTGTTGCTTGTGTTTGATTATGCTTTTATTTGGGTACTTTGGTAGGTGATTGTTTATTGAGGTTTAATTATTTTTACTTTCATTTAGGTACTGTTGTCTATTGACCTGTTAACTTTGTTGGGTGATTGTCTGGTGATTTGTCGGCATTGTTAGATAATTTCCTTTTGATTTTTAATTACTTGTTTTCTCATTTGGATATCTTGTTGGTTTTATTAGATTATTAATATTATTGAGTTTTACTTATACTTTCAATGGGGTACTTACTTTGATGGTTGTTTATTGACTTTTAATTGCTTGTAGATTCATTCCTTGTTGGATAATTTACTATTGGGTGTTATCTCAACTTTCTGTGATCATATTTTGATTGAGGTTGTTGATATTTTAACTAGCTTTTTTTATTTAACAAAAAAAAAATCAATGTATTGCCATTTCAGATCTTTGTTGGTTTTCTGTGAGTCTTGTTTCATTGATTGTTGGATAAAATCTTGTTTCTTTTGATTGTTATTTCACTGATTGTTGAAGTAATTCACAGCATTCTCATTTGCATTGATTTATTTGTTGACTTTCTATTGTTGATTTTTTTCCTAGTTTGTTATACTCATTGTCTGCTGATATCTTTGTGGTTTGTTTGATTTATTTCACTGGTTGTAATTTACATGTATTTAGAAGTCTTTCTTTACTCTTGATAATTTGTATACATACCTTTTCATCGTGAAGAAGGATAAAGACATATAATAAACCAAATCAGACAAAATTAAATGTATATATATTAAAATATATCAGTGTGTTTTGCTAGTACAGTTATTTTTATTTAAATATATCTATGACAGTTGCCCTTGAACATAGATTATTTAAGTATGTGAGTATAAATTATCAGTAAACATGTACTTTTAACACATCAATGCCAATAGAGCATTAATATTTAAATACATTAGTAACTGTTGCCAGTTCAGTTGTTTACATTTCTTTGCAATCTGTAGAAAATGTCACCAATCTAGACTGTAAAATTTTGACAATGGAATAGAAATTATTAAACACTAAAATTTTTGTGAATATAATAAAAAAATTAATTTTAAAGATAAAAATTATATTTATATTTGAAGGAGATACAATAACACAATATGATTTTTAAAAGTCCTTGACATTTCAGTATGAAAGTAACGTGATTTTTTTTTTTAGAAAAGGATAAAAAATTAACTAGACTCTGAACACATTTTTACTTTGTTTTGTGATGAACAAGAATTAATTTGAAAAGCTGTGTAACTCTGATATGTTTTATTTTACAGGGTTACTTCATGTTTGTGACCAATCAACATAAATATGGACACTTGATCAGCCCAGACAACTTTGAGACCAACCACCCGTTCAGTGATCTGTACAATCTCTTTGAAAATACTTATGTATGTTTAAAACAGAGAACATTTAATTAGATCCTGTAGTATGTAAACTTTGAATTTTATTTCTTTTCTGTCGAGGTCCAGATAATGTATCTTTTCGCTATTGCAAGCCTGTTCTTTGTCATTTAGAGAATCATTACATGATCCATTACAATTTTAATACAAGGATAATATCCCTACATCAATATGTGTGTGTGTGTGTATATATATATATATATATATATAAAGATTATGGTTTGGGGGAGTATTTGTTATTGTAATTGTAGGCTGTGTGTAATGCAAAATGAATCACTTGCATATAGTGGGTGTGTAACTGTATTGGTTTGCACAGCAAAATTGAATCATTTGCTCATGGGTATGTAATTGTAGGCTTTGTGTAATGTAATATGCAATCATTTGCACATATTGGTGTGTAATTGTAGGCTGTGTAATGTAAAATGCAATCATTTGCACATATTGGTGTGTAATTGTAGGCTGTGTGTAATGTAAAATTCAATTATTTGCACATATTGGTGTGTAATTGTAGGCTGTGTAATGTAAAATACAATTATTTGCACATATTGGTGTGTAATTGTAGGCTTTGTGTAATGTAAAATGCAATCATTTGCACATATTGGTGTGTAAATGTAAGCTGTGTATAATGTACAGCATGATGATTTGATTTAGTGGATGTTTAATTATAGGCTGTGCACAGTGCAAAATGTGATTTTTTGAATTGAGTGGGTGTGTAATTATAGGCTGTGCACAATACAAAATGTGATGACTTGAATTGGGAGGGTGTGTAATTATAGGCTGTGCACAATACAAAATGTGATGACTTGAATTGAGTGGGTGTGTAATTATAGGCTGTGCACAATACAAAATGTGATGACTTGCACAGAGTGGGTGAATGAAGATACATTAGGAACTGAATCTAAAGTAGCAAGCATTGAAAAATAACAGAAATGCATTTACAAACTTAATTGTATTGTTACACTGGTTATATATGCATGTGCATGATGTAACATTTAAAAAATAATTCATGCACTATTATACTACATTTTACTGTTATTGTTAAAAGATAACACTTTTTCATTGATTTGAGAAAAAAGATGTCATTTGTGATTGCTTAACTCTCCATCTTGGTCTTGTAGAAGAAACACCTAAATATTTTAATATATATAATCTAAATATTAAATATCATATCTAGATATCTCTTCAAGGCATCTGGTCCTTTTTAGCAATATTAGGACATTCACCTCTTATTCTTATATTGTTGATTAATCAAGAAATAAAATTACAGTTTTTGATTTATGACTGTTACTTGATGAAGTTATAAATACAGCTGTGCATTGCATAAGATGACATAAAATTAGATGTTATGATGGAAATCGTGGTACTAGTGACATTCTAGTATGTATTCACTGCTTATCATTTACTGCTGGTTTGTAAGATAAACGTGTCAACAGCACAGCACTAGCTACTGTCAGTATTCATTAAATTTATATGCAGTTTGTGTGTACTCTTTAGAAAAAGTATGGCTAATGGAAGTTAATTTATTGTTTTACATTTTAGGACAAGCTGAACTCTGAATATTATCTAATTGTGGCTCATTTTTTTATTATAACGGTTACTTATTTCTCAATTTTTGCTTGTTCATGTGCTGAGTTACAAAATTTGATTAAGAAAAATTAAAACAATTTAATAAATAATTTGTTATTAATATAACATTTAAAACTTTAATAAGATTTTTTTTTCCAGATATATTGATTGAAACTGAGTTTTTCATTAAAATAATAATATATCTCTTGAATTTTAACCATAGTTTGTTGGGTTTATGTGGCAGGACTGGGAACAGAAATATCTTCATGAGAACTATTCCAAAGCTTTAAAACCAAATGCTGTTGTTGAACAGGTGAGGTAACACATGTTGTATAGCCTACTGTTGCTTTGTTTTCACTGTAGTATTATTAGCAGGAGGTTATTTTATCAGTTAAACTGAAGGTTATTTTTTATAGTGGTACAGGTGAAAGTTATCACATGTATTTTGGTTTAATTATTAATTACTTTGTTCAAAGCACTGTTTGATTTCATGCACAATATTACATGACTTATCACTATGGTGTGTGCTGCCTTAACATGAAGTGATAAGAAGATTTGCAGCATTGAAGGGGTCAAAAGCATATTTTAAAGACCTCTTCATTGCCTTTAAAACATGCCAGTGTCCAAAGACAGAATAAGTCAGCTTGAAGAAAGAGATCAGGAGCAAACATTAATGTGCCTCTTTCATATAATTGCTCTGCATACTTCTTTTTTAAGAGAATCTGTCAACACTAAATATAGTTTGTGAACATTGAGATGTAATCTCCCTAAATTAGAAGCCTTGTGCATTATTGCTAGCATCTCAGAAGTTGAGGAGAGGAGAACAAAGGAAAAATGTACATAAAAGCCAACATCATGTTTTAAAAAATAAAATAGAAAACACTGGGTCAAAATTTATTTACTTATATTTTCTCCTTGTTTACTATTAACTTATGGCTGAAATGTAGCTGAATACTACTAATGAATATTATTCAATTCTGAGTGTTTCTTCTGATGGTATTATAATACAATATGGTTGTGATAATTTTGGCATAATTTTAATTAGATTTAACATTGATACATTACAAAACAATACTGGTATTATTTTATCGATTATTAGACTAGCAGTAACAATTGCATCAGGTCATTTTGTCAAGAAGTTATCAAGACAGTAATACACTTTGATTAGTATCATTATTCTTTATTTTAATTTGCAGTTTCTGACAGTGGTATCACTATTAGCAATACTAACTTTGTCACTGATAGCGATCTTTCATTTATTCTGGACTTTATAGGGAAGTTCCAGCCCTACTCTGAATTATATGTAATCGTTTTGAGGGGTTTTCTCACTTTTGATATTGATGTAAAGGTCAGTTTTTGTAGTACTATTTCTTTTTAACCTATTAGCATTTGAATTGCACCTTCATGTAGAAAAATATGCAGTTTTTGCTTTATGTCAGTTGTCGTCTGTGATTGATTGTTGCTGATAACAGACAACCCACACTCAGAAACAATAAATATAATGCAGAATATGTGTTTGACAGTCTGGGAAAGCTTCATAAAATGTGCAGGAAAAAAATGTGAATTTTATCAAAAAAGCTCTTTATTTGACTTTGAAAACAATTCCATCTTGTGTTGTACATTTTTCAAGCAAATCAATTTATGTTATGTCATACACATTTCATTTTTCTCAATAGTTTTCTCGGAGGGACCATTCTGAGATGGAAGTCTTCAGGTCACCTGAAGACATAGAGGTTAAAGAAAATTATTTTAGTTTTTTGTTGCATTATTATTATTTATTTTACTCATTGTTTTCTGTTTTATATAAAAAGTTTTGTTAAACAAAGGAAGCTATTGAGCTGAGTCAGCCTGGAATGTGTATGGCTATGTCCTGATTAGTCTATCTGATCTATCCCCTGATTGGTTTGGAATTAGTGTCTTAGAATGGATAAAACTCATCTTATCCAATTATTTAATTATCTTAACTATCTCTCAATTCTTACAAAATGGTATTAAAATACAATTAATGCCTAAATTATTCCACTCCAAAATAGAAGACTGAAAACAGTGGTGAAAACTGAATTTGACTGTAAGAACTCCTATACACT
The DNA here is from genome assembly GCA_028829895.1 of Sinotaia quadrata. Taxonomy (NCBI): domain Eukaryota; kingdom Metazoa; phylum Mollusca; class Gastropoda; order Architaenioglossa; family Viviparidae; genus Sinotaia; species Sinotaia quadrata. Next base: position 83,957,403 of record CM054179.1, on the reverse strand, counting down.
CTTGACTTGAAATCTGATATACAAACCCTGACTGTTATAATTTAACCAGAAATTCTTCTCAGGTTTGAACAGAAATACATTTTTCAAGTATTTAGATGAAGAATATGTATTGGATAATTATATAAACCAGCGGTGCACAAACCGCGGGCCACATACGGCCTGATACAGGGCTCTATGCAGCCCCCAGAGGACTTTAGGATGATACCATTATTACAAATGTAAGTCTTGTTATTTTATATGTGCTGTTTTTTTCTACTGAGCCATCAGTGTGGCGGCCCTCCACTCACTATCAATTGGAAATTTTGCCCTCTGGCCTAAAAAGTTTGTGCACCCCTGATCAAAACTGATAGATCCCAGAACCAGGTAAGACAGATCTAGGCGTAAGCATCCTCAGCTTTGGCTATTTCTTCAGCCTTGTCAAAATTTCAGCCATATAAATATCTTCAGCCTTGTGTACCCCTCAGCCATTTAAGCATTCTCATCCATTATTCATCCTCAGCCATGTAAACATTCGCAACATTATGTTTATCTTCAACCATGTGTGCATCCTCAGCCTTGTGCACATCATCAGCCATGTAAACATATATTCGAGATTTTGTTTTGTTTCATAGTGGTGTCATACACTTGTGTCTGTGAAGATTTTTTGTTATGTGTCTGAGATTTTGTTTTTTTCATAGTGCTGTCAGACACTTGTCATCTTGCTATTATGTGTAATAATGCTTTTTTCTTTTTCAATTTAGCCTTGTCCTGATGTGTACTGGTTTCCCATTGTTACCGATACATTCTGCGATGAGTTTGTGGCCACCATGGAGGAATCAGGGAAATGGTCAAATGGAGGACATTCGGTATTTATATTTATAAAATATTTGAATCATTGAAATACTATTAATTTCTCCATCAAGTTTAGCTCAGCTATAAAAGTGTCTTTTCCTTCATAGTTTCTGAGGAATTAGTCAGAATAACTTCAATGAAGACGGAGTGGCAGTGACCTACCCCAAATTACACCCACCCACCGCTGTTATGCTTTTTTGATCAGTTTACAAGTCAATATTTTCAACAATACTTTTGATAATGTCCTGTGGATTTAACTGTTGGTGAGGGCAAGTCTGCATTAAGCTCTTTTATCAACTTTTCTCTGAACCTTTATTCATGTCACCCTTCTTTTGTCATGTTGTACTATTCACCTAAGCCGGATTTTTTAAAAAAGCCCTCTTCTACCTCTGTCCTTTCTGATTCTCTTTTTGGTAGCCAAGAGATTCAATCTTTAGAGATTCTTCAGGCTTGTATAGTCACTTACCCTTCTAATGGAGGAGTAGGGTAGCAGAGCAAGTTGATGAATGTTAAGAGAGAAAAAAAAAATTTTAAGTTTTTCTCTTTTTTTTGATTCCTATTACCCTAATGCAACTGCTGCCTCCAACATGTCTCTTATGATGTCTTTCATTGGTATTATCTTCTCCTGATCTGGCAAGAATGCAAAGGCAGCTCATGATGTGTTCATAGTCCAGGGTAAGACAACTTCTAGTATTGTGGACACTGCATATTTCAAGACCATTAGTATTGCTTTTTTTTTTTTATGCTAACTGAGAATTTCAAGACCACCAGTATTGCTTTTATTTTCTTTTAGCAACTATGGTCTACACCAGGGGCGGGCAAACTCTGGCCCGCGGGCCAAACCTGGCACGCGAAGCATTTTTTGTTGGCCCGCCAAGCTATTCACAGTTAACATTGCTTTTGGCCCGCCAAGCTATTCACAGTTATTGCTTTTGGCCCGCCAAGCCATTCACACTTATTGCTTTTGGCCCGCAAAACAAAAGTCACTAAAACAATTGGGCATTGTTATACGCTGTCAAACAGCCAAGGCTAAACTAGTCTAAAGACTACATGTAATTTTAACAGTTTGAATTACTCACACAGAATCGTGGTCACATGTACAATTTATGCCTGCGGTTATATATATTACACTAGCATCTCTTTATAGTTCGTTGACTTTTGAACTCTCCCAGGCCTAGGATAGATCTACAATAATAATGTATGTCAGCATCTGTACTCTGCCTCAGACGTGACCTTCACCCTACTCACACCGCTACAATTGGGTGAGAGGAAGGAGGGCTGGAGGTGAACAGAGATGTGTGAATTTGAAACTACAGTCTTCTGCCATCACAACCTAACTGGTTGTTGCATTTCTGCTTTTTCTTTGCCATTATTCCCCCCCTCCCCACAATCATGTCTGCAATCCCAGCATCCTAAAAAATTTAAAGTGGATATGGAAAGTCGGACATTTAACTCTGAGTGGATGAGAAGTACTTTTTCATAGAACGATTTGGACAAGCTCAGTGTCTGATCTGTTTGAAAACTTGCTGTCTTCAAAGAGTTTAATGTGTGCTGTCACTGGGAAACAGTACACTTAACTTCGAAATTCGGTTTAATGTCTGCCTCTGAGAAAAAGAATACTATTGCTAAACTCAAAGGCAATATAGAGAAAAGCAGTTTGATGTTTCATAAGCAAACATCTGTGCATGAAAAAGTGACACGTGCCAGTTATGAAGTTTCACTACTCCTTGCTCAAAGTAGGTATTCCAAACATCGCTGAATGGCTGATTGGGACGTTGTTTTGTCAATTTTTCTACATTTTCAACACTCATGTTTCCTCTGTATTATTGAAGCTTTGTAAAATAAAAGCACATGAAACAAAAGTTTGTTTTCTGTTCTGTCTTTCTGTGTTTTTTGTTTTAATAAATAATTGTGAAAAAGTTATAAAAAGTTATTCAGAAGTTGCCAACCGAACGACTTTTTTACCAAGCCGCCATAACTTGTCCGGCGGTGGCGCTTAACACATGCACTCTTTCTCGGTCCGTGGGGTCGTGAAGGGTACAGTAATCTAAAAATAATAACGGTTTTAATGTAGGGGAGAGAACAAGGTTCATTTCCATACTAAATAGTGCGCGGGAATTTCAAGATAAAGCGAAATACGGTTAAACTTAAATTTTCTTAAATTACGTTTTTGGTGATTCCGATAACATAGCAACCGTAAAAGCTACCAGAAAATAGGAAAATTCTTCATCTATAAGCCTATATAGTTTGTTTGAGACAAAAAGTACGCTCCAAGACTCCAATTGCGTTGAAAGAACTGTACTCAATGACCGAAATCACCGAAGACTGTCAACAAAAATGGCGGACTTTATCGAGTACCGTAGTGTTCAACTCTGCGACATTGAACCGGTTTCCACTTTGCATTCTCGTGCATCACTCTGTTTGAGGATGTTAGTTGATAAGTTAAATCACTTATTTTCAGTTTATAGCGTATATTTGTTCGTTTAAAGGACTATAATAACCGATAAATAAGAATTGTCAGTGTCTATAGGCCTACGGTAGCGTTCGTCTTTGACGGCGTTGAGGGTGAACACAGAAAATAACTTTCTGAATTTATTCCTGCCTTATCCATAGCTTAAGTTTTGTATCATTCAATAGGGAAAAGATTTATTTGCAATATAATGTATTTCGTTTATTCGGATCGCGTGTTATTTGTTTTTAATTCTTTTTATTTTGTGGTCACGTGACCATATTTTCGTCCATTACTGCATTAGCTGGGCACAGAGTAAACAAAGAGTATATCACTGATTCACTAGATTAAAAATAAATAGTTATTATTTTTACCAGATTTTCTTTTCTTTTTTAAAATTTTGATAGACACGAGTGAGTTATATATTTATTACCTGTATTTTGCAAGCTTATTTTTCAATAATAAATATATGAGTGAGTTGATAATGCACATACTATTACTATAAGTATTACATTTATAAGATCATAACTTTGGTGGTGGTGGGTGAACTCTGAAAATGACTTTAGAATTTATATTCCTTATCCAAAGCTTAAGGTAGCACACATAACTGAAATCCAGTAAATGTCAACAACAAAAATGGTATCAAATAAATGAAGGAAATTTTTATTCAAGTTTTCAGAAACTGGTGAAAAATGGTTGATGATTCAAAATATATAGGCCTACTCACTTTTCTTATGAATTTAATAGGTTTTGCATCAAAATTATTTATTTAATATAAACATATTTTCTTAAACTTAAAATTTGTTAATTCTTTTTGACAAGATTATAAGAAAACCTTAAAATATATAGACAAAATATTCAATTAATATACTGTAATTTCTGGTTAGTGTGTAGCAATCATTCAGCTGATGGAGCACATATTTTATTTAAATAATTTTTTTTTAAATAAAAAAAAATTAATTATAATTATATATCCACACTATAGTAAAATAAAAAAGTTAGAGGTTCAGAAACCAGCTTATGGCCTTATGTTATCCTTAAACTGTGTTCAAAATTCTTTGCAGATATCTTTAATAGTTATTTTTAAGATATCCTGCAGAAACCGAAATTAATGACTGATTTTCAGTTAACTTTTTAACCACAAATGTCTCCTATGGTATACTCCCATCTTTGATTGAAAATATCTTCAAAACTATTGTGATTTGTCCAAAAATAAAAGCAATTTCATAAAATTTATATCAGAAAAGACCAATAAAATTTTTGTTATTGAATTTTTTCAATTTTTCATGCTTTTTGAGCTAGGTGTGCCACCTTAAGAGATTGTACCATTCAATAGGGGAAAGATTTATGAGGTACACATATTTTTTAAAGCATGTCATTGGAAAGACTGGCTGAGAAAAGATGATGTGGAGATAATAAATATTAAATGGCTGTCTTTTACTGCAACTATGAAATTCTGTCTATGTCCAGTGAAGGCAGATTGTGGAATAACGGAATAACGGTCTACCAGCAGATTGAATTGCTTATTAAGCACCACAACATGAAACATGCTGTTGTGGAAAGAATGTAATTGTGTGCATTCAATGTATAAGAACATTCCTTGTGGTTCCATGCTAGACAGCACTAGAATCATTGAACTGAAAAAGCATTAAATTAGATGAACGATTGGCAAATGTCTGAGTGTGTTTGTATAAAATATGAAGATTTCCTTACTGTGCTGAGTGCATTCTTAATATAGATCTTTCCAAACTGAATCCAATGACACCAAAAGCATCTCTGTAGCTCAATTACAAGCAGAGTTATTACAGTTTTAACGTTTATAGCAATTTCGCCCATTTTGTGTTAACTGCGTTAGAGCTTTTTCCAACCTGAAAATGAATAAATTACTAATTTTGACTGACTGTATATTTAAAAATAACATTGCAAAGCCTCTCAAAAAAATTCAGCCATATCTGTGTGTTGGATACTACTTATGTGGAGAGTCTGAACTATATTGTTCATCATTTCTTCATTTTGTGGACCTTCAAAATAAGCTATTTGTACAACTTCGTTTTTGAGCGTAAAACTTTGCGAAAAATTAAATATTGAAAAATTTGTAACTTTGGTTGTAATTGAGGTACAAACTTCATTTTAGTGTCATTGAAATCAGCAAAAAAAGTTCTATCTGTCTATTTGTTTTTAAAGTATGAATAATGATTTTGAAAAATATGTTTGGAATACCTACTCAAAGAATGAGTTAAAAGCAAAGTTCCGCACTTCTTCTCCTCTTTCTTTTTTTCGTGATGTCATCCTACCATCAGGCAAGTTTCCACATTTTATTAAACATGCTCCCTGCATTGTAGCTATGTTTGGAAGCACATTTTGCTGTGAACAACTGTTCTCAAAGATGAAATATACAAAAAGTCGCCTTCGCTCTCAACTCTCTGACCGTCATCTAAATGACATTCTTCGCTTGTCAACCTCATCAGTTAAGCCAGACATTGAATCACTTATTCATTGTAAGCAACACCATCCATCTCATTAATCTTTCATTGAAACAGAGTTAGTTTTTTAAAATTACTTTTGTTCTCATTTTATATTCTGAACTTGCTGGACTTGTGATATTTGGTCGTCTATCCGGCCCGCGAACTCTTCCAACAGTTTTATCTGGCCCGCGGTCTCAAAAGTTTGCCCGCCCCTGGTCTACACTCTACAAGATCACCAGTATTTCTTTTAATTTTTTTAGCCAACTGTAAATTACAAGACCACCAGTATTTTTCTTTTCTTTTATTTAGCCAACTTTGAATGACCAACCACTAGCATTGCTTATTTATTAGCCACCTGTCAATCACAAGACCACTAGTATTGTTGTTTTTTTTAGTCACCTGCAAGTTATATGAAGAGATGCAGTAGATAAATTGATAAACAGTGCATAAGAGATGTTATTTCCAATATTTGGTGACAGTTGACAGGTGTGATGTCTTGATCACTTGTTCATATTGGCTTTTTTCACTATCAGAGCACCGATCTACAATCATTTCACTTTGGATTTGTTTCATAGAAACACGAGAAACCTTACATAATCTTGCCAATGTCAGTATAATACTTAGGGGTTTTTTGTCATTTTTTATTTTTTATTTGATGGAAATAATGGTGTGCAATTCTGTGTATAATGTTAGCTGTTTTTATTTTCCAGACATTATTATTTGTTCTTGTTATAATGTAAGCAACATTAAATAAATATACATCTTTAGATTTTGGTTCAGCTAAATACAGAAACAATAATTATCTTTGTAAGTGCAATGTATTTTTGTTTTTGCAGTAGTTGTTTACTTGGGGATATTTCTATTGTTTGACCTAGGTAATGTTTTCTGTATTTTGCTTTTATCACACATGATTTCTTATATTAGAATTCTGTTTCTGCATAGTGCAGTGTTGATCCACAAGTGCACTCAGAAAATGTACAGTATTGTTATGAAAATGCAATTTTATGAAATGCTTGAAACATTTCTTCAAATGTATTTTGCTAACTAGATCAGTTAATTCAATAAAATAGCACTTTGTTTTTCTGGTAATGTTATAATTTCTTAAATAAGAATATATCTACCTTTAAGTGATTTGATGGTTAGTGTTACATTTACTTTCAAGGAAAACAATTCTTGTCATAGTTATTTTCAGATTTTGAACAATTCATTTTGTAAAGATATCAGTAGAGAAAATCACCAGTTTAGACATTTATGTTTACATCAACACAAAACATTGAAGTTATTATTGTGCACTTACATTTTAACAATGAAATAAAATATGACAAACGCTCATATCTTAAATGTACATGGTTATATAAGGAAATGAAATGAGCAAAATAAAATATAGATTTTAAAAAAATTCTGAAGAGGATTTCTCAAGCTAAAGCTTCAACTTATGTAGTTACATTTGGGTGCTTATAAAGCCATTTAAATTTTCATTTCCATTGGTATGTAAAGCTAGCTGAATATCTTTTTTTTAGAAACTATATTTAGACTGTGGACTGTTTTAACAGGATCCTAGACTTGCAGGTGGTTACGAAAATGTCCCAACTGTTGACATCCACATGAATCAAGTTGGCTTTGAGCGCCACTGGCTACACATGTTGGCCTCTTACATCAGGCCACTTCAGGAACGTGTATTTATCGGCTACTTTCACAATGTAAGTGGTTGTCCTTAAGAAATTATTAAATGAAACAGCTTACTGATTTCTTTGTGAAATGATTTATATTGAATACTTGGAGATTTCTCATTTTAATAAATTTTACAATCAAGACAATAGGTACACATCTCATTTTTATGAAGATACAAACAATGTACATCGATGTGCTGGTTCTGTAAAAATTAATTTTGTATCATTTGCACGTACTATTAATTTTGCCCCCTTGTGATCAATGGTATTTCCATATAATGTTTCACCTAAATGTTTTAAATTTTTTTCCAAATGATTTTTATTTGCAGCCACCCCATGCAATAATGAACTTCATTGTGCGATACAGACCTGATGAACAGCCATCTCTACGTCCACATCATGATTCCTCAACCTACACCATCAACATCGCTCTTAACCGTCCTGGTATTGATTTTGAGGTAATATGACTAGTTTTTATTTGTTTTGGTTGGGGATGTTTGTAAAATATGAACTAAAATTAAGACATTTAGTTTGTTCATGTTAAAATATTATTTCTTTTACACTACAAAAACTGGTTACAAAATTATTAGTTTCGTTGTAATGTGATAAAGAGGACACTAAGTCAAATTAGTTTTTTTAAAGCTGAGTATAATGAATAAATTTGAAAAATATTAGTGTATGAGTACTTCCAGTAAAAAAAAAAAAAATTAAAGCCACATGGCATGTTCATGTGACATATCCCAGTTTGGTAAAAGAATAGACCTGATTTATGTGGAAACTATGAGTTACAAAAAGAATCTGCCTTTTAAAAATATTATTTCTTCACAAAATTGACCGTTTGCAGATAAAAGAAATATTGAATATTGCTTTAATATGTTATCACTTTGAAATGATAAGTTTGTTGGATTATTTTTAACAATGAAAAATAAAAAAAAATATCTGTGTGTATCCACGTAACAAAAAGATGTGCCCTTTTTTAAGTTAAAAATTACTGTTTTACAAATAATTACAAAATAAATAAACACATATTCACACAACTATCTCTCATGTCAATTCTGAATATATAGAATATAAACACATGATATTCCAATGCTTTATTTTTAAGAAAACATATTGCAAATGGACCCACCCGTCGTGGTACGCTTTCCCCGAGAATGAATCATATATAATTTAATATCTATACTGTTGCAAAGTTGTTTCATTCTATTTACCTATAAAAATGTTTACCTTATTTGTGCATCAATCACACAATTATTCAGGGGGTGGGTATCATTTTATTTTATTTTCCTGTCAAATTTCAAAGCATCAAGCAGACAAATGTTTATTTTTAGGGTGGAGGATGTCGCTTCATTCGCTACAACTGCAGCATTACTTCCCCCAGAAAGGGCTGGATGTTTATGCACCCAGGACGATTGACCCACTACCACGAAGGTTTGACTGTCACCAAAGGCACCCGTTACATCATGGTTTCCTTTGTTGATCCGTGAATCTTTAATTAAAATGCCAACCAGACTTTTATATCTGAGCAGTTCCATCCTAAAGACTCACAAAGTCCTTTAAATTTTTCTGTTAATATTTTTGAAAGTATTATGTTTTTTTGCACTTATAACGTTGTTGAATATTCATGCCGTATATGGTATGATTTAACCACTGAAGGTTGTAGTCACCATTTATTTATATATGATTGTCAGGATTGCTTGATTTTAAGCATGATTTTGATATTCATTTGTGTCTCTTTTGTCAATATCTCTTCCTAATATTATTTCTCTGTCTCACTCTCTCATTGCCCTTTCTCTAACTCATTCGCTCTCTCCCCATCTCCAGATTATTGTCATGGAGTAGTTTTTTTACCATTTGTATTTTACTTTTCACTTTAATAACTGATCTTTCTTGCAACGTCTGTTTTGTTTAGAAAATGTTAGTTCTTATAGGAGTGTCATCCATTTCTTGTAATTTCATGTTTTTGTTATCTTTTCAGCAGTGTGGTTTCTTGTCTGTTTCTTATAGTTTCTTGTGTTTTTGTTATCTTTTCTGCAGTCTTTTTTTTTATATATACTTCCTAGTGTTTATATTATCTTTTCTGAATTCTGGCTTCTTGTTGAGTGCAGTTCATGTCTTGTAGTTTCTTGTGTTTATATTGTCTTTTATGCAAGAATTTGAATTTTTTTGATTGGTGTACTGTCACCATTTTGAGATATTTACCGCTTACCAAAACATTTTCGATAAATTTTTTTGGTATTAATATTTGCATAATTTAGCAGCTTTATTTTATATTATACTTGTAAAGAAAGTAAATTGTGCATATGCTTTTTATATGTATTAATCTTTCTAATTTGAATTAATTCATGATGATTTACTTTCTAAGTAAGGTACACAGTTTTTTTATAATAAAGGACTCACTGCCACTTAAAATATATTTACATGTACATTTCTTAAAGTTGTTTTCTTTGCCTCATAAAATTGTGGGTCATTCAAATTAAAACTTTATGCTTGTCATAACAGATATAAATTGAATAGCCAGATGAGAATAAATGTACGTCCATTTTTATCATTAAGATCAATCTGCATTCTCTTAAGATCACTGAAAAGTATTTTAAAACTTACTTTGGCAGGATTTTAGTCAGCATCATGGATCCTGAGTTGGCAGTTATGGTTATCTTGTGGTCAGAGTTTGTGATGTTGGTATTTTGTTAACTAATACTTTCAGACTGAGAGTGGTGAAGTCACAAGCCATTGGTTATAAAATGTGGGTATGATTATATTCTTTTTTTCCCCACTAAGATAATACCTCAAACTTTTAAATATGCTTATAAAGACACCTATATTATTTTAATCACAGATGTCTCTAGTTCTTAGTTTTGTCTCTGTATGTATACATAGTAATTGGATAAGCTGTATTTTTCTCTAGTGGTAACTTGCTGTTACCTAAGTTATAGTTTTGCTTTGCTGTCATAGTAGTAGTTATTAAATTATAGTAAAGTGGGGTTTGCATCGAGATCAATTTTGACTTAAGTTTCAAAGACAGGTCTTTGTCCACAGATATAATAATTTCATAACAATGTATAGCTTTGTCCATAGATAAACTTTAATAACAATATATTAGTTTAAGAAATTACTGGTTCATAATAGTGTCTTGATTTTACCCTATAATTTATCATTTCATAACTGTATAGTGTTGTCCACATATTTTAGCAGCATATAATTGCCCTCAAATGTTTTTTATTTTAAAAAAATTGTAGTCTTGTCACATATGTTTCTAATTATTTTTTCATGTATTTTAGCTTTGTTAGTTTTTTAATTCTGGCAAAATTGTTTATTCCCATTTTTTTAAAGTTTAGATGTACTTCTGTAATTGTTTCTTTAATTTACCTATGTTACTCATTTAATTCTGTATTCATAGGTAATTATTGGTCAGAAGTAAATCTACTATCATTTCTTTGTTCTTTTACCATTTCTTAGATCAGACCATTGTCTGTCCTATCTATCTATCCCTTAGTATTGCCGACCTTTGGGGCATCACTGATGACCTGACAACCAACTTCCTCCATTCCATTTTGTTCTCTGCTAATCTTAATGTATCACTCAGCGTCAATCCTGTGCACTCTGAGATGTTATCCTCCCATCCTTTCCTGTCTTCCTCTCTTTCGCCCTCCTTGCACAGTACCTTGCATGATTGTCTTGGCAAGCCCTGTTGATCGTGTGACCTGCACATACCATTGCATTTTGCATTTTTTCACAATGACCAAGAGCTCTTCGTAGGGCCCAGTGGCTTATCTAATTCTGTTTCTCACTTCGTCATTCGTGACATGATCTCTGTCACCACCACCCAGCTCTTTGACGAAAGAGGGAAGGTGGCTAGTCAGCACCACGTAGGACTTGAGTAGATATTATCACAAAATATTATCTACTCAAGTAGATACATTGGTATTATCCACACACATAATACCAATGTATGTTTGGCTTGAATTTTTTCTGCATGCATTTTACGAATTGCTGATGTGTTTGCATGCATGAGTGCTTATGGGAAGAGTGAGGTGTGAACGGTACTGACAATGTGAAAAACAAACTGCAATCTTCCACTGTCAAAACCATAGACAGGCGAATTATACTTTCAAAAGTTTCAATTAAAATTTATTAATCTATAGGAACCATTACATGCGGTGGTTAGCCAAGCATTGCAAACCATTCACCACTTACTCCCTTTGGGGGGCAGGGGACAAAAATAGAAAAGATGAATGAAAATGAAAGAAAATAAACAAAAACTAAGCTACTCTACATAGCGGTACTTCTTGCAAAAAAATTATTTGCTACTCTGGTAGCGTAAATTTTTAAATGTTCTGAAAAGTTCTGAGGTTAATATCCACATATCAAACATTAAATCAAGACCAATAATCTTTTTTTTTTGAGAAGTGGAAGAAAAGTCACTCAAACTGCAAATCGAAATAGTCTAGGTAATTAAGTAATTAGACTATTTCTCAAACACTCAATAGATTAATCTAGTTCAAGTCAATTTTAGATTTAGGCTAGCTCAAGTTAATTTAGGAGCACTGAGGTTTTCCTAACTGTTTTACTATTACTCACAAAATTATATTTTCTTCTTGTGCCGGAAGATGAAGAATAAACACTCGTAAGTGTTGATGTGACCTCCTTGCAGTGGACGGGGGTCAGGCAGTTTCCACTACTGTTTGTCTTGTGATGAATCTGTTGTCATGATTCTGACTTGCCTCATCATAGACCGGGTTAGGAAATGGTTTCGCTGCTGTTATATTGTGATGTCATGTTGTAGCATATCTGCCTGTCAGTGATGTATCCTTGCGTTCTGACATTACCCTTCCTCTGCCAATACATCTGCTTTTTACGGTGACCGATGCACTCGGGGTATATGTCTGGTTCTAAGTTTCCCAGGATAACTGTCCTGTAGACTGGCTCATCCCTCACCAAAAATAGATTTACTATTTTTTTCCATCTAACACTTGCATAAATAACACCTGGTAAAATGTACTCATTGAACTTATACAAATGTTCAAAAATCTTATTCCATTCTAAATATTACAACGGTGTACAAACACACACCAACGCATATACCTCGACAATACAATTCTTAACTTCAAATGTATAACAATAGCATGTCAAGACAGCTATAAACCTCTTTTAAAACTGGTGCTTTATTAGACATGAAAAGTTATGTTTTCAACTATCATTTTAACAAAAAACATTTATACCTGTCCTTTTGGCATAACGCCAGCACAAAATTATGCGATAACTTGAAAAAACAATAGGAAGAGTGTGTGTGGTTAAAAGACATTGCCACAAAAATCTTATCCTAAACTTTAACATGTGTATTCAAATGCACTGAATGCACCTTTCAGTACTGGTAATGCATTTCTCCTGACATGCAAGTGTCAGCAAAAAAAATATTGCTATTCTTTCTCTAACTACCACTCTCCCATTCGACTTTACATTGTTGAATAAAATCACACACACACAATTATATGAGAGCACACACTCAACAATCAGTTGTATATAAATTAATGAAATAAGTGTTATAGTCTTACTGCTGTGTTGAAATGTGGGTGGGGTGAGTTTATTGACCTATATATTTTCATTTTCATTTCTATCTATCCCTTAGTTTTGTTGTCGACTGATGAACTGACAACCAGTTTCTTCCCTTTTTCCATTCTGTTCTCTGCTAATCTTACTGTATTGCTCAGTTTCAATCCTGTCCTCTGTGAGATGTTATCCTCCCATCCTTTCCTGTCTTCCTCTCCTTCGTCCTCCTTGCACAGTACCTTACATGATTGTCTTGGCAAACCCTGTTGATTGTGTGATGCCCATACAATTTTGCGATTTTGACAATGGTGCATGGCTCTTCACAGGACCCAATGGCTTACCTAATTCTGTTTCTTATTTCCTCATTCGTTACATGATCTCTATTCTTTTAGCATTTCTAAAATAGACACCAATCGCACTGTGACTGGACAACCAAAAGGAACTTTTTTAAAAATTATTTTGGTGAATATAACCCTTGTTATCCATGACAATTTTTATAGAAAATGTGAGGTAACCCACCTTTAAAAGCATCATTTCAGTAGCTGTTCCCATTTCTTAGTATTAGTGCATCTCTACTAGTTTCTTATGTTCACTCTTAATTTTGTCAAAATTCCTTCTCCTGACAAAAACCTCAATTTTATTTCACATATGTATGACCTCTCTTTTGTATGTTTTGAATAATAGTAATTTAAAGTTAGCATTTGACTGGTTTTTTTCCAGATTTTGCAAACTGCACTTTAAAATGTTACATACTTGTTTTTCTGGTGAGTAGTTTACAATTATGAAATTTCTAGTCATCTCCTTCATTGAGACATGTCGTATATAACGTATATATGTCTGAATATTTGTTCTTCATTTGCTTTACTTGCCTGGGCTGCCCTAATGTAGTTCATTCCCACCATGCAACACAATTTTACACCAAAACAATGCATTTTTCCTTGTGTAAATGCACTTTGTGTCCTTTTACCATATCCTATTGTCTTTTACATTTCTTTGCTCAGATGTACATCGGTTACCATTTCTTAGATCAGATGTACATCTTTTTCAGTTCTTGGTTCAGATATAATTCTGTTAGTTATTTTGTAATTCCATTGTAAAAATTTCTTTGCCTCTACCTTTATTGTCATATATCAGTTCAGATATCTTCGTTCCCATTTCTTAGTATTAGTGCATCTCTACTAGTTTCTTAGGTCAGATGTACTTGTATGACCATGTCATAGGTCACATTAAGTATACCATCATGCTTTGATAATTTTAATTCAAGATTAAAGATCAGTCTTGTATTGGACTGACTTTCCACATGATTGGACTTGTACGTGTTAACTTTCCACCTAACTGGACTTGTATGTGTTACTATATTTCTCCCAGATTACTATCCTTTAAGTGGTTCTTCTGTATGATGATGATTTCAGAATAGTGGTGAAGGTGGTGTTAAATGGCTCTTCTATAGTAATGGATGATTTTTGCAGAATAGTAGTGAAGGTGGTGTTAAATGGCTCTTCTAAGTAATGGATGAGTGCAGAATAGTAGAGACTTGGTTTGTTTCATGCAAATATTTTCTTGTATGAAGCGAGGAGTTACTGACATGTGTAGTTCTATAAATGAAAAATGTTAACTAAGTCTGTTCTCAGCTATTTGCATGAAAAATTATATTTCACCTAAAATTATATTTTGTCCATTTTTAGTATGGAAAATTACATAATATTTTCAAAATATTATATTCAATTGATGGTATTAAGTGGCTCTTCTGAAGTAAAGGACGTTGATTTTAGAATAGCACTGATGGTCGTGTTAAGTGACTCTTCTGTCGTAATGGATGATGATTGCAGAATAGTGGTGAAGATGGTGTTAAATGGCTCTTCTGTAGTAATGGATGAGTGCAGAATAGTAGTGAAGGTGGTGTTAAGTGGCTCTTCCATAGTAATGGATAATGATTGTAGAATAGTTCTGAGTAGTTTACAATTGTGAAATTTCTAGTCATCTCCTTGATTGATACATGTCGCATGTATGTCTGAATCTGTGTTCTTCATTCTGCTTTACTTGCCTGGGCTGCCCTAATGCAGTACATTATGCCATGCAACATAACAGTACAGCAAACGAATGCATTTTTTCTTGTGTAAATGCACTTTGTTACCTTTTCCATATCTGATCGTCTTTTACATTTCTCTGCTCAGATGTACGTCAGTTACCATTTCTTTGCTCAGAAGTACATCTGTTATCATTTCTTGGTATGAAAAGAATTGTTAAATGTTCATTTGTTTTTTCCTGTTTCTTGTTGGAACATGGGATGTATTTGATCTGAAGAGTAGAGATTTTTGTAGTTTTAAAATTTTTTTTGTGCTATTTGCCTAAATGTTTTGTTTTATAGGATTGGGAGCTTGAAGTAATTATCCAATGTGTTCTCGTTACATACCTCTTTTTTTTCTGTCAAAACATATTTCTGTTTTTATTATAAGATAAATCTTAAGTGATATGAAATGTCCGTCCTCAGTTTATTAATCATGTGTGAAGATAATGTTGATCTTAGTACCCATATGTATGCAAATGTTTATTAATGTTCAGTTGGGTACATTCACAGATATTTTGTTTAATTTCCTTGTAATATTTTATGCTAAGAAATACATCAGTTTTGCCAAAACTTTAAAGCACTTTCTACAAAATGCTTAGGGAATTGTTATGTGAATAGATGTGATTAAGATTGAAAACATGCCAAATATCAACAAAATGTTTCTTGTTATTTTGTGAATGTATTACACTAAGATAATTTTGCTGATGTAAACCAAGGACACTCATACAAATCCTGGTTTAACCAAATAATATTTTGCAATTTTTTAATAGTGAGTATAATTGTGAACAATAACACTTTATAGTTAGCAATTTGATTTTGTGGAAGGATCTTGTGGTAGTACATTTTAAAGTATTTGTAAGCATTATTGGCTGCTTAATAAATGGAAGGTTCTTCAGTGATGAAAAAGATCTGTTAGTAAACTCATTTCAATTAATGGTTGAGACCCCTACATTTCCAGTTTACACTTACGTCGATATTTTGCTTATTATGCATTTTTTAACACTTTTTAATCTTTAAAATTAATTGCACATTTTATTAGTTCTTAATCTGACATAGCAGTGTAATACTTAATAGTAATTTAAACATACACAAGGTCTCATCCAGGTTCTAAAACTACTAAAAAGAAAATAAATAATATAAAACATATATATGTCCCTATGTTTTTGCCTCTTCTAGAAGCATCTCTGGCAACTTCTGATTTTACATTCTGCTAAATAGTTGGAATGCCCTCAAATTTTCATTTTTGAAATGTTAAAAGGTGGAATAGATTGGTCAGAAATGAACCATGCCTTTTATTTACAGATTAATGAGGAAAAAGTACATTCCAAACTATTCCTGTCTCACACTACCTTACATACTCACCACATCTTGTCCTTCATGATTTTTTTTCTATCTTTTCTAAAATTAAAATGAAGTTAAAAAAATAAGATTAAGGACATTCCAATTATCCAACAGAATGTGAAATCAGAAATCTGAAAGTTCATAGTTGAAGACTTCCAGAAATGGTAGAAATGTACAACAACAACAACACACACACACACATAAAATCAATGTGGAGGGGAGACTACTGTGAAAGGGAACAGGTAATAAAAGATTTTATGTAAATAAAATATTAGATTTTAATAATACATATAAACAACAGCCTGCAGTGCTGAATTAGACAGCAATTGTATTTATCTTAATATTAAATCCTAAAAAAGGAAATTCAGTAAAGCTTGTCTAATCAAAGTAAATCATTGGAGTGCTTTAAATACTTGATTGTAAGTGTACTTGCAAGTAGAAGTGTCTATGTACATAAGATAAAGTTTTTGTAGATAAAAATGTGTATTTATAGACTGTAAATTTACTTTCAATAACACTTAAACCTAATCCAATAAACCTGTAGTTCTTAAACATGGTCCGTACAAGCTTATGAGCTTGAAATTCCTGACTTTTAATCCCATTTTCATACATTTTCCAGGACATTTTCTCTACACTTTAGTAGCCATGTGGGTTCACAAAATTGATTGATATATTAAAACAAAGTTGAAGGCAGACTGTCAAAAATGTAAACAATGTTCAACATTAGTTATTGATAAATTAGTGCAACAGCACAAACAATGAACAGCCAATATGTGTATGAGTTAGCTATTTCATCAAGCATAGCTTTTAATTCTTTGTCTTGCATGCTTGTGAAGGAATAATGTGAGGTAACAACTTTTAATGTCCACAGAATTTCTGCTTTTAATACATCTCTTGACGTGTATGATGAAACTGAAGAAACAGGTGAATCACTGTCTACAACTAAACCACTGGTACTGGTGACACTGCAGGCATTGGTATTAGAATTTGTCGATGGAGGATTGGTAGTCAAAATGTTATAAGCAGAACCACAGCCTGATTTACAAAATTATGATGTTTGACTATGATTTAGAGTCAATTTCCTAGCATAAAGGCTTATATGTTTGGCTCCTTTCATGTGACTTTTTCATGCAGCTTCACCCATGTTCAACAATTTTACACACACTGAGCAAGTAGCCATGGTTTTGAAAGTTGGATGTTCTGATATCCAGTCTTTGTAGTCATCTACTGACAGCCATTTTTTGTTAAAGTGGCACTTTCCAGGCTTTTGGTGGAAATAAAATCACTCAATAACTCAGTCACTGTGCATGCAAAAATGGTGGCACAAAGTAAGACTGAAGCTGATTTGTTTAACCAATCAAAGCTCAAGACAGTAATGTGTTTAAGAGGCTGTCTTAAGATATCAGAGATAAAACTTTGATAAGCAATGCAAACTGCGCTTTCTGATTCTCTTTCTTTTTTCCATTATTTTAAAATTTGGTGACTTTCCAAACCCTTTTTTTAAAAATGATTTTCTAGGGCCTGGAAATCATTTCTAAATCCAATTACATTTCCAGGATTTCATGACCCTGTATGGACCTTGTTAAAGATATTGCCTCTTACAGAGATACAACATAAATCCTGCATGCATATGGTTTTTATCAAAGATATGTAATGGTACTTGTGATGAGAACATGTAAAAATTAACTGAATAAATGCTTTATAAAAGTTGAATGTAATTTTGAAATATTTATATAAACCATTTTAAGACATAACTGTGCCATGATTGTGTTATGTTTAAAGTATGCAACCACAAAAACAATGAGCAAATGAACGTTTTAAAGTAACATTTAATAACATTTTTGTGTTTACCACACTTTTTAACAGAGATACTTTATTACTTTATCTTTCTGCTCTCTGCAAAAAAAAAAAGAAAGAAAAAGGCAATCAAGATAAATTATTCAAACTGCACATTAAAATACATCATGGCATTGTAGTGTATTAAAAACTGCACATTAAAAACTTCAAACTGCACATTATCAGCATCTTCACATCATCAGTAAATGTGTTAAAAATTTACATTTAAACTACACAATATCTTCACAACACTATAGACTTTTTACAGTGTAACATAAAACTACCATTATGAAAATCTTCACAATAACTGTACAAATATATTAATAGAGTTCAAACTGTACTTGATTAAACTTAATATCTTCCTGACATCAAATAAAAAATTAGAATACATTAGTCAGGTATTGGCATTTTGTAGTTAACCTAAAAGCATATGTTAAAGTTTAAAGTACACATTAAAATATTCAAAATGGCATAGTAAGATATTATTATATATTTGAATGGGTAAATATGATTAAATGGTTCCCTACTATAATCTGGTTTAGTTTTCAGGCCTTTTTGCCACAGCTTTGAATTGCTGTAGATGTCTTAGTACTAAGTAGATTGATGCCATACATACTGTCGGTAGATTTCACAACTTTGAATCATTGTAGATGCCTTAGTACTAAGTAGATTGATGACATACATACTGTCTGTAGATGCCTTAGTACTAAGTAGATTGATGCCATACATATTATCTGTAGATGCCTTAGTACTAAGTAGATTGATGCCGTACAAACTATCTGTAGATTTCGTCTTAAGTGTTAGTGATGTACAGATTTTTAGTTTATTTTTTTTAAATATATTTACAAAATCTTGGTATTTGTTTTTGTACTGATGCATCTGAAATTGTTCTTTTATTATTAACTGTGTATTTTTTTTTATTGGGGTCTTCATAAATCTGTATCTTTTAGACCTGGACAGTGATATTCATGGTGCTAATAAATATTTTGTCTTTCAAATCTCTCTGTTATTTATTATTGGATCTAATAATTAGATTGCTATGTGACAAGATGTAATGAAAAATGTACATTGGAAAATATTTCTTACATCATGATTAATTTGGATGAATTCTAAATGTTTTATAAAATTGGATTAGCTGACTGAATATATTTTAAGCAATATGAATAGATATGGAATTTGTTCCTTTATTAAATTTAATTATTAAACTAGATAAATACTTTTGCAGTGTAAGCCATGTGTTAAAATTAATATATTGACCATGTTACATCAATATCACTACTGCACTTGCGCAAAACAGACAGACAAAAATTGAACAAGACTTACACATCCAAACCTTACACTTCTTTATTATAGACTTATATTGATAAACTGATCAATACTTATACATCCAAACCTTACACATCTTTATTATAGACTTATATTGATAAACTGATCAATACTTACACATCCAAACCTTACATTTCTTTATTATAGAGTGATAGACTTATATTGATAAACTGATCAATAGCCTACTTACATATCCAAACCTTACACTTCTTATTTGGACTTATACTATAAATTGATCAAGCACCAAGATGTACAATTGCATTATAAACTGATAAAGTGACTGAGCATTCACTGTATTAAAACTGACGCATAAAAAAATATAACAAAGACTTTAAAAAGGCTATAAATAACTTATTAACATGGTTTAGAAATATAACCATGATAAGACTAAAATATAATCTTAATCAGATTCATTCTGGATTTGCATTTGAAGCCACCCACAATATTTTGATGGAAATATGTTTGATTTAAAATGAGAAAGCCAATGTGAGATTCTGAGTGTAATAAGTAAAGTGACTTGGCAACACAAACCGACAAGTGTTGTATTTATATTAGTGTAAGAAAATCAAACAGCTTGTGGAATAGAATGAAATAAAATCTTTATAAATCGTGTCTACATGAAACATACTATATAAGAAAATGGGTGAAAATTGTTTTAATGAATAAAGAAATCTTCAAACATTAAATATAAGTTTTGTTTGTGCATTTGAATGAGGTATTTGTTACGTTTTGATCGAGAAACTTACAGCCGGTAAAGCGTATCTAAGTGCCCGTCGCGAAATTTGAACATGACTGACATCCGGCAATGTTTTGTGGTATGCCCACATAACGTGTCACGAAATTTCCGAGATTCAATAAGAAAACGCTTATGTCAGCGGAAAGCTAAGATAATTTTCTTTAACATAAGTTTAGGTTCGTATCAATCGGTCAAATTTTAATATATGAAATTCTATGCGTTATGTTCGACGCATTATAAACTCGGGAGCCATTTTCATATATCGTTAATGGAGATCGACATCTGAGACACTACGTGTTTTAAAATGGATCAAATGGACATTTTGCGTAAGTGTTAACAAAAATTATTAAATTTCATCTCGAAATATTGCTAACAGTAAAATAATCATTTATTATTTTTAGGTTAATATTTGTTAGAAAGTTTTCTTTTGATCACTATCGAGGTTAGCTAAACATAGGCCATTTAAAGTATGGTTGCAAGAGGGTGATGTGGGTGATGTTTTGTTATGACAAACTGCTTATATTAAAAACAATCCTATAGTAGAAATGCGGGCTGGAAATGATTAAACGATGATTCGTGATGAGTTTCATTTTTTAAATAACTTTTAAGTAACTTGCTATGTTTTAAATTAATTTTATAAAGCACCAATCCAAAATAAAGAACTACAACTCTGAAATTAACGCTAAAGGACTTTCTCTCTGTAGCTGACCAATACCTTTCGTTATTTTATTATAACTTGTGCCTTAAGAAACAATCTAATAAATGATGAATGAGAATTTGTCATTGAATGATTGATCAGTGTTAAGATATGTAATAATAAGTGTATGAGTCAGTGACTGAGTGAGTTGAGTGAGTCGATGTATGGTAAAAATTGAGATCAGGACAACAATGCTACTCACACTACAGACTACAGTAAGCATAAAAGTAAAACTATGAAAGACTTTAGCCTTTCAGTTTTCAAGATATTTTAGAATGTCAACATGTCTTATATTATGAAACAAA
This sequence comes from Sinotaia quadrata, assembly GCA_028829895.1. Classification (NCBI taxonomy): domain Eukaryota; kingdom Metazoa; phylum Mollusca; class Gastropoda; order Architaenioglossa; family Viviparidae; genus Sinotaia; species Sinotaia quadrata. The sequence goes on along the minus strand of CM054179.1, from coordinate 83,936,129 downwards.
TGTACACATTAAAAATAAAGTAATAATAATTACAACTGCTGGTGAAGTACACAAAAAAATCTGTAAACAGTAATATTGTTACTAACAATATTGTATTAAGCTAAAAACAGTAGCAATGTTGCTAGTTTTGAACTGTTTTTAAATTAATGTGTTGCATTTAAGATTTTGTTAATAAACAGAATTAGGCAAGCCATTGGGCCCTATGAAGAGCTATTGGCCATTGTGAAAAAACGCAAAATGAAATGGTTTTGGCTTGTCACACGATCAACATGGCTTGCCAAGACAATCATGTACTGTGCAAGGAGAGGAAGACAGAGGAAAAGATGGGAGGATAACATCTCAGAGTGGACAGGACTGAAACTGAGCAATACAGTAAGATTAGCAGAGAACAGAATGGAATGGAGGAAACTGTCATGTCATCAGTGGTGCCCCAACGGTCGACAAGACTAAGGGATATATAGATAATAATAATCAATTAAATAATTTTATCAGTAAAGTCTGTGTGATACTTTCTCAATATACTTTAGGTTAGACATGATCCTTTTGCCTAGTTAAGTACTTAGACAGCAATATTCTGTTTGTTTTAATCAGGAGATGAACAGTTCTTCTAGCTGAAAAGTCTAATAGGACTGAAGAGGTAAACCACCAAATGAGGAACGCAGCATGTTCACATTGATCATCAACAACAAGCTCCTTCTATTGTTCAACCTTATTCGAACAGACACTGACTGCACCTGGGACGCTCTTCAAACACTATTTGATGAAATCTTTTGTAATAAGAACTTGCCATTACATTATGTACAACTTTTCATACAGACATGTCTGTACCAATACTAGTGCTCGAAAACATGCTATCTTTTTTGATAAACTGGTTGAATTGGAATTCATTTGGCAACTTTTCAAGGAGACATCTCACCAAAAATGTCTCCTTTTCACAATTTCAGCAGGAGAGTGCCTAGTCATTCTGTCACAAAAATCGGGCAGGGGACTCGCCAGAGTTTGTTTTTTCTTTAATTAGATTTTGTGGCGCGTGGTTTTCTCCGTGTCCTGTTCTGATAATTGCTTCAATAGTTCGGCACAGTGCCGACCATGCGTGTAATTACACATTAGTGCCACGCCAGACACAATAAAGCTGAATGCTTTCTAAACGCCTATTTTGAGAACTAACTTGCTTACACTACATTTCTTTGTAATTTGAAAGCTACTTTGTGATCGTTATTAATAAGACTGTTTTATTAAATATGTATAGAGTCTAATGCTAGGGCACTATTAGTCTCTATACATTCTGAACATGAACTTTTGATAAAAATATTTACGTGAAAGCTTTTACATGTATGCTTTTTGAGCGAAAGCAGTTGAAAAGAAATGTTATTTTGAAATTATTTTTTTAATATTTTTTTAATTGTGTTCAGTAATTAAATGTAAAATACTTTTTATTAAATGCTTTATTTGTAATTATATGTACTGTTTGAGAATTTAGCATGTTAGAACAATAGCAGTAGTTTGAAAGTGAATTGGAGGTATTTAGTTTTTCGTCTACATGCCTGAGGTGGTAGATTAGGCAGGAAAAATCTCACGAATCTTTTAAGTGGCAACCTTCAATGGGGGAGAGGTCACTTACAATATATATATATATATAACAATCTTTCGTTTGTTTCTTTTAATCTGTCGTATGCTTTACTTATAAAAGTTTAGCCACAGTTAGCTGTACATTACAAATTTCTCGAAAGTCTACGCATTTCGCAATTTAAAAAATTACCCCTAGCCCCAGAGAGCAAATTTTATGTTCGAATGTTTTATCCCGCTGTGAGCAACCTCCAGAGAGCAGTACAGTTATTCCGCCAAACTCTGGCTTTCAGTCTAGTTCCCAGACATTGGTCGCGTAAGAGGTGTGCGCAGATTTCATGATGAGACAGATAATAATCATGATGCCAGCAACACTAAGGAAAAGTCTCAGCATTATAAAATCTAGACTCTGCGCTACGCACTTCCATGTTATCTTATCGTCGTCTTGACCCGGGTTGCGCGTTGGAGACTGGTTTCGGTCATCTAACGATCGTTTCCGAAACCAGGAATTCACCTCGGTCTTATCAGTTTTACCTTTGAAATTTCCCGCAGATATGTGAGCTGTGTTCAGTTCCGAAAAATTCTTATGTGTTTCTTTTCCGTCTTTGATGACGCTGGAATCGTTATCATTAGAGTCCAAGATTCTATCTCGACTATGTTTACCCTTCTCTAAGTCCTTTTGATTGTACACTTGGAACGTGAAGTGGTGCATCCTGAATGAACGGCGACGGATGCCCATGCGCCGAGTGCAGCGGACTAGTGCGATCCACCACGGTCCTACCGGATGCGTGCGCTCAGAACGATGGTAAATCTCTACCACAAAAAGCGAGAAGAGGACGGACAGCGCAGAGCACGTGGACATCAGCACGAGGTACATGACGTGCACGGACAGCTGCAGAGAGGAGTGTGGTAGGACGTTCATGACGATGGACAGCCAGAAGACGAAGGTCAGAAAGACCGTCATGCTGAGTGACATCTTCTCGCCTGATTCCACGGGCAGGGCGAATACCAAAGAGGACAGGATCGCCAGCAGGGCATCCGGGATGACGACAGTCAGGGCGAAAAATGTGGGCCTTCGTCGCAAAGTGTAGTGGAGCACCAGACTGGAGTACTCCTCATTCTTGCTCGTGATGTTCTCGATGAGAGCGTGCAGTCTGAGGAGCTCCCACTCCGAGTTTTGCACGTAGAACTTTGGTGAGATCTCCGTTGATATGTTTGTCTGGAGAACGATTTCTCGAACATTCGATGTCCACGCCCTCAGTCTCAGCTCACAGTGCTGCTGGTCGAAAGGGTAGTAGGTTATGTCGATGGCGCAGTGGGTAACGAACACCCCGCTAGGCTGCCAGTGTACTTCACCTGTGTAATCCACCTGAAGACACGTGAATAAAGATTTTAACAAACTGTGCTCTGAAAGGTGTATTAACAAGTTGTGCCCTGACATATGCATGAACGAACTGTGCCCTGATATATGCATGAACAAATTGTGCCCTGACATGCGTGAACGAACTGTGCCCTGATATATGCATGAACAAATTGTGCCCTGAACAAATTTAAATTTTCAAATAAAATGATGAAGGGTTGTGTTTATCACATTAGCGATACAATCATTTAGTGTCATTCTAAGTAAGCTAATATCAAGTCATTTTAATTATGATTGATATAACAATACAAAGAAATATATAACAATCTAGGAATTTAAATCGATCAAGCAAGGTTTGTAGTTTGTTGAAGTGCAACGTGAATTACGCCAGGTGAGCTGTTTGAGCAAACGTATTTCTGTTTACCTGGAAGCCACACGTGCTTTATAGTGCAATGTGAATTACGCCAGGTGAGCTGTTTGAGCAAACGTATTTCTGTTTACACGTACTTTATAGTGCAATGCTTTGGAAGATGTGAGGTGACGTTTTGCTACCAGTCAACTGCACAGGCACATATCATTTGATCTAGTCTTACGCCGCACGGAAAAGCAGAAATGTACTGTTTCAACCTGGAAAATGTACATGTAGTGGCATAGGAAATTGGAAATGTGTGAGCCAGCAAGACATAAGTACGCTGGCATAGGAAATTGGAAAGTTTGAACCAGCAAGACATACATACACTGGCATAGGAAATTGGAAATGTTTGAGCCAGCAAGACGTACGTACACTGGCATAGTAAAATTGGAAACAAGAGCCTCGGATACCGATAGTTATTCAGACATTTGCATCCGTTGAGTTCTCTCCTACAACAACTTTAAAAATTTAAAATCTGACGTCAGGATTCAAGAGACGTTATTCACTATGATACAGTAGTAACAATCCTTAAAGAAGAACGTGAATAAAGTGAACTGCTTTTAATCCTTTCACATTACATAAACAGTCTTTGACATTACGCCATTAATGAACAAAATTATGTATGTCATATTTATAATAAGAGAATAAAATAACATGGGTGCAATATAAAAATAAAATTAGACATAAGCAAAGCTGTTCCTGCTATATGAAGCCAATAAGAATAAAAGTATACATAATTAATGCAATTCGCACACAATAATACAATTGCTACTAAAAGAGTCGGTTAAAGATAACGTTGCACTTAAGGCAGTCCCTACTAAATTATTATAGTTGCTGCTAAAAGACATTTCTTACTAAATAATGCAAATTTCTACTAAATCATACAATTCCTTTGACCAAATTATACCATTCCTTTGGCCCAATCATGCAATTCCTTTGACCAAATTTTACCATTCCTTTGGCCAAATCATACTATTCTTTTATCAAATCATTCAATTCTTATGACCAAATCATACAATTCCTTTCTCAAATGAACTTGTTAATCTAACAGTGGAAACAAACTCAGGCCTAATATAACACAATTTATTTGACCAAATCATACAATTCCTTTGGACAAATTATGCAATTCCTGTGTGTTACGTTTCCAGTATTTCTTTATAGACCCTGCCTAGGATAATTAAGGACTTTAAAGATAATAGATTAAATTAATTCCTTCTCTCTATCCTATACAGACTGGTTGCCCAACTTATCATTTGACTAGCTTAAAAATGTGACTTGTAGTGCAGACAGCAGATTTAAAAACTGATAAATTGCGTACATTAGCTGGTTTGGAGTCGTTAAATTCCTCTAAATTAATATGCATTCGTTACGTCATTCAGCTCAATTCGCCCCCATCCAATCCATGAAAAATCATTAGGTCTATTATGCATAAAAATGAACTACGAAGAGGTTTAACAATTAAAATAAGATTTAATAAAGTTTAACAATTTAACAATAATCAAATACGAGCGCGAAGTCTATTTCTTAATTCGGCACGTAGGTGCTTTATCGTTCTCGAGAAAAAAATGCCCAATTGTTTCTTATGACTTTTAGTCATCCGAGTGGTACTCAGCTTTGTGTCTTTGTGTCGCCTGGTCTTTTGGTCTAGTCCGAACCGGGTCTATCTCACTTGTAGTGGCGTCAGCGGAATGCGCGAGGCATACAATGGAAAACTGTCTCTCAGTTTAGCCCGCTTGTTGCACTTGTGAATAAGACAAGCATGCGCCTACACGTCGGCGTTGCTCTGCAATGGTGGTGGACTTTGGAAGAGTTGAACTCACTCAACAGAGTTCAAAAACCGGCTTGTACAGGAACCACGAGTAAACGTGAAAGACGAAGAAGTAGAAGACCGACCTTAGTGAGAAGTTGAAGCGTTATCTCATCAATCGCGTCGGTCTGTTCCTATACGACTCGCGAGTAAGCGACGGTACTAGCTGACGTACGGTGTCATAGCTTCTGGATCTCGGAGTGCCATACGGGTGCGTTTTAACCATATTTATAAGAAAGCATAGAGCATATCACGTGACGGATCGCGTGGCATGTAGTTGGTTCTAGAACCTAGACAATGGGCCTAAAGTTACATAACGTCCTGACCTCTTTGTTGGAAGTTTCTCGATACTGAAATATCACGAGAGAACTTAAACAAAGGGTTTTCAAATCTCAGTATTTGAAAAACAAACAAGTGGGTCAAAAAGTCAAGACATTTTAATCAGACTGTGACACTGTGACCAAATCATATTATTCCTTTGACTAAATCACAGTTCCTGTGGGCAAATCATGCAATTCCTGTGACCAAATTATATAATTCCTTTGACTAAATCACAATTCCTTTAGGCAAATCATGCAATTCCTGTGACCAAATCATATAATTCCTTTGACTAAAAATCATAGTTTTTTTACCAAATCATACAATTCCTTTAATTAAATCATACATTTCTTTCGAAATAATCATACAATTTCTAATAAATCATACTACACTTTCACTAAATCATACAATTCCAACTACCTCATACAGTTCATACTAAAACAATTTCTTTGACCTACCTGCACTGGCAGTTCGTCATACCCTAGCTGTTTCATGCTCTCAGAGAACGGTCCGACGACAAGGTCTGGCAACCAGACGTTCTCTTGTGGCAGAACCAAGCGTTCGGCACCGCCATACTGCGTCCTGTTCCATGTCAAGAAGTCGTCCGCCCACGTGATCTCCATGAATAGCGTCTGGCTCAACGTCTGCTTCTGCGCGTCCAGATCATTGACCGCCATCGGGTTGATGCTTACCGTCACGACTGTCGGACGGTGGATGTCATGAGATGGGCGGATATACCGCTTGTAGTCGGTAAATATGTCTTCATCCAGATCGTATGTCTGAGACTTCCGTACAATTTTCGTCAGGTGCTGCGCCGACTGGGCGAGTCTGGGTGACGTGATGTAAATCAGAAGCAGAAAGTGAAGAGTGATATGCGTCTGTTTTGTACTGTACGGGTCACGGATACACAACGCACCTGTCTCTCCCATTTGTAACTGTGAATTCTGGGAAAGTAAAACAGAATGGGTACATAGAGTTAAAAACAAACAAGCTTCAAAAGTCAAAAGTGAAATCAAATAAATTATTTAGAAATATCGAAACGGAAGTTACGTCGTTAATTTTTAGTCAGATCTAAACCGAAGTCACGTCACTCATTTTGGTCAGACCAGAACGGAAAATACATGAAATTTGGGATAAGATCAAATGCTCAACTAGTTATCGGTTAATTTTGGTACAATTATAGCTGAAGTCGTATTTTAGTCATATCTGGTCAAATCACAACTGGGTATTGCGTATTGGTCCTACACGGTCAACTTAGAACTGGGTAGCATGTTATCATTTCGCAGAATTGAAACCGTTAGCTAAAGACAGTCATGTACAATCTGAGCAGTCTCAAAATGTTATCTGGACTTATAAGCTGTGTCCTGTCCTAAAACTGAATTTGGCCTTTGTCGACCCAAATCAAACTGTATGGGGCTTTTTATGTTAGCGCAAAAAAGTCCAGCCAGACAAAGAAAGAAAACAATGTCTAAAAATAAAATTAAAAAAGTTAAATGAAGAATAACACTTCAGGTATCGAAGTCCTGATGGAAGTGGAGTTGTTAAAAAATAAAACGCCCTTTGTGATCGGTATCGTTAGTTTGGTCATAAAACGATCAAGTACAATGACAAATCTTTTAACATTCGCTGAACTCAGACGTAGACTACGCGAAGCTTGATGTCTCAATCAACGACTCTTTGAGCAGAGCCACCGCTCTGTGGGCTGATGTTAGTTTGAACTTTTCCCGATAAATAGTCGGGAGAAAATGTCCCTGCGTTAGACTGCATTTAAAATGTGTTTTGTCAACAAAATGAAAGGTTGCATACGTAGAACCATTTATTTGTTAAAATGTAATGGCTGCTGATTTTCAAATAGATAGTGTTAGTTAATTTGTGTCGGTTGTGGATTTCCATTGAGAGATTGCTATCTAATTGTGAAATCACGACTCATTGGCGCGGATATTCCTTTTATCCTTACCCTCATCTCGCTCTCTTTTTCTTTCTCTCGCTCGCTCGTATTATCTTGTTTTCTCTTTTTCTCATTGTCTGTATTTCTCGTCTTGTACCAATATCTCTTTCACTAACTCTTCTTTTCTGTTTCTCTTCTCTATATTTTTATTTCCATTTCCTCCTATCTCTGTCTCTCTTTTTCTTTCGCTCTGAGGTTCTCTACTTTTCTCCTTGTTTCCCCTCACTCACTCCCCCCCCCACATATAATGCTTTTTTTTTCTCCAATTGTATTTATTTTGTCCTCACCTCACCAACTTTGTCTCTGACCATTTCTTTCTTTCTCTGTCTCCATCTGTTTCATCTGTCTGTCGTCTCTCTATCTGATTCTCTCTCTACCCCTCTCTCTCAATATTTATTTGCTCGCAAACTCTTTTCTTGATTCTGTAATGCCTAATACTAAGTTGATTTGAAAGTTGTTTGCGCTGGCAAGTGTCTATTATTTTTACCCTTCAATCTAATACAGAAGTAATTGTTTAATGGTAATATGATTGCTTGAATGGAGATAATTCGCAAAAATAAAAACAAAAATCTAAACCAGTTTAATTCCAACAACCAAGCACGACATGACAATTGCTTTTATTATTAGTCGAAGTTTTACGATGTAGCAAATACTGGTGTTAATTATTCACAAGCCAACTGGATACAGATGTAATAGTTTGTTCACACCAGTTAACCAGAATTAAATGCAATATTATGCTGTCACCATCCAACCAAAAACAAATGTAATATTTCCTTTCACCAGCCAACCATAAACAAATGCAATGCGATTGCTTTCAGCAACTAAGCAGAGGAAAAGTATTGTGTGTCGTTAAATTTATCAGTACCGACATCACAGATATGTAAGATATTATTTCCAGTTTTGTATGCATACTTGTAAAGCTGTCAATCACTTGTCGACATAAACATATAGTTAACACGTAACCGACTCAAATTGTGAACTTAATAAAACTTTCAACTTCAATCCAGTCTTTTTTCGGAATAATGAAACTATTAAGAAATTTAAATTTACGTGAGTCTGTGTGTGCTCCATGTGATTATTTTTTCCGCTTAATTAAGGAATACATTTTAAAAAATCTTTCTATGTTGGTGGTGTTTCTTTAACCTCCATTTATTATGGAGCAGTAAACCATGCTTTTACTACATTTTTCTAAAACCGGAAAGATGGCAATTGATTTAATTTTATTTAATTTTGACAGAGAGAGCAAGTCGAATGGACCCACTAGAAAACGTTCTGGAGTAGCATGGTGAGTACTGTGAACTGTTTGTTGGGACTGTTGGGACTGTTGGGACTTCACCTGACTGCTATCTCACCAGAGGTCCTTTCAGGAAACAAACTATTACCCGTGCTAGGTTGTATGCAAATATTAGTGCTAATGAGTTGAGAATTAAAACCTTTTAAAGTAGCGTATGTCCGCTAATGCGAAATTTGTTTCTATACTAACGAGTGTATGGCGACCGAAAGCGATAAGACACTGCTTTCGTCAGCATTCCGAAAACCAATATTTTCTATCGTGTACTTGTCTGACACTTTGAGATAGGATTTACGTGCACGTATTTTGTAATGGAATTTTTCGGACGTATTGTTAGATAATGAACTATAACATTTATAAACTCTAATTGTAACTGTTGAACTATTCACTATATGTAACCATGCTGTCTTATTTTTCTAATACATTTATTGTTGATACATAGACCACACATATTAGCATGACTCGTGTACATGTATATGTTGTAGTTTGTCATCTGTATTTACTCACTATCCTGCTGTATGTATCAGAGGGCTCGAACTATCTTCTGGAACTATCAATCTTCTACACTACTATTATTCAACTTTCTAACACGTGTAGCCGACCAGGAGGTGTGTTTTTGGGGATTAGCATAATGTTATGGGCAGCCTGGGGTGGTGGAGAATTAATATTTTGCCATCCCCCAGCAAAACAACATATATTTGTAGACTCATCTAGGATTGACCTTGTAATTATATCAGCAAAACGAAACTCATAGATAACTTCCTAATAGAACATAAGAATACAAACAGTTCACTACCAACCCCAGCGAAACAACCACCCCCCTCCCTTTCCCCCACAACCCCCTCACCCAGCGCGAAAGCGGCGGAAGCCGGAAGTGTCCCCTACATTCAATCAAACCAGCGAAACAGGATGATAGAAATTTTAATGGGACGCTCAAGGAAATGCTAAAACGTCTAGCAGACGTTAACCCCACTAAATGCGACCAATATTTACCAGCAGCCCTTTTTTCATATTGTGAACTTCCGCACAGTTCACTCGGATACTCACCTTTTCGGCTTTTGTATGGCCGAGATGTCAGAGACCCACTGGAATTTTTATGCCAGTTGTGGAACAAGGAACAGGCTTCCCCAGAACTTTTACAAATGGTCACGGACCTAGCGCAAGCAAACTTGATCAAAGCCAGACAAAAATAGGTCACATACTGCAATAAAAGGGCCCACAAAAGAAAACTAGAAGTAGGGAATAAAATCTTACTACTTCTCCCCACTTATACTAATAAACAGGAAGTCGCTTGGCAAAACCCATTCAAAGTGACCAAAAAATTATCGGCCACCAACTATGCCATTAAAATAAGGTGTATAAACAAGTGCTATCATTTTGCTCAAGCGTTATTATGAGTGCACCCCAAATGATGGGACAGACACTGTCCCCGCCCAAATGTCAGGATAGCAGTGACACTGCAGAGTACACTGATGACGCAGATTTCCTTAGTCGCCATATGGCCATTGAAAGACACATGCAGTAACCCAGCTAAGGCCAGATGCCTTAGAATTCAGACTGCTGACCCACTGAACTTGCTGTCCTCACGAGGTCAACACTTGAATTTTGTAACAACCATACTGTCCCCAGACGTTAACTATTCATTAACCCAAGTGATATTCTTAATTATTTGATTTTGAAGCTAAATGCTTGTTTGTTGCACTATGTAAAATAAACTATATTCGTGTATATGCATTATTTTCTAAACAATAATTTAACTCGTCACATATGTGAGAGGAAAGACATAATAATTATATTCCATTATCTTGGTATTTCCTATTTAACCAAGTTCATCATTATCATTACTATTCTGCACATCAAAAGCATATTTTAATGCTATTGTAACGTCATATTAAATTGTCACATTGGAATTATTATACTTACTGTATCACTTCTGTTTAAAATTTAATGAACCTAAATATATTGTTATACCCTATATGACTAGCTATTCTTATCATAGGTGACTCAGGTCAAGAATCTCATTATTAACTCTTCTTCTTCTTCTTACTCAATCGTGTGTAAAGACAGAAACGGATATATTGTAAATTAGGGATTGCCTAGATTAGAATATCGGGACTTTAACACGAGAACTGTTTTCTTTTTAAATTATTGTGTATTTGTTATTATAGATATTATTTTATAATAAATCTTTATTTTATGTTATATATTTCTCACGCGTGCCCTAACGCACGTCAGGAGTAGTTAGTGGGTGGATGAGAGTTCGGGAGCTAGACTAGTGAATGAAAGGAAATTTATGTTATTATTTTTAGACTACTCCTTAAGTAAGAAATTCCACCTGCGAAAAAGTTATGTGCCGGTGGTGTGTAGGCTTAAAGCGATAAATAAATCTTTAATTTAATCGTTGATAAACGATTATGATAAACTAATTCATAAATATAATTATTAATTAGTATAAACACACCAGGCGTGTCACAGTTAGTATTAGTGTATTAAATAATTTTAAAAAAAACGAGCTTTCCGTTCCAATCTGATTTCTCATTCAGACTCATTTCTCATTAGTATAATTTCTAATTCTGTTTGATTTATTTGCCACAGTTGAGCCGTTTGCTAACGTTACAAACCTTTCGTTCAATAGCGTGAACAGGCCTAACTTTACGAAACGTTATCTCTATTGAACGCAGCGTGTGATGTGGCATTCTGAAGAAGCCAAGCTGGAGGAGTCATCGTATTGTACAAAGTATTTTGCAAAAAAATATTGATCAGCTTTATGCTATATTTGTGAGAAGAGATTGGTGAAAAGCAAATTCCTTATACAAATTTGACAATATGTACACAAGTCTTTTAATAGTCTTTAGTTGGATTGCTATTATCGTTTTCACATCGGCTTCTGAAGATGGTAAGCAAGCATTACGTACCGTCATCTCTTTTCATATAATAGGTCTACCAGCTTTACGATTACTAATGCTATAAGAATTTGTTCTTTTAATTAAAGTAAATTATCTTTTAAAATAGGGACTATACATCATTACATGTACACAAATAGCACGTGTATACAGTAAGTTTCTTAAAAGTGCTATAGTACAAACAGTACTAGTGATATTACTTTTATACTACCGGCGAAAATGCATCAGTGATTTATTATATTAAAAGTGCATAAAATTGACTTCGGTTATTTTTACGTCATTTTTTATTTTCATAGATATAGTTTGTGTTCATATGTTGTGGTTTACTTTTTCAGAACTTGTTATAGGCCCAATGCTCATTACCGCTATCTGGATTCCTGATATATATCACGTAGGCACTACAGCCACTGGTCCATACCCCCCCCCCCGCCCCAATCATTTCTGCTTTTGAGTAGGCTTTCTTTGATCTTTTTTTAAAATTTAATTAAACAGAAAAAGTACAATTAGCCTACAGTTTTACTTTTAGAAAGTATTAATGCTGCGCTATTCAAAGATAAATACGATTGCCTGCGGGGACGTAAGTACGCTCAATCTTTCTATTTAAAAAAAAAAGTAATCATAAAATGATCTGAAGCAATGCGATTATCTGTAGCACTCATTTCATAATCATACTTCTACCTCAATAACACGCGACGTAGCATGCATTATCTGACGTATTAGCTTTTAACAGCTTACAGTTTAACCCACGTTTTCAAAAGGTTTTATTGTAATATATTCTTTTAGGCAGTATTTCTTTTAGAGATAAAATTGTATAATTTAAATAAAAGAAAATGTATTGTGACATTCGGGTTCATGAATTTTATTTCCGAGGTCTGCTGGGCTGGCATACTTCGAGGGGGGGGGGGAGGGAAAGCTCTTTGAATTCCTCAAAATAAAATAGCAATATTTGTTTTTTCTTTATGAATATTTTTGTGAATATTTTTTTAATGTTGGCAATTTTGACAGATTTTGTTTTTCATTGTTTTGAAAAACTGAACAAAATGAGTGTCTGAGTGAAAGTAATTTCCTATATAGAACTAAGTATTTAGCCTTCCTTTGGCTTTGAGTGTCTGACTTGGAGTCAAAGTAATTTTCTAAGATGTTCTTAGAGTACTAATTTTTTTTTTTTATGCCTTCAATTGGCTCTGAATTATGGTTTGTACACTGACTGAGTAACTGAGTGAGCTTCTAACCTTCAGTGATAAAAGCTATATGATATACTTGTGACATTTTCAAACTCAAAGTGAGGCAGAACTTGACCTCATATCATTGAAACTTAAGAAAGAGTAACATCATATTTATTTAATATTTTTGTAACATTGACATACATCCCTGAGCTAAAGTGATGCTGTGTACATTTTAATATAGGCAAATGCTATTTTCTTTATTACTATACAATTTTAGGTTGTGTATGGAGAGGAGGGAAGTTTGACAGACCATCATTGTGTCCCATAGTATATTGTTTTCAGTACCTACTAACAAAGACATTATCAAATTTAATTGTTAGATTATGTTTGATAAATTCCTTTTGCAAGTCACAATTTTATATAAATGTATCTTTTATTTTTTTTTTTTAAGCACATAACTATTTATTGATTTTTTATTCACTTTTTTATTCACTCAGGTTTCTTTTGCAGTTCTTTGTGGAGTTAAAAATGACATTTTTCTTGTTACATTCTTTATTTGCGACTTAACTCATACTCCTATATTATAAGGGAATAGAGTGGTGTCACGGAAAAAGGGGAGAGTAATCAGGATATTTTTTTTTAAATCTTTGATTATCTCCACTTGCCCATCGCGCGACGTAACAGACGTTCGCAAGTGTCGTCTGCGAGCAAAATGACGTATTAATTACGTGCACTGTCAGCGAGTTCGTTTCCATATGCTGTCAGCTAGTCTGCTTATTTTGTTTACATACAGTCAGCAAGTTTGCTAATTTTGTGTTTTCAACATTTTAATAAAAAAAATACATTAAGTTTTTTTGAAAGTTGTCTTAAGATTTTTCATCTGATTTAGAATAATTTTGCACTGCTAAATGTGAAAATGACATCGGTTTTTTTTTTAATCAGGTCAGTTTTTGATCTAATTCGATTTTAAAAAATCCGATCTTAAAGCTAAATGGAATACATTTTTGTAACATTATTAGGCAATTTTTGTTTTTAAATAAAAAAATAATTTAAAAATTGTTTTCTAACACAATTCATTTATTAAATGTTACAAAAGTTGATTAGTGTACATTGAATAGTATTCCAGGGTTGACCATTGAGAAGTTGAAAGCTGGCATTTTTAATGGTCCACAACTCCGTAAGCTAATCTTGTCCAGTGATTTGGTGAACTGTTTGATTAAGCCAGTAAAATTCTTTCTTATTTCTTTAAATATTATAATTACATAATTATAATTTGTTTTACATAATTTATTATCATCATTAATATTTTGAGGTTTTCATCATGAACTATTTTGCATAAACATTGACTTTAACAATTATTTAGTGGATAATTTTTGCTGTTTGTAAGACATTGATTTTTCTTAAGGTTGGAGTGGTTAGTACCACTGATTACAATTATGATACAAGACATCTACAAGTGCCGATACGTCGCCACGTTGGCTTCGCCCCCACCCAGCCCTCGCTGAGGATCATAGATATGACGATTATAAATAGACGAATAAAGGACAAGACGTAATCATTTAACAAACGATAGTCAGTACTTCACTAACAAAATTTAATAAAGGAAATTAAGATAAAAATTATAAGAACAAGTCATCAACGGCAATTTTGCTACACTGGAGTCACTTTCGATGGGAACTCAACTTTTGCGCTGGAATGACGTCACAGACTTGTTATAAAATATGTGCTTATTATTTTTAATTTATCGTGAATCACAGCAAGGGAACATCTTGGATCTTCAAATTAAAATTTTCCAGTTATAAAAATATACAGTGAGTTGAATTTGCCAACATTGACCTCAGATGTCATTGTTTTATTTTCAACTTTTTCACCAGATTTGACTACAGTACTTAATAACAGGACACAATCATTTGAATGTACTCACTTCATGAGTCATTAATACAATAATAGCTTTATGTATTTTGACTCTTAGCCCCATGTTATTAACAGTTCTTAGTCAATTTGGTTTTACATAAAGGCACAAATATTTGAAAGATTATTCTAAAATTATATTCAGCTTGATGAATTAAATTAATTCTTTAGCAAAGAATAAACGTTAATATTGGACATTTGTGCTATTTTCAGGATTAGTTAATCAAATTTAAAATTAAAGTAGTTTCTTTTTCACTTTAAAATGATTAATTGTACACATTTACACCATTATTGAAATATTTGTTTTTAATACTAATTGTATGTTGTAAGCTGTCACAATAATATTAATAACACTAACAGTGGCCTGAATTTGTTGTTTTTATGTTTTAATTTTATTTGTTCTTAGGTCTGCTGGTTGTTACTGTAGCAACAGAAGAGACTGATGATGGTTTTAAGCGATTTATGCGCTCAGCTAGAAAATATGGACTAAATGTCAAAGTAAGCCATTTCTTAGATATTTTTTCTTTTCATTTTTATTTTTAGCAGCACCAGTTGTTTAGATTAAGAATAGCTGTATATTTGACCATCAGCATGTAGATTTTTCCTTCTCTTTGTCTGCTGCATTTCTTAAAAAATTAAATTAAACTCCAGGTCATTTGTTTGGGTTTTTAAAAACTGTTATTATTGTTACAATGCTAGCAAAGCATAATACTGAGCTGTTGCATCTCTTAGAAAACCCCTTCTTTCTTTTCATATAACTCTGCGTTCATAGCCACCTTGAAAAGTCCTTAAAAAATAAGAGCCATGTTGAAAAGTACTTGAATTTGCCTGTAAACCCTTGAATTGTTTGAGAAGTCCTTGATTTTTAAAGAAATATCCCCTCACCCATTTTTTTCTTTTTTAATAAAATGCCATGAAAATATTTCAAAGTTATATTACTGCCATCACAGTTTTGTTATTTTCAGATTTCACTACATTTTATTTCAGTATTTTGTTTCGGCTCCTTTCACTTTTTAAGTGCTACATCCAAAGACAGGCTATCAGAAATTCCTATTTAGAGCACTCGGATGTAGGTCATAATGTAGCTTTAAAAAAAATCATAATCCAATTCCAGTTTGGGGCTTATTCAAATGATCCACTATACAAAGCTTTTGGGTGTCATGAAACTTTTAATTGTTTTGTCTCATGGGCAAGCCTCTGTGGAAAGCGGATTTTCTGCTAATAAAAAAGTAGAAATAGAGAATATTGCAACACAAGCAATAGTGGCCCAGAGAATTATTTGTGACCTTTTGAGGAATATTGGGGGGGGGGGGCTGAATAATGTGACTATTTCAAAAGAACTTCTTGTGTCTGCTTCACAAATACAAGTACACAGTCAATATCCTATTTTCTTGGAAAGTGAGAAAGCTAAAAGGGTTGAACAAGAAAGTAAGAAAAAAAAAATCTGATGGACTACAAGTAATTGAGGAGTTGAAGCAAAATCATAAATGGGCAAAAATTGGCCATGAACAGTTGACCAAATCAGCTCATGAGTATGCTGAAAAAGCTGAGACCTTGACTTTTATTACAAAATCAAATTCTTTCAGGAGAACTGCCAGAGAAAAGAAGGCACTCTTAGATAATCTGCAGGGTAATTTGGATGAGGGGCATGCATTATTAAAGCAGTAATCACTTGTCAAAAATATATTAATGCTTGTAAATATTTGACAAAATTTGTTATGTTGATTTGATGAAGTTTGTCATAATTTATGATGTGCCATATTTATCTAATGACTGAAGTAACTGCTAAACAAAACTTTCACATTTATAATTAAGTTCTTTCAGAACTCTAAAACAAAAGAAAAACGGTTAGATAATCTACAGAGTATATTCACAAAAAAGCTGGAGTCAGTAAAGCAGTAGTAGTCAATGGATTTTTTTTAAAAATCATCTCTTCATTGTAAATACATGTATTTAATTAGATATTTTTATATGCTGTTTTAGATGAACTTTGACTTAATTTATGATCTACTCTATGAATGCTTTGATAAAGTCTAAGTGAGGCAACTTGGAAACTTTTATTACAAAATTAATTTCTTTCAGGAAAATTGTACAACAGAAAAACTGTTTGATAATCACATCTACATAGTAATTTGTTAGAATTTAAAAAAAAAAATTTCATTCATAATACAATTTTGATCAGATTCATATGCATATATGTTAAAAATGAACTGTGTTGCGATTTTATGATGTACCAGATAACCTATCATTCTCACAGAACAGAACTTTTGAATAGTAAAAATTATGTAAAATATAATTACATTATTTCATATACAACTTTGTATATTGATATTAATTTTACTTATGCTATCATAAATTGTTTGCAACAGAAATAAATGTCAGATGTATATTATAACCAATTTTGTTTTTATTGAACTTTATTGCATACACTAATAGACCTTACATTTTATAATATTAGGCTCTTGAAAATTCCTTGATTTTATTCTTTTTCGAAAATCACCTATGAGCCCTGTAACTGGTTTTGGTTTGATTAATAGTACATGTAGTAATAACAATACTGGAAATTCCATTAGGTAATATTAAAAAGAGGCAGTTACTCCTTTACTACAAAAATGCAAACTGTTATGATTGATGAATTTATTTAAGAGTGTTTATTTCTGAATTGTTACCATTATTTCATTCAGTCATCACTGCAAAGAGCTATACAGAAACAACCACCTTACTACAAATGTATTGGCACTAGTCAAGACAGACCTGTAACACTAACAATCTGTAGCAGTACACTGTTTCCTAAGACAGTGCACTAGTCTCTCAAACAGTGCATTAGTCCCTCAGAGAGTGATAGCAGTGCACTAGTCCCTTAAAACATTGAAAAGTGGTAACAGTGCACTAGTCTCTCAGAGTGATAATAGTGCATTCCATTAGTCCCTCAGAGAGTAGCAAAGTGCACTAGCCCTGCAGAGAGCAATAACAGTGCATTCCATTAGTCCCTCAGAGAGCAGGAAAATGCACTAGTCCCTTAGGGAACAATGGTAACAGTACACTAGTCCCTCTGAGAGCAGTAGCAGTGCACTAGCCCCTCAAACAGTGGTAACAGTACACTAGTCCCTCAGAGAGCAGTAGCATTGCACTAGTCCCTCAGACAGTGGTAGCATTTCATTAGTCCCTCAGAGAGCAGCAAAGTGCACTAGTCCCTCAGAGAGCGATAACAGTGCTTTCCATTAGTCCCTCAGAAGCAGTAAAATGCACTAGTCCCTTGGGGAGCAGTAACAGTGCTCGGATCCCTCAGAGAGTGGTAATATGTAGTTCAACTAACTTACAATTGATTTTGTGCTTTTTAGTTAACCTAAATTATGCAGCTTTTCAGTTGATTTATGCCTTATAGGTTATAGCTGACAAAAATTTCTCTAACTTTAGCTGTGCATTGTTTTATTTCAGGTATTAGGTTTGGGCCATGAGTGGAAAGGTGAGGATGTGAAAAGATATCCTGGAGGTCACAAGGTGAATCTTTTAAAGGAGGAACTTGAACACTACAAAGATGAAGACAGTTTGCTTGTCTTGTTTACCGAAAGGTAAGTACATTTCATAGTTATGTTTGCTGATAGGTAAGTAGATTTCATAGTAATTTTTACTGATAAATGCATTTCATAATCATGTTTGCTAATAGGTAACTACATTTACAGTCATGAATACTGAAAAGTAAGAAATCTGCATAGTCATATTTATTGTTGCATTGGTAGATTTTATAGTCATGTTTTACAACTTTTATTTGCAATTTCTGCATGTTTTTACTGTTTACTTGTATTGTTAGCTTCTAATTTCTTTTGCTAGACTCAGGATCTATTTTCTTTTTAATGCTACATAAGTATAATAAATATGAGTGGTACTACATTTTAATGAAAATGTTAGCTTGTAATGAACTTGAATTATGTTTAATTTTATGTTAGTTTTACTTAATGTTTTCCTGAAATGAGCAGACATATTTTTTCAACACTTATAATTATATGAAATATATATCACACAGTGTCAATAAATATTATGGACAAATTTAAACTCTACAATAAAAGCATTCATTCATGCACATTGTTCAAAACACTTTTTAAAAATTAGTTATTTAAAAAAAAATATTAATCTGTATGCACAATGAAAATACATATGTATTTACCAAATTAAAAATAACATAAATATTAAATTAATGTACAAGTATTGCATTAAAAAAAGGCTGTTTTGCAGATGAAAAAGATGCCTTGAAAACCATTTGAAAATGATTTGGTATTTTTGTCTCAGATCAAGTGGGCAGTTGATTCAGTATACAATTCAACTTGTCTTTAATACATAGTCAAATTTTTAGCTATCAAAATGAAATATTTATTCCAGAACAAAACACATAAAAAATATAAGTAAATTGGAAGAATGATATTAATTTCACTGATGCTTAGTTGTCTGTTTTAATGAAGATGATGATATTTACATCCAAAATTGTAGAGTTATTGTCTGCTAAACTAAATTAAATATAATAATTTCTCTTGGAACTCATGTTTTGACAGAGAGAAGAAAAGAGAGAGAAAGATAATTATGTTCAAAGGTAATGGATGTCTCGGATGAGGTTGTTTATATCAGTTCATTTGTGTTGTTTTATCATTCCAATTTGCTTTTCAACTTAAAATTTTATGATTTTAAAAACTATGGAAACAAAAATATTTTAATAGCATTGATTTGAAAGTATTAAGATTATATAAGAACAGATGAAAAAAATCAGACTTTGAAGAGGTATTATTGACATTTAGTTTATTGGCATTCATTAATTTAAATTGTTTGGGCAATGATTCAGACTTTTGGTATTTTATTGTATGAAAGGATTACATCAGCTTCATTTGTTAAAATTGTTTTAATTTCTTATTGCAGCTATGATGTGGTGTTCACAGATGGAGCACAAGTTATTAAAGATCGGTTTGCAAAGTTTGATGCAAGAGTTGTCTTTTCTGCTGAAGAGTTTTGTTGGCCTGACAGCTCTTTGAAGGTGTCTACATATTTCTTCCTTCTTTATTAGTTAAATGTTTTTGATGCCTGTCTTGTTTGCTAGATAAGTTTTATTATAAGTTTACTTTCTGTCTTAGATGGTTAACTGTCTATTGTGCATTGCTATTTATTAGTTAAATGTTTTTGATGCCTGTCAATATCTGTCATCTATATTTATTATTATACAGTTAAACCACATCAAAGCACATTTTAAATAGATATTTTAATTTGAGATTTATTAAGATAATACAGTAGTTTCATTTAAATTCTTGGAAAAGAGACACTTTCCGGGAATGTTAAAGTTGACGAGGATAATTCTTGCCATGTGTAAACACGTGTTGCGTGTTCTGCCTCTCCTGCTGTGGGTGCCGTATCGTCCCATTGCATCTTCATCGATTCATCATCGCCTCGCACCCTGGGGTGACCCATAACAACAACATAACACCTCACCCCATCATGTATTTAAATTTGCATTAATGATAAATCTTGCCATGTATTTAAATTTGCATTAAGGATAAATTTTGTCATGTATTTAAATTTGCATTACAGATAAATCTTGCCATGTATTTAAATTTGCAATAAGGATAAATCTTTCATGTATTTAAATTTGCATTAAGGATAAATCTTGCCTTGTATTTAAATTTGCATTAAGGATAGATAAAATAAAAATTGCTGTGCCTATTTCAGTAACTGTTTTTCACGTAAATGAGTGCTAATGCCATTATTTAAAAAAAATATTTTCTACTTTTAAAAGCTGTCATGAAAGTCTTAACAAGTTTGAGATTTCACCTCAGAAACGAAAAATCCTGTCAAAAAAGTCTCGTTTAAAACAAGAAATAAAGCAAATATGATTTGAGGAGTGGGGTGGCTGTTATCTACCATTCTTGTAAAGCTTGTCTCAGTAGTCTGAACCTACTATGTTATAGTCTTGCTCTTCTTGGCCTGTAACACGTTTGCCATGGCTGTGAATAAGTTGTAAACATCATGCATTACCCATAACTATTAGAGCTTATAATTATTAAATCAGTTTTGTTTATTTTTTTGTATTATATCTTGATCTAAGATTATTGATTTCACTGATGCATCTCTATGATTAAGATAATTGATCTCTCTTGTAATATATCTCTTTGGTTACAGTAATTGATATCATAATCTTATTTTGAATTACTTCAGGCAGTGCACTTTTGCATTTATATCTCATTGTCATGGCAGCACAAACTTCTTTAGTCTCCTTACTGTCATCTCTCATCATTAACATTATGCATACCTCACTCTATTGTTAAAAACTTATTTCTCATAGCCAAGGGAACACAAACTTCATTTATCTCACTACTGTCATCTCTCATCATTAACATTATGCATACCTCACTCTATTGTTAAAAACTTATTTCTCGTAGCCAAGAGAAAACACACTTCTTTTATCTCACTACTGTCATCTCATCATTAACATTATGCATACCTCACTCTATTGTTAAAAACTTATTTCTCGTAGCCAAGAGAAAACAAACTTCTTTTATCTCACTACTGTCATCTCTCATCATTAACATTATGCATACCTCACACTATTGTTATACACTTATTTCTTGGAGCCAAGGGAACACAAACTTCTTTTATCTCACTAGTATTGTATCACCTGTATTTATAATAGTCCAGACAGCATACATTGTTTTGTTAAATCTCAGTATTGTTGTATATTATATCTAGCCAAGAAAACACAACATTATTAGTTGGCTAGTGTTGGCATGTCTGAACAGCTGCTTCATATTGGCACTGTTTGGCTTGATGTATTGTTTGTACTTTTGGTTACATCCTTGTAGGTGTTAGGCAGTTTCTGACTGCTGCTACAGATTGGCTCTATTTTGCCTGATGTTATTACACCTCTGGTTACATCCTTGCAGGTTCAGAACTGCTACTACAGATTGGCTCTGTTTCACCTGATGCTCTTATTGCACCCTTGGTTACATCCTTGCGGATATGCTGGTTTTAAATTGTTGCTACAAGATTAGCTCAATTCAGCTTGATGTTATTATTGGTTATGTCCTTTCAGATATTATGCTGTAGTGTTGTGAACTCGCTGTGAAGCCACCCCATATTAGGTAGTCACTTGATGAGAGGTTTGCCATCATGTCTGTAGTAGCACAAAAGTTTAATCAATGACTTTTAAGATGAACTGTGGCATTGTAAGCATAAAGGTAACAATAACTTTAATTCATGCATTTTAAAAATAATTTTATCAGGATAAATATCCGCCTGTCAAAGCAAGTGAAAAAAGATTCCTGAATTCCGGGGGTGAGTTTAATGAACCACAGTTTGTTTCTATTATCTTTATTATTAAATTTCATATTTTGACTGTTTATCTACTTTCATACTTAACAACTCTCATACATGCTGAAGTCTCTCTCTTCAAACAAGTTATCTAAAAATTATGGTGTGACACTTGGATGTACTTTAGTTATTGATGTGAAAATTAGACGTACTTTTCTTTTGAGGTTAAAATTAGGTGTACTGTTATGATGTAAAATTCATGTGTACTGTTTTATCTTATTGGTGTAAAAAGCGAGTTCACTCATTGAGAACTCAATGACAAAAGAGCTAAAGGCCTACCATAAGTTGCATGTAGTTTATTAGAACTGTAATATTAATAATGAATCTTTTCAGATTTTTAAGCTTATGATGATTGTGCCTTGAAACTAAGCTAGTTTTTATTGGCTCTTCTCTTTGGCGTTTTGGTTTTATTGGCTATTCTCTTTGGCATCTAGGTTTTATTGGCTATGCCAAGGAGCTGTACCAGATAGTGCGCTATAGCAACATTCAAGATGGAGGTGATGATCAAGCCTATTACATCTCCATTTACCTTGACCGAGATCAGAGGGTAAGTAGCTATTTTACTGGAAATCGTTTTGTCACCATAACTCTTTGGCAAGGGGTATTGAGTTGACACCTGAATTGGGTAATGAGGACTTTGGGCTCTAACTGTTTCTTTGTTTGCTTGATTCTCTGTTGAAGGTCATATCATTTTAGTTTTTAAATTTAATGTTTGATTTTAAGCTAGTGGTATGGTGTTAGCTTAGATAGAACCAGCTAATTTTTTCAAAGTCTTTGGAAATGAATGAAATTTACACCATGTAGGCTAACTATCATGGTTTGTCACGAATGCCAGTTGTGAGGCCGGCTCTAGCTGAAGTCAAAGACACAAGGGGTAAAGTTGGTTTTGGCCTGCTCCGATGTATCTCCAAGATAAACTCATGTGACATGTGCCAGTAATACGTCGTGTCAGGTTGTTACATAGACACACAATGATATACACCATTGATATTTGGGTGGGGCACAGTTTTATTATGTCATGCAAAGGAACGTTTTATTGGCTGTGTATGCGGTGAGCAAGTATCATGAAAAGTGAATGAATGGATGAACTGACGAACAGGATGAAAATGGCCTCTCGTGTCGTTAACTGCATACAACCAACGTTGCGTGCATAATCTTTCTTGAAAATGAACCTTTCTCACTTTGCCAAAAAATATATTGAAGTAATTTGCCTTGTCACATCAACATTTGGCAGCAGATGGATGGAAAACGGATGGAAAACGGATGGAAAGAGATATATACAGCTTTCCTGTTATGAAATCTCTGTACATGAGAATTTCATACATATGAAGTGAGATGTCTTCACATAAATCCACGTTTCCAGCATAAGTATATAAATCTTCCTTCCTTCCTTATATAGTTCCCCAAAAGTTTCCACAAACTTCTAGAACCTTTATGTCTTGTGACATAATTCGTCCTTGCATGCTCTTTGTCGGCAATTCTAACTACGCATTGGCTTTCTTCTCATAAACAACTTGTGATCATTCATGCGTGATTACTCTAATTCACTCAATATATTTTTCTAAATGTATATATATTTAACATGAAATGACAACACACACTGTATCTACAACGTCTGTCTAACTAATGAAATGTAGGTGGCTGTTACTGGAGTTACAAAATACATATATGTAATAACAAAACTCAGGTTGCTTCCCCTAGTTTTTTTTTTAAAATAAAATATAATTTTGTTTCCTTCCTTCCTGTGACACTTAATCTTTCTTACTTTTTTTTTTTTTTTACGCAATTTTTAAAACTGGAAAAAATGCTTTTTACATGTTTTTTTGTTTTGACATTTTTGCATCACCCTAAAGTAAAAACTGGTTATCTGACAGAGCTAAATTTTGGCATACCTCATGATTCAATGCTGACATTAAGCCTGATTTTTTTCTAAGGCAGTAGCTTATTACTTTTTGAACTAGCCCTTATAGATTCTCAAAAATGAGAACAAACAAATTGAGCAATGGCACTTTGAGCCAACACTTCAAATGAACGATATTAACAGAGTTAACAACGCCTGGTTGCTGTTACATGGTCTTTATTTGTATGTAGACAGGTCCTCAGAGACAGACTCTCAGAGGCAGACAGACAGACAGACAGACCCTCAATCATGTTGTTGTTAATGTGGGGAACGCTTCCGGCTTCCGCCGCTTTCGCGTTTGGAGAGGGGGGGGGAGAGGGAGGGGGTGCCTTTCTGCTGCTGCGTGTGCCCGTTGAGAAAAACATGTCTGGCCGGCAAAGGCGGACTCCAAACCCGGTGATCCGTGGGTTGAAGTCGATGTTATTGTTGTTCCTGGCGGTGGCTCTGATGTTGTTGCCGTTTCTGGTGTTATGGTGAGGGGGGGGGGTGTCTTACAGAGCCCAGGCTAGTAACACACCAGATCTATATCCAGTGTGTACATGTGCCCGGGTTGTTCGACTTCCCGGTCTCTTCACTGGTGGCGTCGTTGTTGTTGGAGTGGCTGTCCCCGGTGTCCGTTGGGCTGCTTGCCTGTGGGCGCTGGCGGCGTCGTTGTTGTTGTTGTCGTGGCTGTCCCCGGTGTCCGTTGGGATGCCTGAAGGTGGGCGCTGGCGGCCAGTACAGATGGTCGAGTAGCAGTTGGATTAAATCAGCCATTGGATGGTTAAAATAACCCCAAGAGGGGTAATGTTGTTCCTGGTACTGCCCCTGTTGTTGTTGTCCGCGATGTTGTTGAGGTTGTTGTCGAGGGCACTGTTGTTGCCTCCGAATATGTGGTGGCGGGCGCCGTCTTTTTTTCCTTTCGCCCTGTTTTGTTGGTGTTGGTGTTGGTGGAGTGGGCTGGCATTCTGATGTTGATGCTGTTGTAGTTGTCGCCGTTGTTGGTGGTCGAGGCGGCGTCGCTGGTATGGGTGAGAGGGGCACGGCCTCGAGTTCCCTTGAAACCTGGTCCAGTAGGTTATCAAATTCGTTGGATTGTTGAGGTTCGTTCATGTGGACGTTTGTCGTTTGGATTTTTTTTTCCTTCGTCTCGATGTTGGTAGTCTGTGTATTAGCGGCTTTATGAGGTTTTTCATTTTTCTTCTTTGTCTCTGTTTGGGTTTTTTTTTCCTCACTTGTAGTCCTTTGCGTTTGCGTTTTCTTTTCTTCCGACGCTGGAGTTGGTGTCTGGGAAAATGCCACTTTGGTGTTAATTTTTCCAGTCGATGTCTGTGTGGCGTTGACTTTTGTGGTTGGTGGAATTTTCCACACGATGTGCGTGTTACTTTCTTGGTCAGTCGTGTTGGTGGACGTTTGTGTTTCGTTGTCAGCACATGTAGATTTCTTATCCTCTATTTTGATGAGGTGCCAATTCTTGAAAATTGTGTAGGCCTCACGCACGCCTACCTCACTTGCTTGTTCGAATACAAAGCGCAGTAAATACCTGTATGCTCTATTGACTTTCTCGTTGCCTGTATTGATATGGAGGCAGTAATGTACAAGATTTATGCGGCGGTGGGCATGCACCTCCTCATCATATACTTCTACAACTCTGCACAGGTGGTGATTTTGTAATTTGGCTTGCTCTTCCCGGTCTGAGAAAGGCAGGGTAGAAGTGTTGATGGTAGAGCGGGTGGTACGTTTTTCCATAGTAATTTCCTGCGTGCTTCTCCGTCGGTGGTCCGATGCGAAGTGTGTGAGATCCACCCTCAATCAAACCACACACGCTCATTATATCCTATGGGAGCGGCCCTCCCCGAAGCCCACGGGTTATGAAAACGAAAATCTAGTGTGGAAAGGCTTCTAAAAATAACTTTTGTGTTTCTTTACTTGCTTTCCACTATCAATTATAGCTATATGCCTAACAATTACATAATAATTCAAATATACAGTGAAACTACTTTAATTATACTTTAATATACAGATCTTTTCATATATATTATCTAAAGAATTAAACCTTTAATAAAATAAAATCTGTGTTGGCGGGCTTCAGGAAAAGCATTCACACACACATAAATTGCAAAATACACAAATACAATAACATTATTCATCATATAAAAATACATCAATTAAAAATATAAACTATTTCCTTTCTAACTATATAAATATTAACTTCACTCACTAACTACCTAAAGCAATATATAACAATAAAAACATGTACTCTAACACAGCTAGCGTCAATATAGCGCGCGCTTTAAAACAAAGGGAGTGATCATAAACAATAAAAATACGCACTTAATGGCACAGTCATACACATTACTATTTAGCTGTTAGCAGACCGCGCGACGCGTGATTCACCTAGCGGCCGATGACCTACTTTGCTGCAGAGCGTGGGGATGCAACTATACACATACATACACGATGATGACACAAATACCTAAACTAACACGGGCTACAAGTCTATCCAACGCAAAATGAAGGATAAGAAGTCTTACTTACATGCTTTGTTTCACTAATTGCTTTCTGCTTAAAGAACCTATCTGATCTTACCAGTCTATAAATTGCTTAGTGCTTACTCTCTGCTTTTAACCCTATGTTATGTAGTATTATGAAGGTTTTAAAGGTGTGGCAATATTAATCATTAATAGTGTTAGTTATTTTTATTATTATACATTTGAGTTCTCTTTTAATTTATATTTGTGGTACTAGAGAGTAATTTTTTTACCTAATTAATGTTTGTCTTGTAGGGAAAGTGGAATATCAAGCTTGACTCACGGTCAAAAATCTTTCAGAATTTAAATGGAGCTTTGGGTAATATTTTATATTTGCCTTCTTCATATTGTTTTTAATAGTTATTTTATTTTCAGATGTTATTTTTGATCAAATTTGAGTGGAGCTTTGGGTAATATATGCTTCCTTGGTGTAGTTTGTTTTTAATTATTTTATTTTCGAAGTGTTATTTTAGACCAAATTATGTATTCACACACACGCACACACAAATGAACAGTTTACAAAACAGATTTTACTTTGTAAAGATGGCTTATAATCTTATTGTTGGTGTGTAGAGATTTTGCTTAATATTGCAGTTTTCAATGTGTCTTATTGATTTATCAGTTTAAGATGGTGTTATATCTCCTTAGGAATTCATGTTTAGATGTGTAGATCTTATTTAGAATGATCAAATTGCCTTATTAATATTTATTTTATTGTATAGATTAGCAAAGTGAGGAATGCAGTTTTTTAAATGTGTAATTGTGGTTTAGCCGGTAATAAATGCAAGTTTATTATGTGAATGTTGTTTAGAAATGTAAGGAATGCAGGTTTATTGTGTGAATGTTTAGAAATGTAAGGAATGCTGGGTTTATTGTGTGAATGTTGTTTAGAAATATATGGAATGCAGGTTTATTGTTGAGTGTTGTTTAAGAGGGTAAAAATTCAGGTTTATTGTGTGAATATTGTTTAGAAATATATTAGAAATATAGGGACTGCTATGTATTTTGCTTTTGGATGAGTCAAAAATAATTATTACACTAAACAGTTAATTGAGTTTTGTTAGGAAGTCTAAGTTTTTCACACTTTACTAGATATTTTAGGTAAAAAATGAAACAAATCAAATTTCTTAATCATTTGCTTTTTTTTATACAATGATTGTACCAAAACTTACTATTTCTTTTTAAAATGTAATATTTATTTTTATTCAGATTTTATCTTTAATATTATTTGAGTGTTGTATTTAGCTAATAATATAATAAATTTCTTGGCTGTTGAATTGGAGTGGTTTGTGAATTTTTGTTGCACAGTAGGAATTTATAATTTTTTTTCTACAACTAAATAATAGTCTGGCCTTATTGGTTGCACCGTATTTGTAAAATGTTATATCTTAACTAGTTGTGTTTGTTTGCCACACTTTGTCATGTCCATATTTGTAATTATTGAGAAACACTTTAGGAAGAAAGCTTATGTAAATTTATATAATAGTAGTAATTAATTAATTAATATAATTTTAACCACATCTATTTTGCATGCACTTATTTTATTCACTATCAACATATCAGTCAAACTGGTTTTCTTTCAGGGGACATAACTATCAAATACAAAGGAAATCACAGTTACCTATACAATATAGCAACAGGCACAGTACCAGTTTTGATTCGTGGCAATGGTCCGATCAAGGTGAGGATGAAAAGTTGACTTGTAGTCTTTATTTTTTATGTAATTAGAGATTTATTGCCTTCATTGATCTGTGTTTTTTACACTTTTTAAAAAACTGTCTACAAGCAAATAAAGATTTGCCTACCTTTATTGTAATATTCTATGTTGCTTTAGTTAATAAAGTTTTGCAAAGGCATATATTAGTGTTTTATTTAGTTGTCTTAAGTATTCTTGATATCAGGACTGTGGTTTTGATATACATAGAGGACTGAACTTAACAACAGTGGTTGACTTAAAGTGTTGCTCAGGAATCATTTAGGTCATAGAGGCAAAGTATAGAAAAAAATTGTTTGGCAAAATTTCAGGACCTCGCACACAATCCCAAGTTGTGGAATCGTTAATTGCTTTTTGTAAACTAGGGAGGAGGTAAGCCTTCATCAGAACAAAAATATTTCATTAACTGATTAACATTGTTTTAAAGTTCTCAGGGTGTTTTAAAGAAAGATTTATGTAGTTTATATCAGTATTAAATCTTCAAGTAGACACTTTTAGAGTTCTCTTGCATATCTTTAACCCATTCATCATCATTACGAAAAACGCGCCCTGGCAGCTCTGTGTCACGCACTTTTGCTGCCCGGCAACAATTTTCTAGGTAGCCATATTAAAAAATTAAAAGCGAGCATGATTTTGAATTGATTTTCAAACTTTAAAGTTTAAACTATTATAGACATATTATAGAATTACTAAACTTTCTTTAAAAGTTATTTCAAAATTCAAAAATAAGTAAATAATAAAAAGTTTTCTTACTTTTTGTTGATCTTGCAATTTTCATCAACGTTGTCATATTCCTGGAGGACTTTACATCATACCACAAAAATATAAAAGTGTCCAAATTTTGTAGGGATGTTTTGGCGATATGTAGGATTTAAATCCAGGGTGTCGCTTCATCAGAAGTCCCACCCGTGAGTACTAAAACACAGAGCGTCAAGCACGCAACCACCAAGTACTTTTACTCAATGACTACAGTGCCCGAGATGTGTTTGATGAAAGCTTCCAAATGTAGGAAAATATATCTCATCCTTATTTATATGACAATTTACAAGTTCCAGTGAAGTAAAGAAATACTAGTTGCGCACATTTCCAGTTGAACAATAATTTTTTTTCAAAATCCAGGAACAGAAAAATGAAGAAGAAAATAATGTCCACCCCTACCCAAGAAAGATGATTTATAAAATTGATTTAGGGTATGCAGTTGTTATACTGTCACACAAATCCACCTCTCCCATATATTTGTTGTAATCACAAATGCAAGCTGGTTTCAGAATTGGTTCTTCTGTTTTGTAATGATTTTTGCCTGTATTTATTATTGTACTGTCATGATGCATTGTGCTTAGCATGAGTATCTGTTTGTTGTCTTGCTATGCAAAACAACAAATGCCATCATTATGGACAATTGAAATTTGTCCTGGAGTGAGCTTAGTGCCTGGAAAATTCTTTGGCATGTTTCCTGTGACAGTTCCACATATGTATTTGTTGTTTGCCAAAAGATTGCGCGCTAGGGTGAGGCTAGTGAAAAAGCGATCTGTGTACAACTAGTAATATTTCCCTAGCAGTGGTTCTAAAAGAGTTAGAACAATTTTCTCACCCTGATTTCCATCAGTAAAAGTGTACTCAGTGTCTTTCCCCATGTAAATAATGAAATCATAAACCTACCCTGTCAGACTCTCACAAATTTCACATGATTTGATTCCAAATCTAGCCCATTTAGATTTTATATGCTGCCTGAATCCTAAACGACCTTTCCACAGCATCAGAGATTCATCCACACAAATATTTTCTCCAGGCACATAAATGGATGAAAATACTTGTCTGAAATGATCAATAATCATTTGAACTTTGTGGATACAATCAGTAGGATTGGAGACAGCGTTGTCACAAAAATGTAGGCAATTTAGTAACAAATAAAATCTACAGCCAGACATTACTTTACGAAATAAAGGTTGGCCATAGGCTTCATCATCTTTACAAAAATAATGTTTCAATGTGGGTAGTCTACATATTCCCATCAAAAAAATAAGTGCCAAAAATTGAAACATTTCAGATACCTGTGTATCATGCCATTTCTTGATACAACTTGTAGCACAAAGGTTATCTTGCAAAAGTTGCTGAGATGCATATATATTAGTGTACTCGACAATCTTTTGTACAAAATTCTCTGGTAAAAATGCCTGAAAAATGTCAAGTACTGTAGCATTTTCTGGAAACTGCATTTTTACCCCACTACTGCCTGCAAATGCTTGAGTCTCTACCCTCGCGATGCATGCGTCACTCGATACACTCCAAATGTCGCCATGAGGGCGACCGGTTTTGTTTGTAGATTCACTGGCATTGTTGTCACCCCTTTCATCTAAAAGTGGAATAGAGGGTGGTTCAATATCCTCTTCTTCTGAAGAAAAACTACTCTTCTCACACTCTGATCCAGCAGTACAACCAAATTCACAATAATCCAACTGAAAATGTGTGCTTGCCATTGTTAGATAGATTACGCAATCGTAATGTCTGCCAACTTTCCTGAGGATGCAGGGTTGTGTTACAAACCACGGGAATTCAGTCATGTGAGCATCCTAATTATAATATCTAATGATAGAATTTAGAGCAAAGTGGTTGCTGAAGCAGACCACATATTTCTTTCACTCTAGTTGGATATTTTTGAATGGCATGATCCTTTTAGCCATGCCTGTGGGCATGGCATCCAATTTTGACCCTAAGACTTGTGTAGAATTTTTTTTATGACGTTAAATTAATCCTGAGGACGATGAACGGGTTAATTGTCATTTCAGTTTCATTATAAAACAATTGATTGAAATAATTTACACGTTAATAATAACTTGAAAAATATCCACCTCCAGGAGTTATCTTTTTGTAGATATCCCTATCCATTGGTGGCAAAAAAAAATCATTTCATTTTCACATACTGCCCCAGTTATCACTCTCATCTCTACTGTGCAGATACTCACTCACCCTTGTCTATATTATGTAAGGATAGTCATGCTTGTTTCTACTGCATCTAAATTGTCTTTATTTTGTAAGGGTAGTCGACCCTTGTTTCTAATGCATCTTCATTGTCTTTATGTAAAGAGTAGTCAACCCTTGTTTCTAATGCATCTATATTATTTCTTTATTTTGTAATGGTAGTCACCCTTGTTTCTACTGCATCTTCGTTATATTATTTTGTAGGAGTAGTCAGCCCTTGTTTCTACTGCATCTATATTGTTATTATTATATAAGGATAGTCACCTTTGTCCCTGCAATATCTATTTTATTTCAAATGAATATCTTTTCTCCCCAACTCTGAAATCATTCTATGAGAATATCTCTTTGAACAACTTGGATATCAGCCATAAATACATCAAAACAATTGTGAAAATTGATGCTTATGAGAAGAAAATTCTGATCAGTGTACTAAGAAATAAATATAATAGCTAGAAGACATGATGAAATTAATTATGACAATAGGAAGTTTTGTATTTTGTACCATAATATTTTTTAATACTAATTCTTTTTCTTAGAGAGAATATACTATTAATGAAATGAACTAACAAATAATTAAATGTGAAGGTTGTCATCTTATTGTATTTTCCACAAGAGTTTAAGTTTACTTTTTGTGTATGACTGATTGTTAAACATATTTTCTTTGAAAGCCAAACTTTTGTTTTTGCCCATATAAGTCTCATATGAATATCATTTTGTTCTTTCTTTAGGTTGAATTCAATCGATTAGCTAATTACCTGGCAGATGGCTGGACAGCAACTCATGGTTGTCTTGCTTGCAAGGAGGATACTGTTTCATTAAAAGGAGTCAAGGTAATGGACTTTCCTTTTTTTTCCCCAAAACTGACTGATTATTTAGGCGGGCTGTTTGTAAAAGACATACCTTTATAAGGCAGTGCACTTTTTTTTAATTGACCATATATTTAGATGGACTATTTTTTTAATTATGTGAATTCAAAATTGGACATTTTTAAACTGACTTTTTATTTAGGTGAGATCAAAGTAATGAATTTTTTGTTTTAAACAAAAGAGTTGGACAAGTTTTTAGCCCATCTACAGTCATTTTCATGTACTATTTGGTACTAGGTGTCTTGTATAGCATTGAGAGCAGAGAAAACTGGGAGTATCCAGGTGCTAGAAAACATTTTCCCATGTCCATAATATATGGCAAAGTTCTTTTTATCTGTTTGTTTGATCTGAGCTGGACAGCTGATCTTGTCTACATGTAGTTAATTTTCAATCTTGCCCTCTAATACTCAAAAATAGCTAGCTCTGAACTTGGAATTACTTAAGCTTTATGTTTTACTTTGCTAACCTTGAACTTGAAATTACAGTAGAACATCAGTTATCCGAAATATCAATTTTCTGAACATTCGCCACCCCTTGTAAGGACAATTTTTACTAATGTTAATTATTAATTATTTTTTAAAGTTGATAACTTTTTCTAAATGTTAATCATGTTTTACTTTCTCAGTACATGTTTAAGTTTTTGTCTTCATTTTGTTTACAGCTTGAGGACTATCCAACAGTCCTTATGGCATTATATCTAGAACAGCCAACTCCTTTCATCAGTGAGTTTTTTAAGAAAATAGCTGCCCTTAAATATCCAAAGGACAAGATATACTTATATATTCATAACAAGGTGAGTGTTTGGTGTTGCATAATTACTCTTATCAATTTAAGTAACAATTTCACATAATGTAATTCACAGTAATAAATGTATTTAAAGCCATTTTCTGGCTCTCTTTAACCCTTTCTTTTGCAGGCACACACAGGGACATATCAATTTCTGGAAATCTTTGATACTTTCATTTGCAAGTATACACATGAATATGTTAATTTTCTGGCACTCTTTAACTCTTTCATTTGCAAGCATTCACATGAATATGCTCGTTCTCAGGCTCTCTTTAACCCTTTAATCAAAGTGTCTGATAATATATCAAAAAAAGAAATGGAATAAAAAGGGTGGAGACATTGATGCCAATAGTAATTTACTTGGTGATAGCACATATTTTAAAATTATAACATTGCATTGTTATCAGGCAGCTGAGAGAGCATAGTTAAATTGGAGCTGTAAAATTAAATTCAAAACTTCTTTATACACACCACTTCGAATATTGTAGAAGGACAATTTGAATTCAAATACAAAATGGCAATATATACACACACAGCAAATAGCTGTATTTACAAATGTGAAACATAAATAAAATGAACTTGCAATTTATATGACAAATATCTGTATTTACACAAGAGAAACTTTAATAAATTGACTTTACAAATGTAGTTTGAGCACACAAAAATAAATGACACAGAATGGATCAATGATTTTTTTTATAGTACTGAAGGAAATCTACAATTTAATATGGCTAACTGTGACAGAAAAATCACCATTTCAGGTGAAATTGGAATTTCAGATTTTAAAAAAAGCAAGACTTAATGTCCACTGAAATATAGGTGCAAATGTTTTTATGATTGCGGATGCTGCAGTATCTTAGTAATATTTTTGTTTGTTTTTGTTTTTGTTCAAAATAAGAATCATTTTGCAATGCCCACACTTGTTTTTGACTTTCTTGTAAAATTTTCCAGAAAAATGTAAAACCTATTTCTTGTAGGAAAAAAATCTCTTACTGAATTAAAAGGAAATAAAATGTTATCGGCCTTAAATAGAAATGTCTCATAGATGAAATGTTTGGAAACCAGATTGAATATTATATTTTAATTGCATTATTTTACTCTTGCATTTATATTCTATTTGAATTGTATTATATTATTTTGTATTTGTTGCCATGTATTGATACATTTTTCTCCAGAGAGAGTTTCATCGTAAAGATGTTGACAATTTCATCGGAGAATATGGCAGTCAGTATCGCTCTTTCACAAAGATATCCCCATCATATTATGTCGGTGAAGAAATTGGACGTAACTGGGGCTTGTAAGATCATTTCAGTAAAGCTATTCAGAAAAATATAGCTAACTGTATATTATATTCATAATTTGTATTATAATACAGCACTTTTGCTCATTGTAATTGTTGCTTTATAAATTCAAAATATGAAATAACAAATGTGTGATCACATTAAGCAGCGCCTATTGTTTTCTGTCAAAATAGGCTATCTTTTGATTGTTGGTTAAGATTCTTAAACGATTTTATTTTTAGATTAGAGTCAGTCATATACAGGTTATTATTATTTTTTGTAATGTTTAAGATTTTGCTTATATACATGCTGTTGTTAGAAGGTTATTTATATAAGGTGATTAGAACAAGATGGTTTTAATTTATGTTGGGATGCGTCTGTCTTATTCAAGTTAGTTTTATGGTAAGGGCTGTCTTAATTTAAGTTAGTTGTAGGGTGATATTTAGATAAAAGTCTGTCTTATAAATTAGTTTTATGGTGTTATTTAAATAAAAGTCTGTCTTATGTAAGTTAGTTTTATGGTGTTATTTAGATAAAAGTCTGTCTTGTGTAAGTTAGTTTTATAAGGTTGTTCAGTTAAATAGAGTAATACTAATAGCAACAGAAATCAAAAGTCTAAATGTGTTAAATTTTAGGCAGTATTACTTGTGTTGTATATTAATTTTTAGTGAGTATAATTTTCTCTTTTGATAATTTTCTGAATTAATACTTGTATATTAGTTTTCTGGAAATATTATTCATGTCATTTGATAATTTTCTGAAGTTTTACTTGTGTCATTTGATAATTTTCTGAAATATTTCTTGTGTATTAGTTTTCAAGAAGTATACTCACATCTTATGTTTCAAAGGGAGGAATGTATCAAGAAGAGTTGCCAGTATTATTTCTCCGTTGACTCTTTGGCCCAGATCTCAAATCCTGAAACACTCACTGATCTCATCGAACAAAATAGGTAAATTGAAGTTAAATTTTGCACATAATTTAAGTGAAGCATTTATTTGCTGATGTAGATGAAAAAATAAATTATTTAATAGTACTTACCATTGTTGTTCTTTAACTCATTTAAATCATTTGCTTGCTTTAACTAATTTAAATCATTTGCTTGCTTCATAGATTAATTCATTTACTTTTATATAGGTTTTATTTAGCTGTGAGAACGAAATTTCTATTTCAAATCTCTAAGTGTTCCATGATGCAACCTGACAGCCTGCATTAGGAGCAGGCACAGATTGCTTACTCAAGCAAGTCAGTACTAAGGACACATACTCAACCAAGTGAAAATCACAAAGATATTTCTTGCAGCAGGTCCCATGAGTAATGTCCATTTCTCAGTACTAGTTTTACTCTGGTTTGGGTTGCAGTGCTGTTCAAGCTGAGGATGTGAATTCAATTGTTTAAAGAGTTCAGTCACTCCCCCCATCTTTTTGTTATTTACTTTGATTCTTTTCTTTCCTGTCATTTTTTTGTCTATCTCCAAGATAAGGTAAAGCATGTTTTCAATTCCTTTTGATTAGCTGACACCTGAACTGTTCACTTCTTTGACAGTGTATTTACCTTCAACTCCATTTCCATTTTGTATATTCAAACTACAAATATCAGCTACAAGTTGTCAACTACAAATATCAGCTACAGGTTTGCTTGAAAATGGGGTGGCCATATTTATATACATTGATAGTAAGACATCTGCCATAGCATGTCCTTTACTCTAAAGGTAAACATTAGACATCAGCAGATTGCACTTAGAGTAAAGTCACACTGTGGCAAATGTCTTACTGTCACTTTATAAATGTACTGGTGGTGGTAGCAGTGTATGTTCTGATTTGTAGTGTTCCTCTACACCTGATCTGCAGATGTAGGATTACTCTTTTTTTACTCCAATGGACCATAAAGTCCAATGTACCAATAATCGATCAGGTCTGTTTAGAAACTTCTGCATCCCCACCTCCTCTGGCCATCTCTACCTTTGGTACTCACCACAGACCCAAAAACCTAACCTGCAGATTACATAAAAGCACAAGTTTTTAACTCCGGAAATTTAATAGAAAATATTCTAGATGCCTGAGAGGCACCTCTGGATTTGTTTGTTCTACTTTTATGGCACCAAGCCTGTAGAGAATTTAAAGTCAGGCTTGACTGTTCTAGGTCTTAGGGGGTTTGTGAAGTGAGTCACAGGCTTGAGTGATCTCAGGCCTTTAGAGGATTTGAAATCAGTCACAGGCTTGATTTACTTCAGCAAGCTTCCTCTTTCCCTTCATTCAAAATGAAATCCACATTTCCCCTCATTCAAAATGAAATCCACATTTCCCCTCATTCAAGATTAAATCCACGTTTCCCATCATTCAGTTTGAAATCCATGTTTCCCATCATTCAGGTTGAAATCCATGTTTCCCACCATTCAGGTTGAAATCCATGTTTCCCATCATTCAGGATGAAATCCATGTTTCCCATCATTCAGGTTGAAATCCATGTTTCCCTTCATTCAAGATGAAATTCATGTTTCCCCACATTCAGGATGAAATCCACTGGTCTAACATGGCAGTGGAATTTTTTCCAGGAGACTTTGTCATATCTTAATATCTTGACATAATATCTCATAAGTATCTCTGGTTTGTATTCCTGGAAAAGGTGCTTCATTTCCAAGTTTCCCCCATTTTTTTCTCATCTCATGGTATTTACACACCTTTGCACCATAGCAAAAGTGTTCAGACCCTTAACCCTACCTGAACAACTTCCTGTGACTTACACAGAAACCTGGATTTGCAGATATACATAGTAAGTCAGACCATATTATCATCTCAGACTTCTGTTCACCTCATATAGTGGATCAAGACACTGTAGATGGCTCTAGGAATTGTTGTTGATCTTCTCAATTCAATGTACACTTAACAGTCAGAGGTAGACTATGTGAAACCTCTTATCTTTTATACACTTGACAGTCATAAGCAGACTTTATTTGAAATGCTGTAATTCATTGTACATTTGACAGTCATAGGCTAACTTTATTTGAAACCAGGTTAAAAAAAAGTTTGATTGTTGGTTCAGAATACATCTGTAATATTCGTTCTGTGCATTGCAACATTCATCAACATTAAATATCCACAAAGATTATTTTAAATAACTAATAAAATTAAATTAATGTTAGCTTGTGTCTTAATTAGATTTAGTATGAATATATATTAATATTGTTTAATTAACTTTGTCCTAGTTATAAAGTGAACAGTTTAAGAGTAACTACATCTGAACATTTGCCTTAGAAGTAAGGCATTGATAATTTATTTTTATTTTAAAGTTTTCAACTTCGTTCTTTAATTGCCTCTACTGTTCCTAATCTACAGCATCATGTTTTACTATTTTTATCACTGTTAGCTTTCTCAGTGCCAATATTTATATAAATTTATTTATTTATAGAAATTTACTGAACTCACAACCTAATTGCCAGTTTCAGAAAGTTTAGGAGAGTATGGTAATCTTTATTGTTTGGTGTTTACTCTTGCTAGTCAGGGATGTAAACATTGCCCTTTGATGATAGAAATCTTTTTCCTTGTAAACTTCGCCTTTGGTGATAGAAATCTTTTTCCTTGTAAACTTCGCCTTTGATGATAGAAATCTTTTTCCTTGTAAACTTCGCCTTTGATGATAGAAATCTTTTTCCTTGTAAACTTCGCCTTTGATGATAGAAATCTTTTTCTTATCAGAGTGTGAGGTGCAGGCAAAGACCAGACTATTCTTTTATTAGTTTGTTTGATGTTTTATGATGCTAGAAATTGATGTCATAAAGATTGCTTTGGAGGATGGTATCTTTCTACTTACCCAGAATTTGGGTCGCACGTTAAAACAGATGAAGGCTACACTATTGTTTATTAATTTATACTATTTGTAGTTAAAAATTGAGTGTTGCCATTATACTAACGAAAGTTAGTTACAGTACCGTTTATATCTTGAATTCTTTTTTGGCAAATGAAGTAAAAAATCTACGTTCAAGTGAATCATGCATAACTTTTCAGGGATACTGCAATTAAATGTGCAAATCATGATACCCTCTCAGCAGTGTAGCAGGAGAGTACTAAATTGTAACTAGCTCTTTTTTTTTTTTTGACCTGAATATTTGTGAATATTTTCATTATGGCTTTTATTTGACAGAGTGTGTATAAATTTAATTTTTGCTGATAAATGATATAGTTTTGAGTCTCGTAAAGCATTAATATTTTGTCTTGTTTTGAATGGATATTTCTAAAGGATTAACTGTGATTGGAATGAGTATTTTGAAAGCAGTAACTGACTTGTTTTGAATGAGTATTTTCTAAAAGATTTTGACTTGTTTGAAACTGTAAAAATTTAAATACTTGCTCTTTGTTTTAAATGAGTTTGTCTTGAGGATTAATTTGGGCTTTTTGTTTGAAATGAATATTTTTCAAAGATTAATTCTGGCTCTTGTTTTAAATGAATATTTATAAATGATTAAAATTCTTGTTTTGGAATATTTATACAGTATATACTTACTGGCACTTGTTTTAAAAGAATATTTAAAAAGTAATAATTCTGGCTCTTGTTATAAATGAGTACTTATACACATGATTATTCTGACTCTTTTAAATGAGTCCTCATAAGATGATGAATTGTAGCTTTTGTTTTCAACGAATACTTATAAAAGGATTTATTCTGGCTTTTGTTTTCAATGAATATTTATAAAATGGTTAATTTGGGCTTTTGTTTTCAATGAATATTTATATTATACCATGTTAAATCTGGTTATTGCTTTCAGTTAATGTTTATAAATTGATTAAATATGGTTCTTGTTTTTAGTGAATACTAATAAGATAATTAAGTGTAGAATTTTGTTCTTCATTGAGCTTGTTTGTTACGTACAGGACTATTATCGCACCAATGTTACTACGGCCAGGAAAGTTTTGGTCCAACTTTTGGGGTGCACTGTCTCAAAATGGCTTACCTGTCTGTTCTGAAGATTACATGGATATTGTGGAGGACAAAAGAATGTAAATATTGTTAACATAATTTCAAATAATAAATTTCATATTTTAATTTTGATAATTTAATTAATACTTGCAATGTTTTTCTATTCAGTTTCATTTATTTATTTAATGTATGGCACATCTTGCGGATCTAGTTCTTTTGCTTTGATTTCTTATTTATTTTTCTTTTCTTGTCCTTCCTTTTCTTTTCTTTTTTTAAACTTCATTCTTGTCTTTTTTCTTTCATTTTCTCTCTTCAGTCTTTTCTGTCTCTGTAATTCTCTTATGCATAAATAATAATCACTTTTCTATCTCATATGTTTATAATAGTATCAATGTAAATAATAATCACTTTTATATTGCATATATTTATAATAGTATTATTGTAAATAATAATTACTTTTCTATCACTTATATTTATAATAGTATTATATTGTTAATGCTCAGTAACACTCTCCACCATTTTGACATTAAATGCCTTACAAATAGACACATCTTCACTTTAATCCATTATAATGTTAAAATGTTGTCAAGTTTGATTAACTAACCTTTTACTGATGAGAAACCTATAGAGTCTTTATAACTATAAACACACATAACAAACCTTATATCCATACTCAGTTTCTACTTTCTTGACCAGAAAATTTTGTTGCATTTGTCCTGTATAAGTTGGCTCAGAATGTGTGTATGATCCATTAAGTGATGCTTCCTGTATTGCTTGGCTCAGAATGTGGTGTGTGCATGAACCATTAAGTGATGCTTCCTGTATTGCTTGGCTCAGAATGTGGTGTGTGTATGAGCTATTAAGTGTAACTTGGCACAGAATGTGTTGTGTACGTGGACCATTGAGTATAAGTGATGTTTCCTGTATAACTTGGCTCAGAATGTGTTGTGTACATAGATCATTGAATTAAGTGATGTTTCCAGTTCCTTGCTCTTGGAATACGTAATGTGCTTAATATGTTTAGCTTCTCCATTAAATCCATATTGGGTCAAATTCACTCTTTCAGTTCACAAATTTATTTGTTTATCATTGTTGACAACAAAATCCAAGTTTTTGAAATTTATATATGTATCAATTTTTGGTATTAACAGAATATATTTGAATTTATTTATATAAAATAAGTAGTCATATAGTCTAAGAAAAATACATTTTTAGAAACACTTATAAAGCATCATATCACTCAATACTTGTAAACAAATTCAACTTATAATAAAGCTGTTGATACAAATGACAGCATGTAAATAAATTCTTTATTATAAACAGACATCTTTAAACATTAAATACCATCTTAATGCAAACAACAAACTACTTATAGAAATTATAATTAAAGTACAGGCAACAAATAAAAATATATAACAAAATAACAGCCTATAAATGAGAAATGCTGACATAACTTTGTCAGAAAGAAATAATTTTTTATCAATCTGTGACTCTTAAAATGATAGAAGATGTATTGTATACAATATAACATTTTATTAACAAATTAAGAGGCATTCAATTATCACATGTGCCTCTCATTAGTTGGAGAGTGTAAAGGTATGTAGTGTGCAAATATACCATTTCATGAATAAATTAAGAGGCTTCCATTTACCGAGTGGTTGGGAGAATGGGCAGGTATGTAATATATAAATATACCATTTTATGAAATACTTCAATTTTTATACATCGAACTATGATGTTGTTTGTCATCTCTTTGTATAAACTATTGTTTTGTTGGATTTTTCTTTTTAAGCAATATTTTATTGATGTTCAATTGACTTTT
The DNA here is from genome assembly GCA_028829895.1 of Sinotaia quadrata. Classification (NCBI taxonomy): domain Eukaryota; kingdom Metazoa; phylum Mollusca; class Gastropoda; order Architaenioglossa; family Viviparidae; genus Sinotaia; species Sinotaia quadrata. Next base: position 83,895,334 of record CM054179.1, on the reverse strand, counting down.
GTTTCAATATTTTAAGTGGTTTATGGAACGTGCCATACCTGATGAACGTCTACCTGATTCAAGGTCATCGTGTTAATGATCTGCGAGGTGCTCATACCTACAACAGTGATGTTGACCCAGATATGTCCTTCTGTGAGAAAGCACGAGACTTGGTATGACAATGACTATATCTACAAGCTGTATTAAAGCACGAGACTTGGTTTGAAAATGACTATAGCTACAAGCTATGTTAAAGCACGAGACTTTGTATGAAAATACTTTAGCTACAAGCTGTATTAAAGCATGAGACTTGATATAACAATGACTATATCTACAAACTGTATTAAAGCATGAGACTTGGTATAACAATGACTATATCTACAAACTGTATTAAAGCATGAGACTTGATATAACAATGACTATATCTACAAACTGTATTAAAGCATGAGACTTGGTATAACAATGACTATATCTACAAACTGTATTAAAGCATGAGACTTGGTATAACAATGACTATAGCTAAAAGCTATGTTAGAGGACAAATAGTTTCTTACATCAGACATTTTTTTAACAATCATATCTCAAGGAATGTGCTACATCCCCTTTATTTCTTTAATTTTTAAAATTATATAATTAATTTGCATCTTTATTTAGTTTTTAATTATTTGTAAAATAATTTGACATTTTTGCCTAGTTTTAATTATTTGTAATGTCATTTGATACATCATCCATATTCTTGTTCTTTTACTTACTTGTACATTCATTTAAATACCTATTTGGATGATTGTCTATTGACTTGTTAACTTTATTGGATGATTGTCTATTGACTTGTTGGTTGTTAGATGATTGTTGATTTGTTGGCTGTATCAGAATATTGTCTATTGACTAGTTGGTTGAATTGAATCATTGTTGACTTGTTGGATGATTTTCTTTGACTTGTTGACTTGGATGATTTTCTGTTGAGTTTTAAATTACTTGCACTTTAATTTAAAGATCTTGTTGACTCTGTTGGATGATTTGTCTTGAATTGTTGGATGATTATCTATTGACTTGTTATATGATTGTCTTTTGATTTGTTGGATGATTTTTGGACTAATAACTTGTTGCATGATTGTCTGTTGACTTGTTGGATGATTGACTATTGACTTGTTGGATGATTGTCTTGTTGGTTGTTAGACCATGTCTGTTGACTTATTGGTTGTGTTTGATCATTGTCTATTTAGTTTTAACTTTTAAAAAAAAAAATTGTATACCTTGTTGACTGTTGGATCATTGCCTTTTGGTAGTTTGTTTGAGTACTTTGTTAGGTATGATTGTCTATTGACTTGTTAACTTTGTTAGATGATTATATATTGACTTGTTAACCTTGTTGGATGATTGTCTGTTGACTTGTTAACTTTGTTAAATGATTGTCTATTGATTTGTTAACTTTGGATGATTGTCAGTTGACTTGTTAACTTTGTTGGATGATTGTCTATTGACTTTTTAACTTTGTTGGATGATTGTCTGTTGATTTTTAATTACTTGTATTCTCATTTGGATATCTTGTTGGTTTTATTAATTTAATTATTATTGAGTTTTACTTATACATTCAATGGGGTACTTTCTTTGATGATTGTTTATTGACTTTTAATTGCATGTAGTTTCATTCTAGGTTCCTTGTTGGATAATTACTATTGGGTATTATCTCAACTTTCTCTAATCATATTTTATTGGTTGAGGTTGTTGATATTTTAACTAGCTTTTTTTATTTTAAAAATATATTGCCATTTAAGATCTTTGTTGGTTTTCAGTGACTCTTGTTTCATTGATTGTTGGATAAAATCTTGTTTCTTTTGATTGTTATTTCACTGATTGTTACTTGCAGTCTTTTTCTTTGAAGTAATTCACAGCATTCTCATTTGCATTGATTTATTTATTGACTTTTTATTGTTGATTTTTTCCTAGTTTGTTATACTCATTGTCTGCTGCGATCTTTGTGGTTTGTTTGATTTATTTCACTGGTAAGTATTTAGAAGTTTTTCTTTACTCTTGATAATTTGTATACATACCTTTTCATCATGAAGATAGGTAAAAATATATAATAAACCAAATCAGATGCCAGTAAATGTATATATATTAAAATATATCAGTGTGTTTTATTTATATAAAATATATCTATGACAGTTGCCCATGAACATAAATTATTTAATTACATGAGTATAAATTATCAGTAAACATGTAATTTTAACACATCAGTGTTTGCCAATATAGCATTAATATTTAAATACATCAGTAACAGTTGCCAGTATAGTTGTTTATATTTAAATACATTAGTAACAGTTGCCAGTTCAGTTGTTTACATTTCTTTGCAATCTGTAGAAAATATCACCAATGTAGACTAAAATTTTGACAATGGAATAGAAATTATTAAACACTAAAATTTTTGTGAATATAATAAAAAAATTAATTTTAAAGATAAAAATTATATTTATATTTGAAGGAGATACAATAACACAATATGATTTTTAAAAGTCCTTGATATTTCTGTATGAAAGTACCTTGATTTTTTATTTTTAGAAAAAGAAAAAAAAATTAACTAGACTCTGAACACATTTTTACTTTGTTTTGTGATGAACAAGAAAATTAATTTGAAAAGGTGTGTAACTCTGATATTTTACAGGGTTACTTCATGTTTGTGACCAATCAACATAAATATGGACACTTGATCAGCCCAGACAACTTTGAGACCATTCACACGTTCAATGATCTATACAATCTTTTTGAAAATACTTATGTATGTATAAAACAGAGAACATTTAATTAGATCCTATAGTATGTAAACTATGAATTTTATTTCTTTTCTGTCGAGGTCTAGTGTATCTTTTTCGCTATTGCAAGCTGGTTCTTTGTCATTTAGAAAATCATCACATAATCCATTACAATTTTAATCCAAGGATAATCCATATATATAAAGATTATGTTTTGGGGTGTTTTTTTTTTTGGGGGGGGGAGTATTTGTCCATTGTAATTGTAGACAAATGTACACTTCAAAACATAATGATTTGAACTTGGTGGGTATGTAACTGTAGGCAGGTGTGTAATTGTAGGCTTTGTGTAATGTAAAATGCAATCATTTGCACACATATTGGGAGTGTAATTGTAGGCTGTGTGTAATGTAAAATGCAATCATTTGCACATATTGGGAGTGTAATTGTAGGCTGTGTGTAATGTAAAATGCAATCATTTGCACATAGGGGTGTGTACAGTGTACTACATGATGATTTACATTTAGTGGGTTTGTAATTATAGGCATTGCACAGTACAAAATGTGATGACTTGAACGGAGTGGGTGTGTAATTATAGGCTGTGCACAGTACAAAATGTGATGGCTTGCACAGAGTGGGTGAATGAGGATACATTAGGAACTGAATCTAAAGTAGCCAGCATGGAAAAATAACAGAAATGCATTTAACTTAAAAATTACTTGTATTGTTACACTGGTTATATCTGCATGTGCTGTGATGTAACATTTAAAAAATTATTCATGCACTATACTACATTTTACTGTTATTGTTAAAAGATAACACTTTTTCATTGATTTGAGAAAAAAGATGTTGTTTGTGTTTGTTATTGTTAAAAGATAACACTTTTTCATTGATTTGAGAAAAAAGATGTCGTTTGTGTTTGTTATTGTTAAAAGATAACACTTTTTCATTGATTTGAGAAAAAAGATGTCGTTTGTGTTTGTTATTGTTAAAAGATAACACTTTTTCATTGATTTGAGAAAAAGGATGTCGTTTGTGTTTGTTTTTGTTAAAAGATAACACTTTTTCTTTGATTTGAGAGAGATGTCGTTTGTGTTTGCTTAACTCTTCTTTCGTGTTTACTTCATACATCATTTGTGTTTGCTAAACTCTCCATCTTGGTCTTCTTGTAGAGGAAACATGTCAGATCTAAATATTTTAAAATATATAATCTAATTATTAAATATCATATCTAGATATCTCTTCAAGGCATCTGGTCCTTTTTAGCAAGATTAGGACATTCACCTCTTACTCTTATATTGTTGATTAATCAAGAAATAAAATTACAGTTTTTGATTGAAGACTGTTTGATGAAGTTATAAATACAGCTGTGCATTGCATAAGATGACATAAAATTAGATGTTATGATGGAAATTGTGGTACTAGTGACATTCTAGTATGTATTCACTGCTGATCATTTACTGCTGGTTTGTAAGATAAATTTGTCAACAGCAGATGCACTAGCTACTGTCAGTATTCATGAAATTTATGTGCAGATTGTGTGTAGAAAAAGTATGGCTAAAGGGAGTTAAATTGTTTTGCATTGGAGGACAAGCTGAACTCTGGATATTATCTAATTGTAGATAATTTTTATTATAGCTGTTACTTTCTTATTTCTCAATTTTTGCTTGTTCATATGCTGCTGAGTGAAAAAATTTGATTAAGAAAAATTAAAACAATTTAACAAATAATTTATTATTAATATAACATTTAAAACATTCATAAGATTTTTTAATTTTTTTTTTAGTCAGATATATTGATTGAAACTGAGTTTTTCATTAAAATAATAATATATCATGTTGAATTTTAACCATAGTTTGTTGGTTTTGTGGCAGGACTGGGAACAGAAATATCTTCATGAGAACTATTCCAAAGCTTTACAACCATATGCTGTTCTTGAGCAGGTGAGGTAACTCATTTTGTATAGCCTACTGTTGTTTTGTTTTCACTGTAGTATTATTAGCAGGAGGTGATTTTTTTAATCGGTTATGGTGAAGGTTATTTTTTTATAGTGGTACAGGTGAAGGTTATCACATGTACTTTGGTTTACTTATTAATTACTTTGTGCAAACACTGTGTGATTTCATGCACAATATTACATCACTTATCACTTTGGTGTGTGCTACCTTAACATGAAGTGATAAGGTTTGCAGCATTAAAGGGGTTAAAAGCATATTTTAACAGGCCTCCTCTTCATTGCCTTTAAAACATGCCAGTGTCCAAAGACAGAATAAGTCAGCTTGAAGAATGAGATCATGAGCAAATATTAATGTGCCTCTTTCATATAATTGCTCTGCATACTTCCTTTTCAAGAGAATCTGTCAACACTAAATATAGTTTGTGAACATCGAGATGTAATCCCCCCAAATTAGAAGCCTTGTGCATTATTGCTAGCATCTCAGAAGTTGAGGAGAGGAGAACAAAGGAAAAATGTACATAAAAGCCAACATCATGTTTTAAAAGTAAAATAAAATAGAAAACACTGGGTCAAAATTTATTTACTTATATTTTCTCCTTGTTTACTGTTAACTTATGGCTGAAATGTAGCTGAATACTACTAATGAATATTATTCAATTCTGATTGTTTCTTCTGATGGTATTATAATACAATATGGTTGTGATAATTTTGGCATAATTTTAATTAGATTTAACACTGATACATTACAAAACAATATTGGTATTATTTCATCGATTTTTAGACTAGCAGTAACAATTGCATCAGATCATTTTGTAAAGAAGTTATCAAGGCAGTAATACACTTTGATTAGTATCAGTATTCTTTATTTTAATTTGCAGTTTCTGACAGTTTTATTAGCAATTTATCATTGACGGCAGTTTTTCATTTATTCTGGACTTTATTGGGAAGTTCCAGCCCTACTCTGAATTATATAGTAAACGTTTTGAGGGGTTTTCTCACTTTTGATATTGATGTAAAGGTCACCTTTTTGTAGTACTATTTCTTTTTAACCCCTCAGCATTTGAATTGCACCTTCAAGTACAAAAATTTGCAGTTATTGCTTTTTTCCTTTATGTCAGTTCTTGTCTGTGATTGATTGTTACTGATAATAACCTGAATCATTCATTTTCACTCAGAAACAATAAATGTAATGCAGAATATGTGTTTGACATTAGTCTGGAAAAGCTTCATAAAAGATCTGAAAAAAGTGTAGATTTTTACCTCAGAAATGATAAAAGCTCTTTATTTGACTTTATGCACATTTTGAAAACAATTCCATCTTGTGTTGTACATTTATTGAGCAAATCAAATTATGTTATGTCATACACATTTCATTTTTCTCAAGAGTTTTCTCGGAGGGACCATTCTGAGATGGCAATCTTCAGGTCACCTGAAGACGTAGAGGTTAAAAAAATTATTTTAGTTTTTGTTGCATTATTATTGTTTATTTTACATATTGTTTTCAATTTTATATAAAAAGTTTTGTAAAACAAAGGAATCTAACAAGCTGAGTCAGTCTGGAATGTGTATGGCCTATGTCCTGATTAGTCTATCTGATCTATCCCCTGATTGGTTTGGAATGCATCTGACGTACAATTACTATATAATTCAGAGTAGGTTAATTATACTGAGACAGCAATAGTTGTAAGATATTGTTCTATGTCTTGTTAAGTTTTTATTTGTGAAACTTAATCATTGCTATCAGATATGATACATTAAGTCCCATCTAATGTATCTAGCATTAGTGTCTTAGCTTAGAATGGATAAAACTCATCTTACCTAATTATTTTTTAATTATCTTAACTATCTCTCAATTCTTACAAAATGGTATTAAAATACAGTTAATACCTAAATTGTTCCACTCCAAAATAGAAGACTGAAGACAGTGGTGAAAACTAAATTTGACTGTAAGAACTCCTATACACTCTTCACTTGAAATCTGATATATAAACCCTGACCGTTGTTATAATTTAACCAGAAATACATTTTTCCAGTATTTAGATGAAGAATATTTACTGGATACTTGTCTAAACTGATAGATCCCAAAACCAGGTAAGACACATCTAGGCGTAAACATCCTCAGCTTTGACTACTTCTTCAGCTTTGTCAGAATTCTCAGCCATATAAATATCTTCATCCTTGTGTACCCCTTGGCCTTTTAAGATTTCTCAGCCTTTAATCATTCTCCACTTTTGTGCACATCCTCAGCTGTATAAACATCCTTAGACTTGTAAACATCTTCAGCTATGTAAGCATTCTCAACTTTATGTCTATCTTCAACCTTGTGTGCATCCTCAGCCTTGTGTACATCATCAGCCATATAAACATCATCAGCTTTTTGTACATCTTCAGTCATATAACCCATCTTCAGCTTTATGTACATCTTCAATCATATAAACTGTCTTCAGCTTTTTGTACATCTTCAGTGATATACATGTAAACAGCCTAAAGACAGCTTCAGCTATATTAACAGCCTTGAGTATATCTTCAGCCATGTAAACAGAACTCTGGTTTGTTTACCTCCTCAGTGCACAGCCACATAGAAGCATGTGACTACAATGAACTACAAACTACAACAAACTACAAGGAAGGTGGTGGGGTGGGGTGTTTGATGGAGTTGCTTTTGTTTTGTTCATTTTAAAGTTAGTTTGGGGTTTTTGCTAATTTTGGGGGATTTTGTGACATCACAAAAATTATATTCTTGTTGTGTATGAAAGCTTTATTGCGCTTTTACTCTTTGGATTCATGGTAATGGCAAACATGTATCTATGACATATTTTTGTTATATATTTGAGATTTTGTTTTGTTTCATAGTGGTGTCACACACTTGTGTCTGTGTAGATTTTTTGTTATGTCTGAGATTTTGTTTTGTTCATAATGCTGTCAGACACTTGTCATCTTGCTATTATGTGTAATAATGCTTTTTTTCTTTTTCAATTTAGCCTTGTCCTGATGTGTACTGGTTTCCCATTGTTACCGACACATTCTGCGATGAGATTGTGGCCACCATGGAGGAATCAGGGAAATGGTCAAATGGAGGACATTCGGTATTTATATTTATAAAATCTTAGGATCATTGAAATACTATTAATTTCTCCATCAAGTTCAGCTCAGCCATAGACTTATAAAAGACTTATAAAATGTCTTTTCCTTCATTGTCTCTGAGGAATTAGTCGGAAGAACTTCGATGAAGAGGGAGTGGCAGTGACCTACCCCAAATTACACCCACCCACCGCTGTTATGCTTTTTTGATCAGTTTACAAGTCCAAATTACACCCACCCACATTGGCATACAGATGCCATCCTCTCTTTATATACTTAGTAAGATGAGCAGTAAGCTGCTGTTCTCTCATCTTTTCTGTTACATTTTACCTGTCGTTTTTCACTATAGGTGATGGTGTTCAGAGTCCCATCCTTTATCATTACACACCCTGGTGAGGGCAAGTTTGCATTAGGCTGTTTTATTTTCTTTTCCCCGAACCATTATAAATGCCACCCTCTTTTGTTGGATTTTTAAAAAATGCCCTCTTCTCCATCCTTTCTGATTCTCTTTTTGGTAGCCAAGTGATTCAATCTTTAGAGATTCTTTTGGCTTGTACAGTCACTTACCCTACTAATGGAGGAGGAGGGTAGCAGAGAAAGTTGATGAATGTTAAGAGAGAAAGAAAAAGTTTTGCCCTTTTTTTGTTGATTCCTATTACCCTAATGCAACTGCTGCCTCCAATGTATCTCTTATTATGTCTTTCATTGGTATTATCTTCTCCTGAAACTGGCAAGAATGCAAAGGCAGCTCATGGTGTGTTCATAGTCCAGGGTAAGACAACTTCTAGTATTGTGGACTCTGCGGATTTCAAGACCACAGTATTGCTTTTTATTTTTTTAGCCAATATATATTACAAGACCATCAGTATTGCTTCTCTTTTTTATCCTAAAGTGAATTACAAGACCGCCAGTATTTCTTTTAATTTTTTAGCCAACTGTGGATTTTCAAGACCACTGGTATTGCTTTTAATTTTTTTTTTTTTTTTAGCCAACTGTAAATTACAAGACCACAGATTGCTTTTTTTCTTTTAGCCAACTTTGGATCACAAACCACTACCATTGCTTTTTTATTAGCCACCTGTCAATCAAATCAGTAGTATTTTTTTTTAGTCACCTGTCAATCAAATCAGTAGTATTGGTGTTTTTTTAGTCACCTGTCAATCAAATCAGTAGTATTTTTTTTAGTCATCTGTCAATCAAATCAGTAGTATTGTTGTTTTTTTTGTCACCTGTCAATCAAATCAGTAGTATTGGTTTTTTTTAGTCACCTGTCAGTCAAATCAGTAGTATTGGTTTTTTTTAGTCACCTGTCAATCAAATCAGTAGTATTGTTTTTTTTTAGTCACCTGTCAATCAAATCAGTAGTATTGGTTTTTTTTTAGTCACCTGTCAATCAAATCAGTAATATTGGTTTCCTTTAGTCACCTGTCAATCAAATCAGTAGTATTGGGTTTTTTTTAGTCACCTGTCAATCAAATCAGTAATATTGGTTTCCTTTAGTCACCTGTCAATCAAATCAGTAGTATTGGGTTTTTTTTTTTAGTCACCTGTCAATCAAATCAGTAGTATTGTTTTTTTTTAGTCACCTGTCAATCAAATCAGTAGTATTGGTTTTTTTTTTAGTCACCTGTCAATCAAATCAGTAGTATTGATTTTTTTTAGTCACCTGCAAGTTAAATGAAGAGATGCAGTAGATCAAGGTGAGGTTAATTGATAAACAGTGCCTAAGAGATGTTATTCCTATTATTTGGTGACAGTTGTGATGTGTGATGTCTTGATCACTTGTTCATATTTGCCTTTTCACTATCAGAGCACCGATCTACAATCATTTCACTTTGGATTTGTTTCATAGAAACACAAGAAACCTTTGCCAATGTCAGTATAAAATTTAGTTTCTCTGTCATTTTTTTATTTGATGGAAATAATGGTGTGCAATTCTGTGTATAATGTTAGCTCATTTTATTTTCCAGACATTATTATTTGTGCTTGTTATAATGTAAGCAGCATTAAATAAATATACATCTTTAGATTTTGGTTCAGCTAAATACAGAAACAATAATTATCTTTGTAAATGCAACTTTGTGTTTATTTTTGCAGTAGTTGTTTACTTGGGGATATTTCTATTGTTTGACATAGATAATGTTTTCTGTATTGGTGCTTTCATTAGAATGCTGTTATGTAATTTTATCTATTTAGATTATGGCTCCTTTTTAAACTTTGAAAACATCATTAGTTTTATAATATATGTTCTTTATGATAAAACCATTTTGCTTTTTATCAAGCATGATTTCTTATATGTAGAATTCTGCTTCTGCATAATGCAGTGTTGATCCACACATGCACTCAGAAAATGTACAGTATGGTTATGAAAATGCAATTTTATGAAATGTTTGAAACATTTCTTCAAATCTATTTGCTGACTAGATCAGTTAATTCAATAAAATAGCACTTTGTTTTTCTGGTAATTTTATAATTTCTTAAATAAGAATATATCTAGCTTTAATTGATCCGATGGTTAGTGTTACATTAGCTTTCAAGAAAATAATTCTTGTCATAGTTATTTTCAGATTTTGAACAATTCATTTTGTAAAGAAAATTATGATATCAGTAGAGAAAATCACCACTTTAGACATTTATGTTTACACCAACACAAAACATTGAAGTTATTATTGTGCACTTACATTTTAACAATGAAATAAAATATGACAAACGCTCATATCTTAAATGTACATGGATATATAAGGAAATGAAGTGAGCAAAATAAAATATAGATTTTAAAAATTTCTGAAGAGGATTTCTCCAACTAAAGCTTCATCTCATGTAGTTACATAGGATGCTTATAAAGCCTTTTGAATTTTCATTCCCATTGGTTTGCAAAGCTAGCTGAATATATATTTAGAAACTATATTTAGACTGTGTACTGTTTTAACAGGATCCTAGAATTTCAGGTGGTTATGAAAGTGTCCCAACTGTTGACATCCACATGAATCAAGTTGGCTTTGCGCACCACTGGCTACACATGTTGGCCTCTTACATCAGGCCACTTCAGAATCGTGTATTTATCGAATACTATCACGATGTAAGTGGTTGTCCTTAAGAAATTATGAAATGAAACAGCTTACAGAGTTCTTTGTGAAATTATTTATATTGAATACTTGGAGATTTCTCATTTTAATAAATTTAACAATCGAAGCAATAGGTACACATTTCTCTATCTCATTTTTTATGAAGATACAAACCAATGTACATCGAGCTCTACTATATTTATTATATTTAGAACATTTATCAATTTTATAACAGTAATGAACATGTTTCATTGAGATGTGTACATTTCTCATTTTTATAATATGAAACAAGACACGTTGGGATACATACATTTCTCATTTTTTATGAAATAAGACACATTGGGATCATGTGCATTGGTTGGGATCATCTCAAGTTTATGAAGGCATAACAATGCAGTGTATTGAGTACTTTTATATTTCTTTCCTTTATATATTTTACAAGGGGGAAACCCCTTTGAAATTATTAGATTTCTCAGCATTATAAAATTGTGTAGTGAGACATATCGAGGAATCATTTTTGTAAAGTTGGTCTTAAAAAGTGTTTGGATTAAATAAATATTAATATTTCTTCTAAAATTGGATGTGTTAGTGTAAATCATGGATTAAATGCTATTTTCAGCATTTGATATTGCTAAATGTACGTTCTTATTCTGTAAAAAGACAAATCAAGATGCATGCCTCCAAAAATACCTGAGCAAAGCACACATACTATGTCCAGTTGTCTTCTGAAATTTTCAGACTTTTTGATCATTTTTCATTCTCTTGCCTGTAAGCAAGGACTCAGTGGTCTTATTCTTAAACTGACCATTCTCATTTGTTAGCTCGATATTCTTACTCCCTCATATACTAAGTATACTTACTTGTAAGCTCACTATTCCTACATCAGACTGTTTGAATTGCCTAGTTTTGAGTTTCTCTTCAGACATTTTTGTGAAATAATTTGTAAATTTCAAGAATGTTTACATTTTCATGTACTTCCTTTACAAGCTAAATTTATGTCATCATTTACTGTTTTTATTTCTGTGCTGGTTCTGTAAAAATTAATTTTATACAATTTGCACATACTGTTAATTTTGTCTCCTCGTCATCAATGGTATTTCCATATAATGTTTCATCTGAATGTTTTTAATTTTTTTCCAAATGATTGTTATTTGCAGTCACCCTATGAAATAATGAGCTTCGTTGTGCGATACAGACCTGACGAACAGCCATCTCTACGTCCACATCATGATTTCTCGACCTACACCATCAACATCGCTCTTAACCATCCTGGTATTGATTTTGAGGTAAAATGACTATTTTTGATTTGTTTTGGTTCAGATATTTGTAAAATATGAACTAAAATTAAGACATTTAGTTTGTTCATATTAAAATATATATTTTTATAAATTGTATGTTTGAGTATGTGACAGAACAAAGTAGTGCAAAATATTATTTCTTTTAAATTCAAAAAATTGGTTTTAACTAACAGAATATGACACAACATTCAGATTAAAATAATGGTATAAAAATAAATGGTTGTAAAACAGAATATGACACAACATTCAGACTAAAATAATGGTATAAAAATAAATGGTTGTAAAACAGAATATGACACAACATTCAGATTAAAATAATGGTATAAAAATAAATGTTGTAAAACATAATATGGCACACTTAAGGCTCATGCTAATTTTGTGGAACTATATTGGAAATAAAAGCTGTAACACTCTTGCTTCAACTTATTTTTACACTTCTAGACTTCCCCATTTGGATGACTAAATGAACATCGTTAGCGTAGTAAGATGAGGGGTCTAGAAAATTAATTGAATCTCGAGCATATGTATTCATAGATCTACATTGTGCCACAATAGAGATGTCTTTTATTAACTTTTTTTCTTCTTGCAAATGGCATAGCAGAGCTTGTTGACTTCAGATTAATTAGTCATAGCAAAAATTAAATAGCACACTCTAATATATTTTAGCATTGTCTGTCCAATGGAACATGTCCATTCTTGAAAAATACCTGTCTCACTCATTTTTTCCTACTTAATATTGTACAAGTCTTTTATGCTCAAAATGGGTGTTCTGATATTTTTTCTACACACTTTATGATAGCTATATTTTTTGAGTTATTTTTAATTTAATGTTGTCATTTACGATCAATTATTTTTAGATGTAGTGAAAATGATTTGTTAAGTTGAGTACAAGTGAAATATAAACCACATTGAAAAACAGTTCAACAGTTCGAATAAACATGCCACAGACAATAAGAGAAAGACATACATAATGCAAATTGAAATTTCAGTTTATTATCAGTTGCAAAAGAAAACATGCTTTTATTTCATAAAATTGTTTGCACATTGCAACAAATGTGAATATTAATGGCATCAGAGCTTATGTAACTGACAAACAAAGTACATCCAGAATGCATATTATTATATCATTTGCCATGTACTAAATACCTATTTTTTTCAAAAGGAATTGCAACAAAAATGGAAATTATTGGAAGCTGAAAATTACCATTTCAGCAAATTTTAACAAAATAAAGTAGTAACCAGAAAATGTAAACAATTGAACTGTCATATCTCTGAAACTATACATCATACACATATGATCAACAAACTATATTCTGTCTGTCTTAATATATGAAAGACAGTTTTTGTTAATTATTTAATCAAATCTATTTTTAATTTTTTTTTTAAAATGACAAATGAAAATGGATAAATTGAACATCTCTGGAACTATATAAAACACAGTCATGGTTCATCTGTGAAATAATCAGCTTGGCATTATCTGTTTAACTAAACAACACACATGTTATATATACAATTTTGTTTGTTTCTCTTTTTTAAAATATAATGCACACTTTCATATTTAAAATATTAAAAATATGCTTGGTATGCATAAAAACTATATAAACATAGATATTAAACAATTTATTGTACTAATTACACAGAAATAATGAGCAAAACATTTTAATATTCTGAAGATTTTGTGACAAACTATTAAAGCACTGAAAACATGCATGAAAACTTTGTTAAACAGAAAGCGTTGTAGTAGTGTTTTAGATTTAGTAATTTTGCATGCAGAATTTGCATTTGTCCCCTGGTACTACCAAATAAAACATTTCCTTTACCAATAGTCCTGTACCAAAATTCCTCTGGTTTGGTTCTAATCACTATGATACAGTTAATACATATTTCATCTGCTCTCTTCACATTGTGCTTAAGATTATGTATTATTTGATGCAGTAAAAATACACATCACATGAAGCAGTAACATATATATATATATATATATATATATATATATAAAATATATATAATAATTGGATTTGTATCATATGACATTAAGTATCTGAATCTTACTTATCACACTAGCCTTGTGGGTAGGTACAATGTGCACCAGGTATAGCTCATTCTCTGGGGAAGTGTACTTGTTTTGTTACACTATGTGCAAAAAATAAAGGGGATTAAATCTAATTATTTACATGTTAAAGTGTACAATAGGGCCTAATGCTCGCATAAAAACATAAAAAATATAAAAATTATAAAAATGTTCATGTTATACGAGTTTAAAATATATAAAAAGCATATGTTTCTGTTGAAAACTTAGAAAGTAAGATTTTACCAGAAAAAAAGATTTTTTTTTTACCGGGAAACAGTATTTTAAAATAAGCAATATAATATCTCAGTACCTCCAGATGGTTACATTTTTTATTTAAAATAGGGTATAAAAATTGTCACAGGAAAGGATGAACAAAAATTATATTTTATTTCACAAATTAAAAACTGCTAGGGGAAGTAACCAGAGTTTTGTTATTACGCATATATGTATTATGTAACTCCAGTAACAGTCACCTAAGATCTCTTTAGTTAGACAGACGTTGTAGACGCAGTGTATGTTATCATATCATGTTGAATATATATATTTTTAGAGAAATATATATTAAGGAATTAAGGGCAATTAATTACACATGACTGATCACATGTTGTTTATGAAGAAGAAAGCCAATGCATAATAGAAATGATGACAGAGAGCGTGCGGCATAGACATTCAAGGACAAATCATGTCACGAGGCATGAAGCTTCTGGAAGTTTTTGAAAGCTTTTAGGGAGGCTATATAAGGGAGAAAGGAAGATTTTTACACTCATACTGGAAACGTGGATTCATGTGAAGACATCTCACTTCATATGTATGAATTTCTCATGTACAGAGATTTCATAAAGGAAAGCTGAAAATACCTCTTTCCATTAGTTTTCCATCCATCTGGCTGCCAAATATTGAGTAACGAGGCAAAATTACCATTATATTATTTTGGCAGAAAGGGAAGGTTCGCTGTCAAGATAGCTTATGCACGCGACGTTGGTTGTATGCAGTTAATGACACGAGAGGCCATTTTTGTTCTCCCCTGTCTGTGCTTGTTTGACTTCATATCCTGCAATTGAGGGCCTAGCACCTACGTTTTCCTTATGGACACCAGGATTTCTACACTCGATAGAATGCGATGACACATCCCATTGGACAATTCATCCGATTATGTTCAACGTCGTTGGGTTCTTCCATTGAAATGGCAACCTGCAAATAACAACAATTATTGAGGTTGGCAACAGTCAACTGAACGTCAGATTTTCCCTTGTGATAATCTGAGGGTAGTGCCTAGACATCCTGCAGGTCTGCACTACTATGCGATGCAGCCATTGTGTCATATCTTCACTTTGAAGTACCCCTTATGAATGAAGTGTGAGATTATGTCATCTTCTTGGAACTCTGACATTACTAAGTTAGTAATAATTAGCAAAGCAAACGCCATCTAGAACTTTTGAGATTATGAACATTTAAATCTTAACGCATCGAGGACTCTTAAGAATGCGAATACTGAATCTATTCTGTTTCTATCCATTACTATTCTATCATTTGTGAAATATGAACTTTAGACTAATGTTAAAATTCATGCCTATTTTGTATGTGAATTATTGTTGAAGTGGCTCCTATTTGCCGCATAAAATTTGTGTAGTTGTCACAAAATGGGAGGCTCGTTACAAGCCGACCCGAGCTGAAGTTAGAGATGCAAGGGGTGAAGTCTATTTTTGGCCTGCTCCGGTGCACCTCCAAGAAAAGCCCGTATGACATATGCCAGTACTACGTCGCATCAGGTTGTTACATAGACACACATGACATACACCATAGATGTTTGGGTGGGGCCCAGTTTATTTATGTCATGCCAAGGAACGTTTTATTGGCGGTGTGTGTTGTGAGTGAGTATCATGAATGTGAATAAATGGACGAACAGACAAACGGTGCAAAACAATACTAATACAAATTCTTTCGTCCCTCTCAAAAACTATGAATAACAAGAGAGTTGAAAGATGGTTAAATCAGGATATTTATTTCCCGATTTAAAAGGGGCACTACTCTTTCGCACAGTGATTAATCATTCATTCAACTTTCCAATGTCATACACTCTGTGGGAAATAAGGGGAGATGAAAATGATGAAATTCACAATATAAAATAAAGATTAATTACACAATTCTTATGTGGCAAATGGGGCCGCTTTAACAATAGTTCACATATAAAATAAGCATTACTTTTAACATTAAAGTTCGTATTTCACAAATGATATAATAGTGTTCATTTTCTTAGAGTCCTAGAGTTAAGTATGTGCGCGTTAGCCGTGCTAATTATTACTCACTATTAATGTCAGAGTTCCAAGGAGATGACGTAATCTCACACGTCACTTATAAGCAGCACTTCAAAGCGAAGACACGACGCAATTGCGGCGTCGCATTACAGGTGAAGATTCTGCAGAATCTAGGCACCACTATCAGATTATCACTGCGGAGAAATCTGATATTTAGCTGACTGTTGTCAGCCTCGATAACTGTCGTTGTTTCTTGGTTGTCGTGGAAACGGACACCCCAACGACGTTTAGCATTATCGGATGAAGTCGTCCAGTGGGATGTGTCGTCGCATTACATTGAGTGTAGAAATCCGGATATCTGTTAGACTATCTCGGTGCTAGCCTCTCAATTGTGGAATAGACTGTCAAACCAAACTCAGACAGGGGGGAGAACAAATTGGTCCCTCGTGTCGTTAACTGCATACAACCAGGGTCGCATGCATCGGTTTTTCTTGACAGTGAACTCCCCACTTTGCCAAAAATTATACTGAAGTAATTTTGCCTCGTTACTCAATATATGGCATCAGACGGATGGAAAACGGATGGAAAGAGATTTTTGCAGCTTTCCTTTATGAAATCTCTGTACATGAGATAATTCATACGTGAAGTTAGACTGGCTTCAGACGAATCGACGTTTTCAACATTGAGAGTAAAATCTTCCTTTTGCCTCTTATATAGCTTCACTGAAGGTTTCCAGAAACTTCCAGAAGCTATGCCCTGTGACTCGATTTTGCCTTGGATATTTAGTTCTGATCGTGCTGCATGCTTTTCTGTAGTCAATTCTAATGCGCACTGGCCTTTTCTCTCGTAAACAACATGTGACCAGTAATGCATAATTGTCCCAATTGTTCAATATACATATCTTTCACAAACTAATATATATATTCAATATGACATAATAACACACACTGTGTCACGAACGTCTGTCTACTAAAGAGATCTTAGGTGACCGTTACTGGAAGTTACACGCTACATATGAAAAATAACAAAACTCGGGTTACTTCAACTAGTTTTGTTAGCGGTTTTTTAAAATGAAATAAAATATAATTTCTGTCCCTCATTTCCTGTGACAGTAGTTAACCTTTAATTTACATTTTGAATTTCATCATTTTCATCTCCCCTTAAATTCCTACAGAGTGTATGATATTGGAAAGTTGAATGTTTGACTAATCACTGTGCGAAAGAGTAGTGCCCCCTTTAAATCAGGGAATAAAGAACCTGATTTAACCATTCTCAGCTACCTTGTTATTCATAGTTTTTGAGAGGGGCGAAAGAATTTTGTATTTATATTGTTTTGTACCGTTCGTTTATTCTCTTTCATGATACTCACTCACAGCATACACAGCCAATAAAATATTCCTTTGCGTGACATAATAAAACTGGGCCCCACCCAAACATCAATGGTGTATGTCATTGTGTGTCTATGTAACAACCTGACACGATGTAGTACTGTCACATGTCACACGGGCTTTTCTTGGAGATACACCAGAGCAAGCCAAAACAGACTTCACCCCTTTGAATCTCTAACTTCAGCTCAAGCAGGCTTCACACTGGCATTTTGTGACAAAACTACAACTTTGCCAGAGGAAACCATATTTACAAAATTATCAGCCATCATAAAAGAAGCTCTATTTTTCTCACCTAAATATAAATGGTCTAAGTTATTATGCTGCAAAAGATAATATTAAGTCATAAAAAAGTATCTATTTAAATGTAATAATGTGCCTAATTATGATATTTCTGTTCTAGAATGTAATTCACAGGTTTTTCTATCCTTGCTCAGATTTAAAACATATAGTTAGGTGAAACTTTCAATGCAAAAGAAACCTCGTGGTTGTACATAAATGTAAGCTATTTATGATGTTAATTAATTTAATCAAAATATAACAAGATTATCAGAAATCTTATCTGTTTTGAAATGTCGATGATTCCAAAAATTTTCCCACCTCTCCTTTGCAACCATGTGATCAGAATGGGAAACAAAAGTTATTTTTCTTATTTGGTACTTAAACTCATCACACCAAGACAGAATGACACAAGAGTTATCTTTCTAGAAAATGTCAGTTTTGAAAAACGTAAATAAGTAGTTTGCGATATTATCATCATTATTTTATATTTACAAATTTATTAGTTCCGTTATAATGTAATAAAGAGGAAACTAAGTCAAATTAGTTTTTTTAAAGCTGAATATAATGAATAAATTGGAAAAATATTAGTGTATGAAAAACAAAAACAAATTAAAGCCACGTGGCATGTTCATTTGTTTGACATATCCCAGTTGGTAAAAGAATAAAAGTTTTGGATCTGATTTATGTGGAAACTATGCATTGCAAAGAATCTGCCTTTTTGAAATATTATTTCTTCACAAAATTGACCATTTGCAGATTAAAGAAATATTGAATATTGCTTTAATGTGTTATCGCTTTGAAACGTTAAGTTTGTTGGATTATTTTTAACAATGAAAAATATAGAAAATGGCTATCTGTATCCATGTAACATAAAGGTGTGCTATTTTTGCAGTTAAAAATTACTGTTTTACAAATAATTACAAAATAAATAAACACATATTCACACAACTATCTCTCACGTCAATTCTGAATATATAGAATATAAACACATACTATCCCAATGCATTTATTTTTAAGAAAGAACATTGCAAATGGACCCACCCTTCGAGGTACACTTTCCCAGTAAATGAGCCAGATATAATTTAATATCAATACTATTGTGAAGTTGTTTATTTACCTTTAAAAATGTTTACCTTATTTGTGCATCAAGCACACAATTATTCGGGGGTTGGGTATCATTTTATTTTATTTGTCTGTCAAATTTCAAAGCATCAAGCAGACAAATGTTTATTTTTAGGGTGGAGGATGTCGCTTCATTCGCTACAACTGCAGCATTACTTTACCCAGAAAGGGCTGGATGTTCTTGCACCCAGGACAATTGACCCACTTCCACGAGGGTTTGACTGTCACCAATGGCACACGTTACATCATGGTTTCCTTTGTTGATCCGTGAATCTTTAATTAAAATGCCAACCAGACTTTTATATCTGAGCAGTTCCAGCCTAAAAAGTCCTTTAAAATTTTCCGTTAATATTTTCAAAGTATTATATATATTTTTGCACTTATAATTTTGTTGAATATTCATGCTGTCTACATGACATGATTTAACCACTGAAGGTTGTAGTCAACATTTATTATATATGATTGTCATGATTGCTTAATTTTAAGCATGTTTTTTTATATTCATTTCTGACCCTTTATATTCATTTTTGTCAATATCTCTTCCTAATATTATTTCTCTGTCTCACTCTCTCATTGCCCTTTCTCTCACTCATTCGCTCACTCCCCATCTCCAGATTATTGTCATGGAGTAGTTTACCATTTATATTTTACTTTTCACGTTAATAACTGATCTTTCTTGCAAGAAAATGTTAGTTCTTGTAGAGTGTCATTCATTTCTTGTAGTTTATGTTTTTGTTATCTTTTCAGGGGTTGTGGTTTCTTGTGTGTTTCTTGTGTTTTTATCTTTTCTGCAGTCCTTTTTTTTATACTTGTAAAGAAAATAAATTGTTGCATATGCTTTTTATATGTATTAATCTTTCTAATTTGAATTAATTCATGATGCTTTTCTTATGTTCTTACTGAAGTAAGGTACACATTTTTTTTCCTTTTAAAAAGGAAAACTCACTGCCACTTAAAGGATGTTGATTTTAGAATAGTTCTGGGGCGTGTTAAGTGGCTCATCTGTAGTAATGGATGATGATTGTAGAATAGTTCTGAAGGTGGTGTTCAGGCTCTTCCGAAGTAAACGATGTTGATTTCAGAATAGTGGTGAAGTTGGTGTTAAGTGGCTCATCTGTTGTTAAGTTCACTATTAATTTTGTCAGATATCCTTCTGTCTAAAACCTCCAATTTATTACACACATCTCGGACCTCTCTGTTTTATGTTTTGCATAATAGTAATTAAAGTTAGTATTTGATGGTTGTTTTTCAGTTTGTGCACACTGCCCTTTGCATTTGTCATAAAACATGTTATACACTTGTTTTGCTGGCATTTCCTTAAAAATCGTGAAATTTGTACATATCTCCTTTAATGAGACATGTCACATATATGTCTGAATATTTGTTCTACATTCTACATTTGTTCTGCTTTACTTGCCTGGGCTGCCCTAATGTAGTTCATTCTCGTCATGCAACACAATTGTACAGCAAATCAATGCTATTTTTATTTTGTAAATGCACTTTGTGTCCTTTAAACATATCCTATTGTCTTTTACATTTCTTTGTTTAGAGGTTCATTTGTTACCATTTCTGAGATCAGATGTACATCTGTTATAATTTCTTATTCATACATACATCTGTTACTAATTTTGTAATTTCTTTGTAACCATTTCTTTGCCTATTGTTGTCAAATGTCAGTTCATATATCTCTGTTCCCATTATTTAGTTTTAGTGCATCTCTACTAATTTCTTAGGTCAGATGTACTTGAGTTACCATGTCATAGGTCACATTAAGTATACCATCAAGCCCATGTTGCTATAGATAATATCATGCTTTGACATATTTAATTCAAGATTAAAGATCAGTATTGTATTGGACTGGACTTGTACGTGTTAACTTTCCACTTAACTGGACTTGTATGTGTTACTATATTTCTCCCAGGTTAGAAGCCTTTACTTTATGGAGATTAAAAGAAAAAAATTCATTATCTTACCATATTCCCTTTCAGATGTCTTGTATATATTATTATATACTGATGTTCAAATAGACTTGGTTTGTTTCATGCAAATAGTTTGTAATATGAAATGAAGAGTTAATGACAAATTGTGTAGTTCTGTAAGTGGAAAATGTTAACCAAGTCTGTTCTCAACTATTTAATGATAAAAAATTATGTGTAAGCTAAAATTATATATTGAGTGTGGAAAATTATGTAACATTCAATTGAACAGGAAAAATTATATGTAGGCTATAATTATACTTTGTTCATTTTAGTATGAAAAATTATATAATTTAATTTTCTTAGAAAATGATTTAGCTTTGGTTTGAAAAGAATTGTTAAATGTTCGTTTGTTTTTTCCTGTTTCTTGTATGGAACATGGGATGTATTTGATCTGAAGAGTAGAGATTTTTGCAGTTTTAAATTTTTTGTGTGCTATTTGCCTGAATCAGTGAATGTTTAGTTTTATAGGATTGGGAGCTTGAAGTAATTATCCAATGTGTTCTTGTTACATACCTCATTTTTTCTGTCAAAACATATTTCTGTTTTTATTATAAGATAAATCTTAAGTGATATGAAATGTCCGTCCTCAGTTTATTAATCATGTGTGAAGATAATGTTGATCTTAGTACCCATATGTATGCAAATTTTTATTAATGTTCATTTGGGTATATTCACAGATATTTTGTTTAATTTCCTTGTAATATTTTATGCTAAGAAATGCAACAGTTTTGCCGAAACTTTAAAACACTTTCTACAAAAAAGCTTAGGACATTGTTCTGTGAATAGATGTGATTAAGATTGAAAACATGCCAAATATCAGCAAAATGTTTCTTTTTATTTTGTGAATATATTACACTAAGATAATTTTGCTGATGTGAACCAAGGACACTCATACAAATCCTGGTTTAACCAAGTAATATTTTGCAATTTTTTTAATAGGGAGAATTATGAACAATAACACTTAATAGTTAGCAATTTGATTTTGTGGAAGGACCTTACACGCGTAAGTTGGTAGTACATTTTAAAGTATTTGTAAGATTATTGGCTGCTTAATAAATGGAAGGTCCTTCAGTGATAAAAATATCTGTTACAGTGTTAGTAAACTCATTTCATTTAATGGTTGAGACTCCTGCATTTCCAGTTTACACTTACGTCGATATTTTGCTTATTATGCATTTTTCTAATACTCTTTAATCTTTCAAATTAATTGCATATTTTATTAGTTCTCAGTCTGACATGGCAGTGTAATACTTAATGGTAATTTAAACATACACAAGGTCTGATCCAGGTTCTAAAACTACAAAAATGAAAATAAATAATATAAAACATATATATGTTTTTGGATCTGCTCGATCCAACCAAAGGACAGGAAGTCAATCTTTTTTGGATCAAGCAGAGAGCTGATCATTTGACACCAGAAGTGTGTCAGGAGGGGGAAAGGTCCAAGCACAAGGAACCCCGCAAGAGACAGACGAAAGAATTCTATTCCATTATCTTGGTATTCCTATTTAACCAAGTTCACTGTTATCATTACTATTCTGCACTTCAAAAGTATATTTTAATGCTATTGTAACTTCATATTAAATTTGTCACATTGGAATTATTATAAATACTTACTGTATCACTTCTAATATAAAATATTAGGTTCATTTTGTTTTAAATTTAATAATATATTTCTAACCCTATATGACTAGCTATTCTTATCATAGGTGTTAGTGAGGAATTTAATAAACTTGCAACCCCAATTTTGACCCAACGCTTGGTTTCTTTCCTCGTTCGTAGATGAAATATAATACCTGTACATGTACTTACCCAACATGTGGTTTCTTTCGTTGTTCATAGGTAAAGTGTAATACCTGTACATGTACTTACCCAACATGTGGTTTCTTTCGTTGTTCATAGGTAAAGGGTAATACCTTTACATGTAATTATCCAGCGTGAGGTTTCTTTCGTTGTTCATAGATGTAATACCAGTACATGTTCTTACCCAACATGTGGTTTATTTCATTGTACATAGGTAAAGTGTAATACATGTACATGTAATTATCCAGCGTGAGGTTTCTTTCGTTGTTCGTGTAAAATATAATACATGTCAATACCCAATGCATCATACATATTTTGGAACAAGAGTGAGGAATAGAATTTCTATCGTGGAATTATTACTCCATCTCTAGTTCTCTGCCCCTTACTCACTCCTGATCCAATCAAATTCAAATCCATGACTTTCTTGCACCTTCCAACCTACATTCTTTCAGCACATGCGACCGATCTAAAAACAAGTTCGCAATTACGTCAACATAAAAATAGCATAACACCTAAACAAGGCCAAAACTAAGATTCCAGATCTAATGTTTAAGCCAATGTGCTATTGCTTAGAGGTCAGGGTTCCAGTGTTCTACCGAACAATAACAATATCCCTAGCCCACGGCTACTACCCACACAACAGATTTTTTTTTTCCCTTGTGGCTCTGCACGGTCATATTTCAATGTGTTTGACTCTACATGTTGTACAAAAGGGTTGTGGCTCTGCATGGTCATATTTCAATGTGTTTGACTCTGCCTGTTTTACAAAAGGGTTGTTGTTCTGCACGTTTATATTGAAAGTGCTGTGACTCTGCAAGTTCATTTCTAACGGAGTTGTGACGTTGTTCGTATCTAAATATGTCGTGACATTGCATGTTCATATCTAAATGTGTTGTGGCTATGCATGTTTATACTGAAAGTGTTGTAACTCTCCATGTCTAAAGGTGTTTGTTACTATATGCTCATATCTAAAGGTGTTGCTGTTATGCATGTTCATATCTAAAAAGGTGTAATATGCAAGTTCATACTAAAATGTTGTGATTGTGCACGCTCATAAGTGAATGTGCTGTGAATCTACATGTTCATATTTAAATACGTTGTTTCTCTGCATTTCATATCTAAATATGTTGTGAGTCTACATGCTCTTACCTAAAAGTGTTTTGATTCTACTTATTCTTATCTACAGGTGCTGTGAGCTGTGACTCTGATTGTTCATATCTAAAAGTCTTGTGGCTCTGCATACTCACATTTAAATTGTTGTCGCTATGCATGTTCATATCTAAAGGTGTTTGTGACTTTGGCTGCTCATGTCTAAAGGTGTTGTGACTCTGCATGTGATATATACATGTGTAGTGGTTTTGCATGTCCATATCTAAATGTTTTGTGGCAATTCATGTTCATATCTAAAAGTGTCGTGACTCTGCATGTTCAAATCTAAATGTGTTGTGGCTCTTCATGTTCATATCTAATGTGTTTGTGATCCTGCATGTTCATGTCTAAAGGTGATGTGGCTATGCATGTTCATATCTGAATGGATGTGTATCTGCATTTCATATCTACAATGTTGCGTCTGTGAATGTTCATATTTAAACGTGGTGTGAATCCACGTTCATATTTAAATGTAATGTGCTCCGCATGTTCATATCTTAATGTGTTGTGAATCTACATGTTCATATCTAAAAGTGTTGCGACAGGGCATGTTTATTTCTAAGGGTGATGTAGCTTGCATGTTCATATCTAAAATTTTGTGACTCCCGTGTTTTTATTTAAAAGTGTTTAGGCTATGAATGTTGATATCTAAAAGTATTCTGGCTGTTCATGTTCATATCTATACGTGTTTATGTTCATAACGAAGAATGTTGTTATTACTAAAAAAAAGCACATGTTTATCTTAGAAATTAAAAAAATTGTTTAAAAATCGTTTTAATTTCAATAACTGATTTAATATCTATTAACATTATTTATTATATTGCTTAACATCAAAGCCGTAGTATTGTCGTATCATTAGTTCTGTCTTGAAGTCGTTTTAGTTCACTCTCCTTCGCATCCTCAATGCTGAAAATATTATACAAGACAACTGCCGGCACAATTATAACGAGGCCTCCAAGCGTGAAGACTGTTGTCTCGGTGAATTCTGGGTCCCAGTAGAACCGATCGTTACTGACTTCATATTTAAAAAAGGTCCAGAAAAGGGAGGCAATTGGAGTGACCATTGATTGCACGACCACAGCATAAATGGCGCCTTCTGCCTTCTGGATGAGAAGGAACTGAGAGATATTTGCCAGACAGAAGCCCGCAATGAACGCCCAGGCTTTGAGAGGAAGATTGTTGCAGGAAGGAGACGAGCTAAAATTGCACTTGAAACCATTATGTAGATGCTCTTTGAAGTCGTTCAGTGAAGATGCCTTAAGAAAGAAACACACAGCCTTCAATATATTTCAATACAGAATGCAACCGCAAATACTGTTATGCATAATTATAATAATATAATATAATTATGTATAATTATAAGAATTATAATTCAGAATTGGATCTTTTATTTAATAAATCACACGCTGTTATATTTCAGACGAATACACCATTATAATACGACACTATTTTGTAAAATAAAAATAACATTATAGTACATCTCAAACCCTCTTGTGCTGTAAATACGTAATTCTTGCCGTTAAAATTTAAGTCGCATGTAGAATGTATTTTGCTATGGAGACACGAATGTTTCATTGTAAAATTATTTTCTTTGTAGACTGGAAGTTTATTGCTAAATAAGTGCATTATGTACAAGAAGTATAATACGAAATACCTATGTTATAGATTAAAAGTATATTGCAAAAATCAAATGTCATTGCATAGAAGTATAATGCGAAATATGTACGTTATAGACTAGAAATATATAGCAAAATACGTACGTTATAAACTAGAGTATAATGCAAAATACGTTATAGACTAAACTATAATGCAAATTACGTACGATATAGACTAGAATGCAAAATACGTACGTTATAGACTAGAATGCAAAATACGTACCATACCGAAGAAAGGGAGAAAGTCGACCCAGAATAAGGACATAATGCTTACAACTTGCGTCACCATGCACCAAGTGAAAAAGGTCACAGAATGCACCTGAAATGTACAGGTAATACTGTATATGCCAAAAGTTACCTAAAGTGCAATGTATTGGCCTCTGTTCGAAATACTCTGCCTGAAACGTCATAGTAACCATGTATGTGCAAGACGTTACTTAAAATACGTTTTGACCATTTTTGTGAAAGAGTGAAAACAAAATGTAAAATTACCCTTGTGTTTGTAAACTCTAATATATAATGCTTGAACTGTATCTGGAATAGTGAATGTGAAATATTACAATATCTAGCGATTCCAGGAACAATAAATCTTTAAAAATACTAATTTATAAACATTCACACATTTATATATTTTATTTTTCCTAAATGGATAATTTCTCTATAGACAATTTTTAGTTTCTAGGGATCTTTTACCCAGTACTTTAAGTATCAATGTTAGTTACTAGTTTGCTTTAATTTCCACACAGCAAGAAACAATGTCATTTTTATTTTTTACACTCTAAGACACAACGTCAATTTACAGTTTTATTTTCCCCTCCGAGCAAGAGACAACTGTCAGCTTTCAGCTATTTTCCATACAGCACTAGGCGAATTCAACGAGCAGAGGTGTGATTTCCCGTGTCCAATTTTTCATTGTCACATTCAATGACATTTTAAACACCAGTCGTAAAGACAGTCGGGAACCGAATGATAAAATGTATGTGTTGTAATGATCGGGTTTCTTGAAGAAAGCAGACCAACAGTCGTTGACTTTCGCTTCGACCATGTGTTAGTACTTAAGTTAAACCAAATTGTGTGCCATGTGTTTGTATTTGAGTGACAATCAAATTTTGTACCATGTATTTGGTTTCGAGTGACATCACATTGTATACCAATCTGTTTGTATTCAAGTGACATTAAACTGTGTACCATGTGTTTGTATTCGAGTGACATTAAATTGTGTGCCATGTGTTTGTATTCGAGTGACATCAAATCGTGTACCATGTGTTTGTATTCGAGTGACATCAAATCGTGTACCATGTGTTTGTATTCGAGTGACATCAAATCGTGTACCATGTGTTTGTATTCGAGTGACATCAAATCGTGTACCATGTGTTTGTATTCGAGTGACATCAAATCGTGTACCATGTGTTTGTATTCGAATGACATCAAATCGTGTACCATGTGTTTGTATTCGAGTGACATCAAATTGTGTACCATGTGTTTGTATTCGAGTGACATCAAATCGTGTACCATGTGTTTGTATTCGAGTGACATCAAATTGTGTACCATGTTTTTGTATTCGAGTGACATCAAATCGTGTACCATGTGTTTGTATTCGAGTGACATCAAATCGTGTACCTTGTGTTTGTATCTGAGCCATACGAAGTTGTGTACACGAAACAGTCCTCTCAAAGGCACTCTGTCTAATCACTAAACACTCGATTACATTTCATGCCGGGGATTCTGTGGTTGGAGTAAACCTGTTTAAAAATAAAAGTATTTTGATCAATACCGTAATTCTCCAATTGATCGATCTGTCTCCTCAGATTTTCACATTAAGAGGCTGTACAACTTGTGAAGCTATTATACAGGATTTTATAACTGTTCGCTCTCTGTTCTACAAACTATGACTCTCTCAGTTCTATAAACTATGTCTCTCTGTTAGGTAATATAAACACTGTATGTTTCTCAGTTAGGTAATAAAAAACCGTATGTTTCTGTTCAGTAATATGCAAACCGTATGTTTTTTCTGTTCAGCCATATACAATCTGTATGTTTTTCTGTTCTGTAATAAACAAACTGCATATTTCTCTGTACAATAATATAGAAATTGTATGTTTCTCTGTTGAGTAATAATACAAAATGTATGTTTCACTGTTCAGTAATATGCAAACTGTATGATTTCTGTTCAGTAATAAACAAACTGCATGTTTTTCTATTGAGTACTATACAAATTGTGTTTCCCTGTTGAGTACTATACACACTTTATGTTTCCCTATTAAGTAATATACACACTGTACACTCTGTTGGTTGGAGTAACAATATCATGTTCTTCCACTTGTAGGCATGCTATTTGTCTATTGGCAGACGAGTTCACTAATGGGATCTTTCATTTTGGTTTAATCCTTCTCTCTCTCTCTCTCTCTCTCTCTCTCTCTCTCTCTCTCTCTCTCTCTCTCTCTCTCTCTCTCTCTCTCTCTCTCTCTCTCTCTCTCTCTCTCTCTCTCTCTCTCTCCATGTAATTACTGGTTTGTGTCTTCAGCTGTTCTTTCGCTTACTTTGTGCGTGCTTGCGTGTATGTGAGTTTGTTTAAATGCGTGCACTTCAAATATTTCCATCAGACCATATGATCCTGACAACACTGCAAAGAGAGATCTCTAGTTGAATGGGTATTATTAAGTGGTTATCATCACACCTGTAAGCTTATAGAGTTGTCTCCAATAAAGCAAATATTTCAAAATGTGATTTATCTCTGTGGATCACTTATATATATTGCCAATTTTAACTTAAAACTACTATTTAAAAGATATATAGCAGTAGAATAATTTTTTTTGTCAACACTCCGTCTCCAAATCACCTCTATTCTTTTGACACACATTTCCGGTTGCATTTAACATGAAAAGCAAATTATATGACCAACGATCTTTCTCAGACTGTGTAAGCCGAAGCTACCTATCTTTAGAGTTTAGATACAGTCTTATATTTCAAAATTCTTCAACACCTTTCTTTTCGCCTGCAACACCAGTCTTTAGTTTCTTTTCTCTGGTTAGTTTCCTTGATTTCTTTATCTGCTGCTCACGCGTGCTGTATTATATGTATAAATGATTTATATGTTTAATTGTATTAGATGTATAACTGTATTATAAGTATAATTTTCCAAGTCTCTACGTAAGATGATACCTTACAAAAAGTCTAAATACTTTTAAATACTGAAGTCTTGCCTAATATACTTGAAGTCTTATGTCATGAAACGAGCTTTCATTTTTTGTGAACAATTTAAATTGAAGTAAAATAATTAATAAAGTATTCAGTGTGAACGTGTCGTTAGTCGGAAGTGCGAACTTCCGGGAAGAGAGGGATGGGGGTTGTTGAGCTTTGCGTGGGCGTAACGGAAAGAATAGAGAGGGATGGGGGTTGTTGGGCCTTTGCGTGGGCGTAAAACAAAAACATTTGGGTACCGGGCGGAAAAACAAAGCAGCGTAGCAGTGTCACGTTATTTAATTTTAGAAAGATGCGTGGGTGTTGGGATGGCATATATACCTTTCTGTGCCATTGACCGTTACACATGTGCCTACTAGAGGAACCTAGGAGATTGGCCTTTGTCCCCTAATAGCTTGGGAGAAAGCTGAAGAGAAAACCCTTGTTGAAGGTAAATAAATTATTGATGAATGAAAGGAGATTTTTAATTACAGATTTTATTGTATTGATATATATATATATTATTGAGAAGATAGTCAGAGATCGATATGTTTAATTAGAATAAACGTATTTAGTCTCGAGGAAAAGACTTAGGGCCTCTTAATTATGAATTTCAGGGACTCTGTGGAAGAAAGGAGACTTGGTGCAAGTACAAAGGGACTTTCGTTAGAAACTTGTGGCGAGAACAGTGACGAGCGCAATCTGGGCGTGAACCGCTACAGTTAAGTTAAAACGAAAGAGGAATTGTGGCCCTTGTCTTCCTTGGTTGTTCCGAGATTAAAGAAACATGAACAGTTTACTCGAGATACTGTAGACAATCGATCTATGAAGAGACTTGAGAAAACACTTCGATAATCTTAAATCTAATTATTTCTTTTTCTTTAATTAAAGTTTTATTGTTAATTGTTCATACGTCTTACGCGTCTTATTTAATGTTAAATGTAACTGTTGATGTACTGTAAATTCGCGTCACCATTGTAGTGTAGTGCCTTGTAAGTTAGCGTCATTGTTATATACATTGTTATTAAATATTAGTATCTGCAGTTATTCTGCTGGGGGCTGACGAGTCAAGTAAATAGTCAGATCGTCGCCCCATAAGAAGTCTTGTTGTTTGTATCGGCATTCGTAGATGGATTAGTGCGCCAGCTGAAATAGATCTGAGCTAATCAGCATTATTACGAATCACCCCAAGCAGCATACGACATCTTACATAATGCACTTGAAGTCTTGCCTAATGCACTTGAAGTCTTACATAATGTACTTGAAGTCTTACATAATGCACTTGAAGTCTTGCCTAATGTACTTGAAGTCTTACATAATGTACTTGAAGTCTTACATAGAACCATTCTTGCATACTTACTTAATTTAATTTACCCATTCATATATAATTATTGTATCCAAAGTCTAAAATGTATCTTTATTTATATGTGCAAGTCTGTATCTGTTTAATCTCTTCCAACTGTTTTGAGTCTTATTGAGAATGTGCTGGAAGAAACCTAAACAAAATTACTAATCAAGTGTGTGCGTCATTTTATATATAATTATTAATTAAGCCTATGCGTCATTTTATATATAATTATTAATCAAACCTGTGCGTCATTTTATATATAATTATTAATCAACCATGTGCGTCATTTATATAAAATTATTAACCAAGTATTGACTATAAGTCATATGACAAATATGTACTTATTATCCAAATATTTTTTTTGCACAGTTAAAGGAGAAATAAAGAGGGATAGAGGGAAGAAATATAAAATGAGGAAGATGAAGACAGACAGAGGGGGGAGAGAGAGAGAGAGAGAGAGAGAGAGAGAGAGAGAACTGCTGATGTAAAGTGGCAAACTAAAAGAGAATTCTAACATTCAAACTGAACGAGAAAATCTACTGAATACGACAGCTAACTGGAACGAAATGTATCATGTAATTTTACTCTGGTTACCTCCTCCTTCTTGAGTTCTCGTTCACAAATAACAACGTTGATGGCTGCAGGCAAAAATCCAAGGACGAAAATCATTGGCCATATAATACGAGCAGATGAACTTCCGCCAGAGGATGTATCATTTCCGCTTCCAGGAAGTGACCAGATCAGTGGCTCAATGGTTATAAACAATCCTATCAGGACAGCAATGGTGCACCCCAACCGTCTTAAACTAATCCCTGCAAGATTAATGGATTTGTCATTCAGTGATTTGGTCAACCTAAATGTCCAACGCTGTTTATCCAAATTATTGTATTAGCTGTTTTTTCCGACTGATTGTAACAACTGCTTGATTGATTGTATCAGCTATTTCTCTAATTGGCTGTATCAGCTATGTCTTTTTGATCATGTCAGGTGTTTGTCTGATTGATTGTATTAACTACCGGTGACAAGAATATATTGGATAAAATATTTATCCACTATTACATTACGTATTCTTTATTTATTTTATTGTATTAGCCATTTATTTATTCGACGTTTTGTGACCTCTTTTCCTTCACGTATTGTAGCAGCTAAGTGTGCACTGTACTTTATCATGTTTGATGTAGTGTGTGAGCTGTTCAATACATGTACAATGTTTGTATGCTTTATGCCTTAACGGTTTATAATTGTGATTATAATACTGTATGCTTTATGCCTTAACGTTTTGTGACAATTGTGATTATAATACTGTATGCTTTATGCCTTAACGTGATGTGTCAATTGTGATTATAATAATGCATGCTGTATGCCTCTTAACGTGTTGTGTCAATTGTGATTATAATAATGTATGCTGTATGCCTTAACGTGTTGTGACAAGTGTGATTATAATACTGTATGTTTTATGCCTTAACATGTTGTCACAATTGTGATTATAATACTGTATCAATGTTTGATCTACTGAATCAGCTATTTATTCAAAATACAGTATTATATACACTATCGACAAAAATATTCATAATTATATCAAGTTTTGTTGGTGCTCTTGTCTCAAGGTCAGTAAACATTTAATTACAGTTATCCTATGTACCCGTTCCTTGACCATGGTTTATATACCTGGTAGGATTTATACGTATATAATTATTTTCTTTATATCTCAAGGTGTGAAATACATACATAAATACAAAATTCACTTTCCATAAACAGAAATGATAATTGACTTTACAAGTTGTATGCTGATTATATTAAGGGAAAATAATATTTTCGACTGGGATCAATTGTTATTGACTTATTATTCTACATTTATCAGATAATACTCTTAAATGCATAAATCGATCTTTGCAATTAAGTAAATAATCATTATTTCGTCAAATACAATTTTTATTAAACAACAACTAAACGTACACATCGTTTTGATTTTAGAAAATCATTTCACTTTCATCGAATTATGTAAGAATACATTTTTGAATTTGCTAAGGGCATACCTGATTGAATTATGTAAGAATACATTTTTGGATTTGCTTAGGGCATACCCGATTGAATTATGTAAGAAAACATTTTTGGATTTGCTAAAGGCATACCCGATTGAATTATGTAAGAAAAATTTTTGGATTTGCTTAGGTCATACCCGACTGAATTATGTAAGAAAAATTTTTGGATTTGCTTAGGTCATACCCGACTGAATTATGTAAGAATACATTTTTGGATTTGCTTAGGGCATACCCGACTGAATTATGTAAGAAAAATTTTTGGATTTGCTTAGGTCATACCCGACTGAATTATGTAAGAATACATTTTTGGATTTGCTTAGGGCATACCCGACTGAATTATGTAAGAATACATTTTTGGATTTGCTTAGGGCATACCCGACTGAATTATGTAAGAAAATTTTTTGGATTTGCTAAGGTCATACCCGACTGAATTATGTAAGAATACATTTTTGGATTTGCTTAGGGCATACCCGACTGAATTATGTAAGAATACATTTTTGGATTTGCTTAGGGCATACCCGACTGAATTATGTAAGAATACATTTTTGGATTTGCTTAGGGCATACCCGACTGAATCATTTAGGGAGAAGGTATCATATACAGTCGACATCTGCTCATCACTTATGAAACGTACAGAGAAAAGGATTAATTGATTGAGGAATCATTAATATAAAAGAGGAGGACTAATAAATTGATTTAGGAATCGTTCACAGAAAAGAACTAATTAATTGAGGAATCATTCAGAGAGAGAGGAACTAATTAATTGAGGAATCATTCACAGAGAGAGAGAAAAAAACTAATTGATTGAGGAATCATAAAGAGAGAGAGAGAAAAAAAACTAATTGATTGAGGAATCGTTCAAAGAGAAGGACTAATTCGCTAAGGATATTTTTCAGAGAGACCACCTCTTGACCTAATCATGTCTCTGTTATGTCAAGTCTTTACCAGATGAGTCACATCTTGACCTAGTTAAACTTTCATCATACTGAGATAAACAACATAACCATTCTATAAAACATGATCACTATATATCAATGTGACCACCATTTATCAACATGACCAGTTTATAAAAAAATTACCATTATATATCAATGTGACCACTATTTATCAACATGACCACTATATAACAACATGACCAGTGTATAAAATGACTAGTATATAACAGCATGACCACTATATATCAACATGACCACTATATATCAACATGACCACTATATAACAACATGACCGCTATATATCAACGTTTATCAGTCCATGTTGTCCTTTTCATAACCATTTGCAGCCGTTGTCTCCACTTGATATTACTTCGTAAAGTAATTTTGTTTATATATGAAATTTATTATGTACTTTTTATCAAATTATGTGTTGTGGCTGTAGTCAGGTTGCATCTTGACGAATCGCAGATTGTCGTTGATGTTCATTACTTGTATACGAGACGTCTTCAGGACTTAACACCTGTCTATCAAGTTTGTCAGGGTTGTTTTAAATAGTTTTTCTGTAATTAGTAAATATTGCAAATAAATACCGAAATAAAATATACACTTCTGTTGTATTGTAATGTGGTATTTTCATATTATTTTTTATATAAAGGAGACTTGACCTTTTTTAAAGGAGACTTGACCTTTTTTAAAGGAGACTTGACCTTTTTTAAGCACGATCCTTCGAATGACGATGGTGAAAGGTATTCGCGTGGTCATCAGGATGCCCTGCAGGTAGGGTGGGATGCGGAGCGGATGACTTCCGAAGGTGGAGCACACTCCTGTGAATGTCCACAGCAGCCCCAGTGTGACCAGAATACGCTTTGCTGTCGGCGGTACCAGAGCTGCGTTGGAGTGGCCGACCCACGTGCACAGGAGCATAACGGTTCCAGAGAAGACAGGAAAGCACAGGCCCGTGTACAGCAAGAGCGTGTAGTCATCGCTGTGTATCGCGTGAAACGTTGAAGACACGATCGGCAGGACAACACGCATTTCCGCGTGACACAGTGCACAGAGAAAAGACAACAGCCACACCAGAGCCCTGGATCTTTGTTCTTTGCATTGCTGTAAGGGAATTAACTCTGTTTCGGCCACTTCGTCGCCATCAATGTTCTGAACGGAAGGAATTGCCGCGAGAATTGAGCCACCCAAAAGTGGTCCTTCTTCTTCACTTCTTTGACAGGGGAATTTCATTGTTGCTTTTGCTGATCTTATGGAACAGTGACTACAGAATTTAATAAAAGCCTATTTAACAACATTGAAAACTTACACAATTTAATAAAAGCCTATTTAGCAAAATTGAAAACTTACAGAAGTTAATAAAAGCCTATTTAACAACATTGAAAACTTACAGAAGTTAATAAAAGCCTATTTAACAACATTGAAAACTTACAGAAGTTAATAAAAGCCTATTTAACAACAATGAAAACTTACAGAAGTTAGAAAAACTAGATCATCGAAGTGAAAACTTATTAACTTGGCAAAAGCCTAGTGACACTATTAAATCGTTGTGAACATAACGAAAACCTAGTGAACACAAAGGAAACCGTAATAAATACAGTAAGAATTAATTAAGACATATATATCAAGTGAACAGAATGAACTACTAGAGAATACAATGAAAACCTAGTGAACTGAATTAACTAACTATTAGAGAATACAATGAAAAAACAAGTGAACACAATTAGCTAAATACGAGAGAATACAATGAAAACCGGGTGATCAGAGCAGTGAAGTTAATGAAAACGATAAATTGTAGGCAACCTAAATGAAAGAATAGTTAACACAATGCCAGTCAAAATAACTCAGCGAGACTCTACTGAACACGACAACAAGTATAGTTAACACAATGCCAATCAAAATAACTCAGCGAGACTCTACTGAACACGACAACAAGTATAGTTAACACAATGCCAATCAAAATAACTCAGCGAGACTCTACTGAACACGACAACAAGTATAGTTAACACAATGCCAATCAAAATAACTCAGCGAGACTCTACTGAACACGACAACAAGTATAATTAACACAATGCCAGTCAAAATAACTCAGCGAGACTCTACTGGACACGATAAAAAGTGTAGTTAACACACTGCAAGAAGATTTAGTATTATTAAAATCAAGTGATCACAAACTGCCCAATCCAATCCTAGCGAACACATTAACCAGTCCTGGTGAACACAGTAATCAGTCCTAGTGAACATCGATAAATTAAGTCAAGTGAGATGGAATTATTTGACACAATTGTATCCTTCCTATCCAGCGTTTCCGGAGAAGAATAAAAATTTTATTGAAACTGACACACCGGTATATGAAGTGTGTCCGGATTTGCCATTACGAGCGTACTAAACGCGAAGTATGGACTGATTTAATCGTCCCTGAGAACTGATGACCTAATTCAGTGCAACGGGTCCTGTTGGTTAAATATAGATCGGTGGTTTTGCCCGGTAAACAACAGTCACATCTAATATTAAATCACATTCTAATCCTCTGACTAAAAGTTACGTGCTGCGAATACTCATACCTCAGTCTGTCCGTTAATATATACAATTTCGAGAACAATCCAAACGCACCGACACCGAATGTGACCCAGTCAGTCTTCATGAACTCGAACATGACCCAACTAAGTAATATAGGAATTCCTGGACGTCAGCCGGAGGGGGAGGGGGGTGGTAAAGAGTGCAATGCCCAAGTAGCTCTCGAAAATATTTTATCTTGCCTCATAAACAGACTCCAGCAAGTCTACCATACGAAATTCTGATACCCCTCACATTTAAAACAAAAATGTTATGTACCATTGCTAGAGTTAATTATTATTTTTGTTTTCTTACCTTGACACATTATCTACCGTCTTATTTAAAAACATCTTAGTTTCATCATAGATTTATTTATATAATCTTTTCCAGAGAAATGAATTTTCCCGATTTCTAAAAATAGTAACTGTTTAATTTTACAGCGGTTTAAATTACGGAAAGTACTTTCTGTACATTGCACAATTTCTTTGAGTCTTTTAGGATTATGATAATAATAGCTTCAGTTGCCTGAAGGTAATGAAGTGCGATATTTGTGTTAATTTAAAAACAGTGTCAGAAATCATTAGCTAATTTAATAACAGTATCAGAAATCTTTAGGTAATTTTGTCAAGCTGTGAAAAATATTCATATTTAATATCTCAGCACAGTCTATTAAGGGTTTATTTAATGTTTATTTTAAGCTTATGCATGGTTGTGTGTGTGTGCGTGTTAATATACATCAAGTGATTGTTGTACTTAATGTTTTGATTGCTATACAAGTGTGTGCATATCTGTTATACGTATGTGTGTGTGTGTGTGTGTGTATGTGCATATGTGAGCGTAGTATGTGTGTGTGTGTATGTATGTGTGTG
The DNA here is from genome assembly GCA_028829895.1 of Sinotaia quadrata. Taxonomy (NCBI): domain Eukaryota; kingdom Metazoa; phylum Mollusca; class Gastropoda; order Architaenioglossa; family Viviparidae; genus Sinotaia; species Sinotaia quadrata. Next base: position 83,858,573 of record CM054179.1, on the reverse strand, counting down.
TATATGCGTGTGTGTGTATGTGTGTGCGCGAGTTTATGATTATGCGTGTGATGTACGAGTTTGTTTTTCATCACTGTGTGTTCATTTACATTTGTTGTTTTTATATCCTCTTATGTCTACCTTGTGAAATATTACAAACTTTCATTTCTTGTGAAATATATGTTATGGATTATTAACACGTCATCATCAACATAAAATATTAGCACCATTAAAATAAATATTATGAATAATGATTATTATTAGTATCCTTTTCATTGACGTCATCGTTGATATATTGCTTGTCCTCAACTTACCTTTTCTAAGTAACAGAAAGCGGCAGGCTACAGTAAACGGAATGAGGCTGGTGGTCAAAATTCCTTGAAGGTATGGCGCAGTCCGTGATGGGGAAGAAGAAAACACTACAAAAACTCCGTTCAGAGCATTCGTCAATCCCATCAGGACCAGAACACGCCAGCCGGACGAAGGAAGCAAGGAGAGAGTCTTGTTCACAGACACCTGCCCCAGAAAGAAATTGCACTCATGAACAATTGTGGATGAGTTCACACGTAACAAAAAATAAAATAAGTGCACGCGAGCTTGTGCTCAGAATATCACATTTGTGGGTTGTTGTTTTTTTGTGGCTTGCAATTAATGGTCTTGACTGAACATATTGTATGCCGTGCAATAAATGTGCTTTACTGAACATTTAACACACCATATTGTCTCATAAATTAATGTGCTTTACTGAACATTCAACACACCATATTGTCTCATAAATAAATGTGCTTTACTGAACATTCATCACACCATATTGTCTCACAAAGTAATGTGAAGTACACAGCACTACTTATGGACCTTTCATATAGGCCTATAATTACAGACTTACCCTTAAGTAAAACATCTTAACCCTGTGTTCACATATATTCATAACATGACAGACAAATATTAAATAACGACTTGATTCCGTGTTCACATCAATCATACTGCCAAGCAATATTTTTAAAGGTCAGCAGTATTCATATAAGAAACGCAGCAACAGAAAGTTTTAAAGGAACAAGTAAACACACACATGCACGGACATAAAAGGCACACACACGCACGCATATATACATAGATAAATGTGCACAGACATACAAACAAATGCACATATACGCATGCACACACGTATACATACATAAACGCACAGACATACAAACAAATGCACATGCGCACACGGACATCTTACCTTGTAGATCAGCAGCATAGCGAAGCACACAACAGGAGTCCACGCCGTTCCATAGAACAGAACAACAAATGTGTCCCCACCAACAGAGTTCATGGTGCCAGAGAAAACCGGCAACGACACAGTCATCATGACGCTTGTCACCACGGTGACCACAGAGATAACGACCACAGATAGGCGAGACGGAGGTGGTCGTGGCGTAATTTCTGTACTGACAGTTGTGCTTGTTGATGCATCATACCTGTCCAGTGGCTGGTCAAACGTACTATAGCCACTCTGAGAGCGAAGGGGCTGATTAATAGCCTTTCTTTCCGTGTAGAGTACGATTCGTTCCATTGAAAGGATGACGTAGCAATTCCAAGGCGAATGATAATGATGTCTCGAGTTACGAAATTAGAGAAAAACACCGTAAATACGGTGAAAATGTTCTTGTAACCAGGCTGCGAGCTATTCTTTCTTTATAATTTAAAACAAACAAACAATTTTCTTTGCTTTAGTTAAAATTAACAGTCATCACCTACTTAGATCTAGTCACTGACTTGTCGATCTCCAAACTCGATACCTGTGTTACGTTGTGACGTAAAATGATCCACGAATATAACTGAGCTTCGAATCCCGTTCCTGAATTGTACATGGTAATACTTGTTTACAGATCGACACACGTCAAAAATGAAATGAAATCAGACCTCACGAAACACGACTTGCGGAAATGGGTCAAAGCGCGGCAGAAAATAAATATCGGTCTGTGGATAACTGCAATAAATATATAACTGTCTGTGACACGGAAGTAAATAGTTAACTAAGACACGGCCCCACAAAATTAATAATCGCTAGAGCAGAACCGTTCTAATTCTAACATTTGCCGAACGAAATCCTGAAACAGTCTGATAACCATATGACGAAGGCATGACAACCATATGACAGATGAGGTTGGAGTATTTCACGTGCGTGATACGACGGCGACCGAGTATTTGAAGTGAGCTCTCGCTTTTATCGCTATGATGTAGGACATCGCGTGACCTTCCTACACCAAGTGCAGTTTTACCTGGGGTATATTACGGCCTGTGAGCCCAAAGCGCATTTTTCTACTGACGTCTTTCTAATTTTACTTTAGGTGACTAGGACTAATGCACTTTGCAGCCTCAGGAAAGGATTTCTGGTCTGACAAGTTTTTTTTTTTTTTTTAAAAGTCAGAGTACCTACAAAACTGATTTTGTATGAGTTTCCGCTAGTAAGTATACACAACTATAAATGTGAGTGCGTATATTGTTTGCACATATATTTGTTAAATATAAATGTGATCGTATGTACGTGTGTGTTAGAATATATATAACTATAATTGTGCGTGTGCGCGTGTATGTGTTAGAATATATATAACTATAATTGTGCCTGTGTGAATGTGTTTGTCTATTTGTTCGTGATCGAGTACATGCAAATATTGTATAACCTACATGTGTCTGCGTGTCCGTGAGGAAACAGAATAAGTTTTTAGTGTACTGGTGTAAAATACCAATGATGCGATATATGTCTGTATGAGTGAGTGAGAATACTTTGTGTGTGTGTGTGTGTGTGTGTGTGTGTATTAGTGGTGTTGTGTTTCACATTCAGCGTGATGTGTGAGCAAATATATGTCTCTATGAGTAAGAATACTTTGTGTGTGTGTGTGTGTGTGTGTGTGTGTGTGTGTGTTTCACATTCTGCGTGAAGATGTGTGAGCAAATATATGTATACGTGTGCGTGTATGTATGTGGGTGCTTGTAAGATAGATGATTCGGTAATAATGGATTTTTAGTCTGTTTATAGGTGAATATCAGTTATGCGAGTATGCATACCAATATGTGTGCGTGCGAATGTGTGTACATCCATCACTAGATGCATGTGTTTGTGTGTGTGGAGTACATACATGTTTGTGTGTAAATGTTGTGTACGAACATTGCAAATGTTTGCGAGCTTGCTTGACTTTCTACCTGACAACACCTCTTTAGTGCTTATTTTCCTTGTTCCCATATCTGATTTACCTGGACCATTCCAGGCAACGGTCCCGTCATAGTTCGTGCAAAATCTCTACCATCAGAACTAATTGTCAGGCAGGTGAAAATGTAACCGCACCGCACAACGAGCATCTTGTACAAAAACGGGTTTATCTCACCTCACAAAAGGGTTAATGACCTTCGACGCTGACCGTAATCAAATTGAGCAACAGATGAACGTGTCGGTAAAGTGGAACAGTAGGCTTACAGTAGACATACAAGACTTAAAGTAGGCTTACAGTAGACATACAAGAGACAAAGTAGGCTTACAGTAGACATACAAGAGACAAAGTAGGCTTACAGTAGACTTACAAGAGACAAAGTAGGCTTACAGTAGACTTACAAGAGACTTAAAGTAGGCTTACAGTAGGCTAACACCTATAAGATATTAGCAGATTAAAATATTTTAATAAACTAAATTAATACAAACTAGTTAAAATATTAATAAACTAAAAGGGCGGTATATTAATACAAATTAGTTAAAATATTAATAAACTCGAACGCAATCGTTAACAAAATCGAAAAAATATTTAACAGAACGGCTCAGTAAACAGAAATATTGGATTAAACAAGATCTCAGTAAACAGAAATACTGGATTAAACAAGATCTCAGAAACATAAAACAGAAACCAAGCATGAAACATGACGGTGTCTGTAAAAAAAAAATGTCGCCGTAATAAAAAAAGCGAAACATTAAAATTGAAGGGTCCGGTAGAGTTAAACGATGTAGGAAACTAGAAAAGTTCAGGAGATGAACACGATGTAGGAAACTAGAAAAGTTCATGAGGTGAACACGTGTCAGTAATGTAGAATAGTTTCGTTGAACAATCGCCTTGTTCAATTACGTCTGTTTACAAGTGTATAACTCTGTTCTTGTCGGTTTCACTGTACGTAAAATTTATTTACGTCACGATGTGTTTAGCGTGCACACGTAATTAATTCATTTACATCTGCTGTTTGCACATTCATTATATTTATCTGATTCATTAACATACACCTTTTCTTATGACGATAGATCTCGAGTGCACACGTACTTAATTCATTATTGGTTTTCTGATAACAACAGATCTTGAGTGCGGACGTACATATTTTATTTACAGTTTTCTCTTGACAATGGATCTTGAGTGCGCACGTACTTGATTCATTTACAGGTTTTCTCATGACAATGTATCTTGAGTGCGCACGTACTTAATTCGTTTAGATATTTCTCGATGGATCTTGATTGCACACGTACTTTAATTCACGTACACGTTTCTGCCTTACGGAGGGTCTTGAGTGCACACGTACTTAATTCTTGTACAGGTTTTATCTTGACGATGGATCATGAGTGCGCACGTACTTATTTCATTTACACCTAATCGCTCATCACGATGAATCTTGCTCGCGGACAAGAAGTCCTCCCAGGCAAGAACACTTAAATATTCACGCTCGCTACTAACCGCCACATACCTACTCACTAGCACCTGTAACATTGAAGCTTAAATAACATACCTAATTAAATACTTTAGTCATAATTATGGTGGCTGTTTACTGATCTATTTTGAGTAGCATTCCTGTCACGTGCTGTGAATCATGCATCGTTTATAGCAAGCACATCATTCCTGATTGATTTATTGCTTGGTTATAAAAGTTGTTTCTCCCTATTGGTCGTTCGCCGCACTATCATTGCACGACATAATGTTGTCTCCCCTTACGATAAGGACAAGGTATTATGGTGAGTGTAACGTCAATCCAAGCAATGCACAATCCATGTCAAAAATTAATTTTAAAATGAATATTTGACACAAACTATTTATGTTTTCTCACGATTTTTTTTTGTTGTTGAAAATAATCGGAGTACAAATCTTTTATACAGACGAGTTCGTTACAGTTTTTTAAAAAAAATTTCCGAACAATAATAATAGAATACGTTACTTCACTTTCATTTTGATTTATATCTCGCAAGGACACGAATTGTTGACATCAGGCAGATTACCTTCCAGTTGCAAATGTATGATACCTGAAATTGAGACATTTGAAAAAAAGAATGTGTGATGCAAACACCACTTAAATGGATATTATTATTATTATTATTATTATTATTATTATTATTATTATTATTTAATTAATGAATCATCCAAGACTAATTACAAGGGATGAGAATTTTCATTTGTTTTATTTAATGATCCTCCAGCAGACACAACTCGTCTCTCTCACTTGGCGGATATGCGGGTGCTGTAAACGTTTTTTTCTCTTTCACAACATTAAGACAAAACATTTACCATCACACAATGTTTCCATAGGTGGAAACTTCTTACTAAAGGTGAAGACAAATACGTCTTTGATCTATATTTAGCGAGCCCCCCTCAATATCTTCATGAAACCACATTCGAATAATTTCTATATTACATAATCCTTTATCCACAAAGATGCTAGGGGAGAGAGAGAGAGAGAGAGAGAGAGAGAGAGAGAGAGAGAGAGAGAGAGAGAGAGAGAGAGAGAGAGAGAGAGAGAGAGAGAGAGAGAGAGAGAAACAGACACACAGAGATTCTGGAAGATAAAAAACAGATACAGATAAATATTCTGGAGAGAGAGAGAGAGCAAGAGAGAGAGAAAGAGAGAGAGAAACATATATTCCTGGAGAGAGAAAAACAGACACAGATAAATATTCTGGAGAGAGAGAGAGAGCGAGAGAAACAGACACATGATAGAGATTCTGGTAGAGAGAGAAAAACAGACACAGATAGTCTGGGAGAGAAAGAGAGACACAGATAGATATTCTGAGAGAGAGAGAGAGAGAGAGAGAGAGAGAGAGAGAGAGAGAGAGAGTCACACACACAGATGCACAGATACAGATGTTGAGAGACAGACGTGAAGACGATTCCTTACTGACCTGCCAGTGCAGACTGGAAACCAGCATTATACTCGATGGTCACTCCATTATGAACTTCGTCCAGGCGGTCATCAGAATAAGTGTCGTTGCGTCCTGGTCCCCCGACCACAGCTCCTACTAGGAGTTGAGGGTTGGGGTTCAGAGAGTGGAGAGCGGCATTTGTGCACGGGCTGGGAACATCAGGACACGAGCTGCAAAACCATTACTCTCAGATATTGACAATTTGGAATAAGAAACGCTATTGCATATAATTTTTAAAACATAAATACACTGCAAATTGGGAACAATTGCCTCCAGTACAGCAAGATATAATTTGGAAAGAATGTTTACAAGTAAGAAATCGAAATAATTGTTTACAAGTGAGAAGTCGGTGAACATATTTTAAAGTGATATTTTAAAAAAATCTAATGACTTTAGTAATGATAATCTGGTACAATTATTTAGATGCAATAATTTAGAAAACTAACGAATTCTTGTTGTTTTCGCACATGAAAATGTGAAAAAATAATGAACTTAGTTGAAATATTTGGTAACTTGATTTAGTTTCATAATAATAATTTGATAATGAAATTACACAACAGTAATGAAATGATACATATTTAGACAAATTAGTGATTCTTTATCAAGGCTATATATTCAATTAAATGTTTTAATGTTCAATATTATTAATAATAATTAACTTTGACTTAAGGAATAATAATAATAATTCTTTAACCTGCTTATTTGAATGTTGGCATAATGAAAAGTCTAAGGTCCTGACCAAGAATATACTTATTCTCAAATGGATGACTCTCTAAATGGAACATTTGCAAATTAACTGCAATATGTACTTAATACTCCAGAAATCATGCTGAAAAGATTAATAAATCTGAGTATGATTGACACATTCGTAAGTCACTATCGACTCGTGTCGGTCTCAACTTAAAAAATTAAGAATAAATAATTTCAATAATGAATTAGATTAATTATGATAGCATATCTTTAAGACTATTCTCTACAGTCTATACTGTTTTGCATAAAATACGGTGACCGTTTGCAAGGTCGGTGTGTAGAGTTGGGCATGAGTTCAACAACGTGTGTTTAGAACTGCTGTCGTGTGTTTAGAACTGCTGTCGTGTGTTTAGAACTGCTGTCGTGTATTTAGAACTGTTGTCGTGTGTGCTTGCTTCACATGCTGTTTGTGTGGGCGGGCGAGAAAGTTTGATTGAGAATATTAAGGAAAACTTTTCAGCTTTTGTCACTTTTTAACGTATGACTCGTGTGGGTAGATGGTGTTAATTGGAAAAGTTTTAACACAATCATTCATTAATTACTTATGTAACACAAACATTTATAAATTACTTAGGTAACACAAGACTTTATTAATTACTTATGTAACACAATCAATCATTAATTACTTAGGTAACACAATCATTCATTAATTACTTATGTAGCACAAGTATTTATTAATTACTTATGTAACACAAGCATTTATGAATTACTAAATTGTCATGAACATTAATTAGTTATTAGGTTAACAAAATTATTTATTTATTAACTGGCACAACATTTATTAATTAATTCGGAACCATAATCATGTATTATTTATTTAGTTTACACAAACATTAATAATTAATAAGATAAAACAAACCAAGTTGACGATTATGTATGACTAAATGGACTTGTGGAGATCAATGGTAAAATAACAAAATGCAAGATTTATGAAAGAAATTACCAACGTGACTTGAGGATAAAATAAACAAAATACACGGTTTATGAAAGAAAAGACCAACGATGCTTGATGGTATAATAAACAAAGTACACGATTTATGAAAGAAATTACTAAATAAGATTTATGGTAAAATAAATAATATACCTGAATTTTGAAATAAATTACCAAATAGGATTTATGGTAAAATAAATAATATACATGAATTTTGAAAGAAATTACCAAATAGGATTTATGGTAAAATAAACAAAATACATGATTTATGAAAGAAATTACCAAATAGGATTGATGGTAAAATAAACAAAATACATGATTTATGAAAGAAAATACGTACGAGGCTTGATGATGTGGAAACAAAGGATAACTCTGCCCATGTCCAATCTGAAAACTGAAGCAACCACCATTAACCGGGTTGTCTCCCAGTATGTAATTAATCTGTTCCACAGCCCAAGCGGCATAAGTCGAGACTTCAATTCCAACATCGGCGGCTAAAAGTGCTGTAAATGCTGCATTTGCTGAGCGCGAAAGAAATAAAACAACATATTCTGAGAAAGAAGGAAAGCAAACATTTGTAGAGCACGAAAAATAAAAGACAAAGATTTGCTGAGCGTGAAAGAAAAGACAAACATGTGTTATGTTAAATTTACAAATTAAAGAAATTTCTTGCTTTATTTAAAATTAAGAGTTTTGTTGAAAGCCACTTTTGATTAATGTTATATAATAGCTAGATGCGTCGGTCTTGACAAAATTATGCAGAAATTAACGAACGCGAAGCAAAAAAACCCAAAAAATAATGAAAGAAATCAGCCAAGGCGAAACAAAAATAAAAGAAAGAAAGAAAAGACACAATTTAGAATTTCTCATTTACGTATGATTAAAAATGGTTTAACAGAACTGTATAAGACCATCTTCAAATGAGAACACACGTGATGCATGAGAAAACAACTACTGATCTGTTGACACTATTTTAATCATTAATGACGTCACAAACGCGATCGAGAGAGTGAAGAAGCAAAATGTGTGTGCGCGTGCTGAGAGTATGCTTGTGTGTCAGTGTGTGAGTTTGATTGTGTGCGCTTGTGTGTGTGCGTGCGCGTGTGTGCGTTGTGAAATTAAATAAATACGAGCGCATGTTGTTCATGGTATTAAGTCCGTTGACAGTCAAGTATTTACGAACTTCACAGTTGACCCCCCTCCCTCCCTCTTTTACCGAAACAAAACCGAAAGAGAAAGTTCTCACGCCAGAAATAATTTCAAAGCCAGCGAAGACGTCAGTCAGCGAAAAGATGTTTGGACTCGATGCACGTAACTGTACGAGATGTAGAAATGTGTAATACGTGTGGCTATTATTGAAATATGCCTAACTGTTGTGTTTGTGCATAAATTTCTGTCGGTAGGTAGGTTTATAAAAGTGTCAGGACTCGTGGAAAGACGAATGCCGAGATAAAGAAAGAATACGCTTCAGATTGCGCCATAAATGTATGTTTTCTGTGTGTGTGTGTGTGGTGTGGTGTGTGTGTGTGTGTGTGTGTATGTGTGTTGTGTTGTGTGCGCACGTTGTGCGATGTCTTCTGTGTTGTGTGTGTATTTATATGTGCATGCATATATGTGTATGTATGTATGTATGTAGGCCTATGTATGTGTGTCTTTGTAATTGTCTGTATGTTGTATATGTATGTATGTTGTATATGTATGTATATGCTTGAATGTATGTGTGTATGCGTGTATATATGCTGCGTGTATGTTTGTGTTTGTGTGTGTGTGTGTGTGTGTGTGTGTGTGTGTGTGTGTGTGTGTGAAAATTATGTATACCTACGTAACGTAGAGGGCCATCATCGGTTGTCCGTGCCAAACGACACGGAGTGTAGGGCACGTGACCGCCCGGAAGCCAGCCATTTAAAAACGCTTCAATTTCCTGCTGATACGTGGAATTTCCAGTGATTTCAAACAGAAGCAGCTAAACAAACGGAATTTTTAATACATTAAGACACAGCACATATGTAATTACAGAAAGAAGTTGTAGTAAGATACAACTTTATGTAACTAGATATAATGTTATCAAACACTTTGATTTGCACGCATTCTATACTTTAAAGAATCTTTAACTTTAGTGTCACCGCCACCCGGAAGGGGGTAGTGGTCTTGCAAGATGGAAATTAACAAACTCTTGCACACAGACACCACGATGTTCTTGCGGGAGGGGGGGGAGAAATTTTATTCTGAGTGCAGGGTAAAGTGTGAAAGTCGGCTGTGTGAATGCACGCATGTGGGTTTGAGTGTGTAATGTGGATGAACAGGATGAACAGACAAACAACCGTACTGCACACTACTCTCGAAAACCAAAACAGACTCTTGAATAAGAGTTAACAATGAGAATTTATTCTCAGTAATATGGAAGGTACTTTCGCACGGCTGTTAGTCATTCATCCAGAAGAACATCCACACAACATTCATGTGGGGAGCAATGAAAAAAATAAAATGAAACAAAATAATGATAATAATGATAACACAATTCCCAATATAATCAATTTTGGGAACTCTGGTTATGAACCCTGTCATATCGCATGCATTCGTGATGTACTGATGTGATACAAGAGTACATGTGTATGGCGTCAGAGTTATCAATGAGCATCTGTGACTTGCAAATGACTTAGATAGTAACAATGGGATTATCGCGAATAAGTAGAGGAACTGGGGCTTTATAGTTTATCATTACAAATTTAGAGATGGGGTGAATATAACAGATATGAGACAGGAGTTCAATTATATTATTTTCATAATTAAGCTTATTTGCACTAATTTTGCTTGCAGAAAACAAATTAACTTGGTATAACATGTGAATTAGTAAAACTTTATTGTAGTATTCAGTACGCCTTAATTTGTCATGATATATTATTTATCAGGAGTTTGATATTTGGTGCGACTTGTCATTACGTGGTTTTATACGACTTTATTTTGATATTTCTTTATACCACAACTTGTTATTTTTATTATAGTCTAATATGACTTTGTTTTGCTGATGAGTGCGAGTTAACTTGTCATAACATTTGATTTAACGAGACTATTTTAGTGTTTAAATCTAGTTAACTTGGCACAACAAATGGTTTCATAAGACTCTGTTTTAGTGTTTGAATCGAGCTAACTTGTCCACAACAAATGGTTTCATAAGACTATTTTTTTAGTTTTTTAATCGAGTTAACTTGTCCCAGAAAATGGTTTCATAAGACTTTTGTTTTAGTGTTTGAATCGGTGAGTTAACTTGTCCCCAAAAATGGTTTAATAAGACTTTGTTTTAGTATTTCATGCGACTTAACCTGTCATAGCATACGGTAAATATCACTGTATTTGACATGTTGCATATGACTTTACCTGGCACAACATTTTCTTGTCGTTCCAGTCGACTGCCCATGTCCACGTGTTTTGAACGTTCGACTTTGCATCTTCTAGGTATTGAAGGAGTGCAGTAGCTTTGTAGAGCCACGCCCCTGCGACACACATCTCGTCCTTGTAACCCGTTGACCTGTTTTGTGCAGACGAGTGTTTATGACATTCATGAAGATATTCTGATATGCATATATCAGAAGTTAAAGGTCACGTAAAGTTACAAATTAATAAACCTACTAAGTTATCATCATCATCATCATCATTGCCCTCACTATTATTGATATTAATGGATGAACGTAAAAAACTCTAAATAAATGATACCTCTCAGGACTAAGAAATGCTACCAAGAATATATTTAAAACATAATGAGAAGCGATTTGTCAATATTCCTTGTTTCTTGTTAAACAAAACCTCTACTTGTTATTTATTTTGATGAAACCATAAACAAATCTCAGTCGTTGTTTATTTTTAATACCAATTCATTCGATTGAATTGTAAACTCAAGAAAATGGAATTGTTTAAGCATGGATTGGACTCATTAAGCAGTGAATAATAGCAATAATGAATAAAACCTAAAGAAAATTGAATTGTTTAAACATGGATTGGACTCATTAAGCAGTGAATAATAGCAATAATGAAAAAAGAAACTCAAGAAAATGGAAGTGTTTAAACATGGATTGGACAAAGAAAACGTACTGAATACTAATAGTCTACTGGTAGATATGACTAACAAAATAAATTGTTTGAATATTGCTTTGTCTGGTTTGTCTGGTTTAGAACAGATCTACACGCTGGTTCTTTCTTAGGAAGATTTTCTGTAAACGTTCTTCAGAATATATCGTCATATAATCTCTCTCTCATCCCTCCCCCTCCTTCCCTTTCCCCTTCTTTCTATTTGAGTTTTGAGTTAACCAACTTACCAATAATTCACTCCTAATGCTATATTACTAACAACTCTACCTATCTACAAAGTACTGCTTTTGCTCAATTAATTCACAACTCTCTGTCTTTTTTCATGTATATAGGTATACAAACACACACAAACACACACGTACACACACACACATATTTGATGTGTTTTTTAGAAGAATACCTGTAATAGTTTGTTGCCGTGGAAACTGTATCGGTATATATACCCGGGTAACCAATCGCAAATCGATAAATGCCTTCAGCAGAATCCAATAGTCTTCGAGCGTAATCACTGTCTATGACATACGATAAAATAAATATGAGTGATTTATCACAGGAGGAAATGTGATAATAATAATAATAATAATAATAATAATAATAATAATAATAATAATAATAATAATAATAATAATAATAACTATTTGAGTTGTGTATTTTACGCTTAAAAATAAAATCAAATTTCTATCATACACACAGTTTATTAGTTGAACAATGTTTCTAAAAATATACCTCACCAGTGCCTTTGCTTCTGGGCACTTACATGTACTACGTGATGTAATATCAGATCTCTATAAATACTACATGGTGTAATAGCAGATCTCCATAAATACTACATGGTGTAATAGCAGATCTCCTTATATGTTTCACATGGGGTAATAGTATTCTCCTTATGTTCCACACGAGGTACTAGTAATCTCCCTATATGTTCCGCATGAGTAATAGTAATCTCCCTACACGTTCCACATGGGATAATAGTAAAAATAATGTCCCAGCATGTACCAATTTTGTTAATAATAATTTCCCTACATGTTCCACAAAAGGGTAATAGTAATCTCCCAAAATGTTCCTCATGGGATAATAGCAGATCTCCCTTCAAAGTAATCTCACTACATGTTCTACATGGGTTAAGAGTAATCTCCCTACATGTTCCACAAGTCGGTAATAGTAGATCTCCCTTAACAGCAATTCTGCCTACACGTACCACATGGTGGTAAAAGTAGATCTCCATTTATGTACCACATGGTGGTAATAGTAGGTCTCCCTATAGGTACAACTGGGCTTTGCCCCAGTATAATAGTAATTACTGTTCTTTAGCTCTGCCTATGTCTACAGTAATTTTAGTAAATACATTCTTGTCCCCTTTCATAAAACCACTTTCGATCGAGCAAATAAATTGTAATCAATAAATTTGAAAGATGGGTCACTAATAGTTCTCTGTAGATCTTCCATGTTTACACGCCTGGTATATGGATTTGATGAGGATATTTACACGCCCGTTTTTTAGATTTGATGTGAGTTTACACGCCTGATTTAAGCATTTGATCTTGATTTATCCACTTTCTTTATGGATTACATGTAGGCATAGCGAAACTATAGTTTGTATTTAGCTCCCTTGATGTTTGGTTTGTTTCTATATTTGATTAGATTTATTAAATAATTACTGCAAACTTAGCCCTTTCAGTCAAGCAGGTGTCTTTGTGTATATTCCTTTAGTGAGAAACACCTCTCGACTGAAAGGGTCAAAGATCAACTAAAACAGGAATCCAAACCTGTGCAGATGTTCATAACAACATATATTTGAATAATTTTCAATTTTCTGAATGTCCTGACAAACCTTAAGGAGGAATAACTTTCAAAAGAATAGTCATTTAGTTTAAGAATCAATGTTTTAACCCAATGATAAATATAATATAATTTAGTGTTAGAAGTAAAGAAAACAATTCAAAATGTTCGTGGATGCATGATGTTACCTATTTAATTACAAACGGAAAATTCGGTTCAAAACTAGTTTTTTTTGTTGTTTCACTCGCTATTAAGGTGTGTTCAAAACAACCCACTAATGCAGACAGTTTTACTTTTGTGTAGTGACAAATCAGTAAAAAAAGAGAGAGGCAGTGCAGACCCTTTGTGTCGTCAGTGTTTGTTTTACATTGGTAATATCAGAAATCTCGTTACAACACACTCCATCAATCACAAAGAACAGTCAATCGGACTGTGATTTAGTTATTTGCCCTATGTGACTATGAAATAGCTATTTGTCATATTCTAGTTTTAACACATAACGCTGTATATTTATATTATTTGCTCCGTGACCTAGATTCCCCATTCTCTTGACCTTTAACCTTCACCACGCAGTGAATGTCGTTACCTCCCTTGTCTTGAAACACAAGTGACCCGATTGCCAGCGCAGCCGACGTTTGAGCTGCTACGTCACTTCCTGGAGATTCGGGTCCAATCCGAACGCAAGGTCTCTGCTCGTGCATGTCTTCTGGTCTTCCCCAGTGCTGACTTTCTAAGCCAGGATCGCCAATCTGAAGTGATTTTGATGTATAAATAGATTCAATTATTATGCCGTAGCGTGCACTCTGAAGTGGATAACATTATTTAATATAAATAAAGTGGAGCAAGCTTACAAGTTTTATTCATAAAATATCTGTAGCTAGAGTGAGACAAAGCTTATGCTATCTTTAATATCACTAGTTTCCATTGATCGTTACTGTGACCTGTATATTATATGTTGTAATTCACTACAAATATTAATAATCTAGCATAACTTAATAAGATTAACAGATTTTACTTCTAGATATGCAGAACTACTATATGAATGACTGTCTGAAAGAAGCACTATATAAATTACTGTCCGAATGAAGCACTATATGGATTACTGTCCGAAAGATGCACTATATGGATATGTTTCAAATGAAACAATACGGGCTACTGTATGAATGAAACGAGTGTATAGGTACACAAATTGATATGGACATTATGATATGATCCAGGCATGATTATAACTTGTATATAATTACAAATACTGATATGAGTAATAGATTTGATATATGTATGCATAGATATGATTTTTATATAATGATAGTAATAGGATTTGATTTATATAGGCACAGATATGATTTCTATGTACATATAATGTTAGCAATAAGACTTGATTTATATAGGCAATGATATGATCTCTGTATAATGATAGAGATATGATTTGATTTATATATAAGCAGATATATGATTTATATATAATGACAGCAATAGAAATTCACTTATATTGGAATATATATGATTTTTAGTTGGAAATGGAAATATAATGTGATTTATGTAGGCAGTGATATCTTTTCCATATAAAGATAGATACGCATTCAGAAATAGAAACGAATCTATACTGCGGAACATATGTAATTTATAACACAAATATAGTCAGTATACAAATACTGAAATATTACAGGCGCATATTATATACCTTCTATACACTGCAAATACTGATGTAGGAACTATTATTTTTGCACACTGTACTTTTATATATCTATCACTTTTACCCTGTAATGTTTTACAAAGCAGCTCTCACCTGGGCTACATGCTGTAATGTTTTACACTGTTCTCTCACCTGGACTACACGCTGTATTGTTTTACAAAGCTCTCACCTGGACTACAAGATGTATTGTTTTACAAAGCTCTCATCTGGACTACAACCTGTAATGTTGTACACTGTTCTCACCTGTACTACAAGCTGTAATGTTTTACAAAGCTCTCATCTGGACTACAAGCTGTAATGTTGTACACTGTTCTCACCTGGACTACAACCTGTAATGTTTTACAAAGCTCTCACCTGGACTACAAGCTGTAATGTTTTACAAAGCTCTCACCTGGACTACAAGCTGTAATGTTTTACAAAGCTCTCACCTGGACTACAAGCTGTAATGTTTTACAAAGCTCTCACCTGGACTACAAGCTGTAATGTTTTACAAAGCTCTCACCTGGACTACAAGCTGTTGAGTAAATGGATCCCATGAGTGAAGCAAATAGTCCAGCGGCCATTGGATCATGTCATACATCAGGTCAAGCTGACCAGTCTGATTGTAGGCGTCCTTGAACTTATTGAGACCCCACAGCAATAAAGTCGCAGCAGATGCCATGGGAAAGGAAAATTTCACGTAATCACTACCTAGAGATGGGAAATTAATGTTATACATTGCATACTGTAACATCATAGAGGTAGACAGTTAAGAGAGTGATACAATACATACTGTAACATTCTAGGAGTCGAAAGTTAATGAGAGAGTGTTACATTGCGTATTGTAACATCCTAGAGTTGGAAAGTTAAGAGATTGATACATTGCATACTGTAACATACTAAGAATCGACAGTTAATGCGAGTGTTACGTTGCGTATTGTAACATCCTAGAGTTGGAAAGTTAAGAGAGTGAAATATCCTGTACTGTAAAATCCTCCAAGAGAACATATAAATATATAGTTTGTCATTGTATGAGTCAGTATTGGTACGTGTTATGCAAATGACTACAAAAAAGTGTGTATGTATATATGTGTGTATGTACGTGTGTGCACATGTATATAGGTGTATGTAAGTGTGTATGTGTGTACGTGTGTATATGTGTATGTATGTGTGTGTGACAGAGAGTCGGAGAGAGAGGGAAACATACATTCCAAGAGAATGAGAAAGCGTCACATAATATAAACTATTGTACTTGTTTTAATGAAATGGAAGGACATTCATGTTGGGAAGTTTACTGGACTACAGATAATTGGTGCATGACTGGTTATTTGGATGGAATATTATTGTGAGTGTAAGGGATTGAACTTAATTCAATAAGAGAATAGAAAGAACTCCCCCCCCCCGGAATTTAATATACGAAATGTATGAAAGTCCTAGGTGCCACTACACTCTGCCGTGTCGCCTTTTCGCATTCTATAGAATGCCTAGGAAATGTATGAAATATGAATTATTTCATACTTTGACGTCCCGTTTTTCGTCTTTGTATACATTGCCTAGGCATTCTATAGAATGCCGGTTTTCACACATTGCCGGTAACATATGCAACAAGCACAAACAAAGCTCTGTAAATATTTTGTATTATGCATTCGTTCTGAAACTATTATTTGATGATACTACAAACATATCTTACCTTACTGTATTTTTTCTTCAGCCCGAATATATATCTGAACTGGTTGTAATGATCAAAAATGTGATGAGGTGTCAACTATCAAAACTTGCACATGGCAACTATCGTTTTTTCAGACTCACAGAGAATTAATAAGAATTGTTTCCCTTGAACATTGCTGAAAATGGCTAGCCGGTGCTCAGGTAAATTGTATCCCAGGAAGAACATTTATTTATAACGAACTTGTCCATTTCTTACCATCATACCATCCTCCTACAACACAGTCGTTCAAGGCCGAGTTCCCCCTCCAGGGGATGGGGTTATTAGCAGGCAGAATTCCTGAGCGCTGAGCGTCATAGAACAGAATTGACTTTTTCAGTGCGTCAGCATAATCTTTGCTACCTGAAAGTTTAGATATATGTATGAACATTAAATATTATAATCTTTGCCACCTAAAGTTTAGATATTATGTAAACATTAAATATTAGAATCTTTGCTACCTGAAAGTTTAGATATTTGTGCAAACATTAAATATTAGAAACAACGCTACCTAATATATAAATATGTGTGTGAATATTACATATTAAAATCAGCGCTACCCGAAAGTACAGATATTTAATGAGAATGTTATTTCTGGAATCATTGTTAGATATCTGTGTAGTATTTGAATCAGCGCTACCTGAAAGTTAAATATATAATGAGACTGTCTGCATGGTTAGAAGTATGTTTTGAACATTCAGATCTATAATTCTCGAGTTAAGCATATGTATGATATATTTTCCTAAAGATAACATTACCTGGAGTGTTAGACATTAAGTGATTGTACTTCTAAAACCATTGTTGTATATATTATAAAGTATTTGAATGACTATTCTTTCAGAACCATTGTTACCTGACTATCAGTGTGAACTATCAGTTCTAGAACCATTTTTGCTTGAGATGTAATAGTCATTTTGAAGGGCAAAGCTTGCTATATTAGGGCGAAATTAAGTATTTCTCGAAAATCGTGCTGACAAAAGACTACCAACATTTTGTGAACGGTTAAGTCTAAAAGATTTGCTAAGGAACACTAACTGAGCCACACTTAATGAGTTGTCGTATCAAGGTAATCGAGAATGATCTTACCAGGACACACGAGAAGCATTATAAGTGGCCTCACCGGCCCCAGAAAAAGCGCATATGAGTGACCTTACCTGGCCCCAAGAGAAGCAATTATGAGTGGCCTTACAGGGTCCCAAGAGAAGCACATATGCGTGGCATTACCTGGCCCAAGAGAAGCACATGTGAGTTTCTTTACCGGGCTACACGAGAAGCACATGTGAGTGGCTTTACCTGGCCACACGAGGACATGTAAGTGGCTTTACCGGGCCACAAGAGAAACATATATGATTATGAGTGGCTCTATCGGAGTAAATAAGAGGGGTTTATCGTGGTAAGTAAGAATTGCATTACGAAGGTAAGTGAGAGTGGTGTTACCGAGAGTGTTCGAAGTGGGAAGCACATAAGAGGGGATGTTCCAAACTAAACGAGAATTACATATAAGTGGTCTGACCGAGAAAATGATGTAATTATAATGCAAGTATAAATGTGCCACCCTCCACAGACAGGGGACGGTTGAGGGTGTGCGCCAAACTGGTGCGACCTGTTTCACCCCCTTCCGCCAGCCCTCCTGCCCTCCACCTCAGAAGCACCGCGAGGCTGTGGGGTCCCATTGGAGCACTCCAAATCAGATAACGTCTTATAAAAAAATGATCAACGCCATCTCCAGTGATGACGTTAAATTGCTATTGATTCCCCACCTCACCCCCACAGACAAAATAAATGACGTCAGAGTTACATGCCCCCGCCACGTCAGAAGAGCATAGTGATTCTTTCACAGAATAGAATAAATGAGATCGTAATTAAAGCTTATGACGTCAGAAAAACATTACGTGGTTTTTGTCACTGAACTCATAGTTAGGCGTGTCTACGATAAGTATTGATAGTTGGGCACTAAGTTCAGAACTCTTCTTCTAGTAGAAATACTCTACATAAATAATAATTAATATGTAGCACGTTTAACCACATATATACAATATAAATTTAAATAGCCCAAATTTAGTAAAACAAACAACAGAACCCACATAAATATGACATGATTGTTTATGTAACAAATGTTACAGCCTTAGTTATTTGGAGCATTAACTTACTACGTGAGGAAGATGTCATTGTTTGTAAGAGAAAGACTTTTCACCATTTCAAGAATTTTAACTTCAGGTCAGCGGTGACGTGTCCAAGGTTAAAGGTAATATTAGGTTAACGGTCAAGAGTAAATATTAAAGGAAAGACTTTGTTTTACCGGACACTGGAAGTGACGTCACGTTGATAACTGAGTCAGTACAATCGTCGTTGCCGAGCTCCTCGATAAAAATGCAGACGTCGGGCGTCTCAGACTCGTTAGCATGACCTACAAAGTTGACCTCTATTGCATCACCTTTCGCTACTACAGCATTGTTGTCTAATGAATACAGGATGAACTCGTAGTCACTGATATTTTCGGACATTCCCTCCCAGGACTGAAACAAAACACTGATATTGTACAACATTCCCTCCCAGGACTGAAACAAAACACTGATATTGTACAACATTCCCTCCCAGGACTGAAACAAAACACTGATGTTGTACAACATTCCCTCCCAGGACTGAAACAAAAACACTGATATTGTACAACATTCCCTCCCAGGACTGAAACAAAACTCTGATATTGTACAACAACCTTTAAAGGATTGGAACAAAACGTATTTTACACAAACCCTACTAGGGTTGGAAGAAAACAGTAGTATTTATTCTAGATAAATTGTCTTTAGAAAGAAATATGAATCTGATCTTTACACAAACCTTTTAAAAGAATATTGAAATCAAAATTCCAACAATTTTAGTTGGTCCCACCCCACCCCCATGAGTGAACAAAGGCATGCTGATATGTTGAGATAAACCTTATAAAGACTGAAATAAAACGTTCTTTACAGAGATTACTTTACAAACGAATATCTTAAGTTAAAAACAAAAATGCTAACTCAATCTTTACTTAAAGTTAACTGTTGCAAGATTAAAGTTAATATAATTGCATTTGAACAATTATGTAAATTTAATTCACATAATGCACTTGTTTTAATTAATTAACCTGATCACATAATGCACTTGTTTTAATTAATTAACCTGATCACATAATGCATTTGTTTTAATTAATTAACCTGATACGTGTTAGATGTGTGGTTTGCATGAAAGGTTTTTGCATACCTTTATTTAATATTCGTAAGCATTAAAGTTAATTTTCAAAATTTTAGTTTAAAACGTTGCTGGCATTTGCGACTTGTTTTCTCTTCGAACGTCTGAATACAGAAATCAATTACTCTAAAGCTCATTTACATACATGATTTGATTAGCCTAAGGCACATTTACATATATGATTTGATTAGCCTAAGGCACATTTACATATATGATTTGATTAGCCTAAGGCACATTTACATATATGATTTGATTAGCCTAAGGCACATTTACATATATGATTTGATTAGCCTAAGGCACATTTACATACATGATTTTATTACTTTATAGCACATTTACATACATGATTTCATTAGGCCAAAACACATTTACATGCATAAATTTGAATAAAATTTATTTTCTTTGCTTACTGATTAACAGCCCTAATAAAGTTGTGACGCCAAAACCACTTAAGTTAATGGTTTGATTATTATAAACTAATTAATCGTACATAACTAATTACAAGTGATGAGAATCTTAATTTATGTTATTAATAATTCTTTAGCAGACATCACTAGTCTCTCTCACTAGGCGGATATGCGGGTGCTGTAAACGTTTTTTCTCTTCCACAACATTAAAGACAAATATTTACCGTCATGCAATATTTTATACAAGGCGGAAAACTTCTTACTAAAGGAGAAGACAAATCCGTTCTTAATCTATATTTAGCGAGTCCCCATCCATCAACTTTCTCCTCCAACATAAGGTTATCAATAGGTGTAAGAAGGTCAATAAATTTAACAATAAATTTATTAAATCAACAATCAAATATACATATGACAAATACAATGACATCTATATTTTCATGAAATTACATTTGAAGAATTTTATATTTACACAGTCTTAAATACTAAAATACAATTCAACAGTTCAATACAAATCATAGAGTAGATCTTATCAGAGAACAGAAATAAAGTCATTAGAGGTAATAGTTGATAATAGTTTTAACACAACCTCATTTAGGCACTGTCTCAATAGTCTTTTGCATGCTTTTGGAACAAAGACACAAGTTTATTGTTTGGTTATTACAGTCAATTCCACATGTTTCTCTCACACATTTGTAGAGCACTAATTTGCTGCTATTTTCTTCAGTATAACTTGGGTGTGTCCTTCGCCATATTTAGCTCAATCAAGCAGAACAACAATTGTAGCAGTTTCCAATAACTCCCTTGTATTAGAAATTGCTTGATGTAGTCAGCATACATTGCCACCATATATCTATGGAGTGTAGTGATTCTTTACACTTACACAATGCAGTAGACACTTCACATGTCTACCACAGTCTAGTTGTTTATATTCAGTAAACCCAGAGATTCCAACCATACAAAGAAAGGCCACATTCCCTGTAAAATATAAAGTGAACATACACTAAGTTTCCATTTTATACATCTTTAACTCCATTCTCTCTTACATTCAAGTATCAACTTAAGTTTCCTGCAACAGTATTTATTAGCCCGATATACACACACTGCATAATAAATACAGAATATAAGTTTTATGAGTGGTTTTGCTAGAAACAACGTCAAGTTTTTAGCATACTATATACAAGCATCATAGTTCAAACATATCTAGAAATAATAGTCTACTCACATAAAACACAAAATGCAAGTGTAAAACATCAAAAGCAAAAATGCATGAAATATTTCTAAGTCCATTCTTCCTCAGTCCCTTAATTCACCATTAAGCTAACGGCCACCTTTCAAGACTGGGCTTTTCGCCACTCAGAATTCAAGAGATTAAGCAATAGAATTTTCTACAGCAGGTAAGCTTTTGATCTCAGCCCATTGGCTGGTCTCATTCTCATAAATCGTTACCATTGGATAATAAAAACTACTCATCCACTCAGAACTGGTTTGCATTGCATCATCAATTTCTAGCATGTTCTCAACTGGAGTGTTTACTCCAACTCTGACACTTACAAATATGCCATCATAAGGAGTGCCCAAGATCGGGTCACTTCAATAATTTAACAATTTATATAACAATTAAGTTTAGAAATACTGATAGGCAAATTTACTTTGCCACAAAAGATTAATTTATACACTGGCAAAATATTCACTTTTGTAGGTCTCTGAAATTTATTATAACTATTCGCATCAAACATATGCTGTTACAAAAAACGTTTCCACTGGCTGGTCAAACACAAAATGCATGGTCCACCCGTCCAGGTTTTGGGACACGTTGAAGAGTACTTTCCCTTCAAAGCCCCCTGACCAATGGCTCTCGGTTGTCATGTTGAATGCCAACGACCCTGGTAGTGACCAACAGGTTAAGACCAAGACGAAGTGCAAGGTCGCCATATCCTTAAAACAACCATCACAGCCGGTTAGAATATTCACTTAGTTGACAAAAATGTGAATCACTGATAATAGCATTTGCTGATTGAATAAACAATGATTTCATGGATTTATTAAGATTACAATACTGACTAGATGAAGTGATTTAAAGGATTGATTATGTTTCGCTGAGTAGATAAACTTTGATATATTTGTTATCGTAAATGTATTTAATATTTTACATAATTGTAATATAGGGTAGTGTCTTTTTATTGCTGTAAATATGTGATTACATTACCTGAGGTCACGCTGCGAGTTACAGAAGGTGACAAAATCATCACAATAGCGAAGTGTCGAGATATAAATTAATATAGCATTGGCATATAGGTATATTAATTCGGAAATTACAAAGTGTCGAGGTATAACTTAATATTGCATTGGTATATGGGCTTACTAATAAAGAAACTACAAAATGAAGAGCCCAGATAGAAATGTATATAGCATTAGAATATGTAGAAAGTTATACAGCATTAGCATATGCAGAAAGTTATACAGCATTAGCATATGTAGAAAGTTATATAACATTAGTATATAGGCTCAGTAATAAGGTAAATTACAAACTAAGGCTAGACACTTCGGCCCCAATATTTATTCTAATCTTGAGCTCACCATATGTACATAGAAAGAAAGTCATTATGGCTAGAAGGAAGCAGACCGAGAGATGTACAGTTATAACAGTACTTTCACTGACCAGTAGATATCCTCTTGTTAAATTAATATATTAAGATCATGATGTGTACTTATTCCGACTGTCATTAGTCTCTCCCTATTTCTTGCAAGTGTTATGATTATAACTGGCTTTGAATGTCATGAAGTTGTGGTCACGTGTATGTTTGTGACTTGTGTCCATGTTTACGTTTAGAAGTAATGAAATACTTTTTTTTGTTGTGTATTGCATTATCATTCAAACATATCCTTAATTATTGCAGACAATTCTTACATTACTGTCCCTATTTATTGTGGTTACTCTAGTCAGATTGTCCTTGAATATCATGACAACTAGGGCCTGTTTATCTGTAATGCAGATTTTAAATGCCATTGAACATTAAGATCTACATATGTTTTGATTGTTAGGTGTAATGCACTATTTGTTAATTTCCTTTAACATTTGGAAACTTTTGATCAATTCTCCGTATGCAATACAGTTAATACAGTTAATCCAGTCATTGGAAAAGGAAGAAAATAAATGTTCTTACCTATGCCGTGCCCGTCTAATCTAATTTAATATATTGTAATCTAATCTCTCTCTCTCTCTCTCTCTCTCTCTCTCTCTCTCTCTCTCTCTCTCTCTCTCTCTCTCTCTGTTGGAGCAATCGTGTTTGTGTGGGAAATGAGATAAATGACTGTATATTTGATTTTTAACACATTATGCCTGGGCGTCACTTTATTCATGGCTGAATATTTCATTTGTTTATCATGACTTTTTCATGTTATTTATATACATCGAAGTACATCTCATTACATCTGACTTAAAGGCAACATGGCTGCATGTTTCTTTATATTACTTGCTTATATTAGTAAATGAATGTATCTGTGATTCTGATACTGCACGATTCTATGGTCGTAGCCTTTGTTTTACTGGTTAGATTATGCTGTTTGTATAATTAGTCACAGGTAAGAAATTTTTTAAAATGTATAAATTTTCGTAAGTATACCTAAGCAAGGTTTAAAACTTTGTAAAATAATTTTTTATTAATAAAAAGAGAATGTTAACATACGTTCTAGTTCCTGTCAGCTCCAAAAAGCGTGATCGTGACCTTGAACCAACACATTTCTTATTCTAGCATTCTTGTATCATGAACTACAGTTATGAAAACGACTATGTTGTGTGTAATTCGTCATTTCTGTTTGCCAAAGATAAGCCAACAGATATACACAGAGCTTAAAAAGTACAAGCACCGACTGAATTATGGAATTAGAGTGATGTTCTCTTTGGTGCTATTTATAACTATGTTATTAATAATTCAGAACAGTTCCCGTGTCTCTGATTTCAAATCCTCATGCACTTTGCAATCGTCCGACCAGGTCGGAAATACTGCAGATGGTGAGATTGAGGTGACCAATCTTTCTTGCTCCAAACACTCAGCTATCCACCCTCAAACTCAGAAACAAATGTATATCTTAAGAATAAATACTATTTTCTATCTTTATGAATGCTGAAGTATTAATTGAAATCTAATGAATGTATATGGATTATAGTCTTTTATTAACCATTGTATGACGTACAAACACAGGTGCATGTTTTCAGGGCACAGCGACATACATAGATAAGTATGATTAAAATATATAACACTCGTTTTCAATGATATGTCTATTTAATTTTCTGTGTTAATTAAAGAAAATATTTTGTCAAAATGTGTGTTTACAGTGATATCACTTTTATGTAATCGCAACCCAAATACCCTAAAGTTAATAACAGTAATAACAAAAAATTCATCTAATAGTAATACTCAATCCTTTTAACTTTAAACTCTTAATCAGATTAAATCTGCGCTACCATCGATCAATACACACACACACACACACACACACACACACACACACACACACACACACACACACACACACACAACACACACACACACACACACACACACACACACACACGCACACAAACACAGGGGTATATTCACACATATATGTATATGCGTATGTCTGTCAGTGCAAATTTGTGTGGGTGTATGCGTCTTTTAATGAACTCTCTCACACACCCATTCACGCACGCACGCACGCACAAACACGCATCATACGCAGCAAGTTAAATAAGTACACGAGTCTGTTACCGCCATTTTGAAAACCACCAGTGTTGTGTTCATTAAGAGCGTACTGCAGTGGGATGTCTCCAAGTATATATTGCAGTGGGATAAAGTCATTAAGTGTGTTGTACACTGGGATAAAGTCATTAAGTGTGTTGTGCACTGGGATATAGTCGTTAAGTGTGTTGTGCACTGGGATAAAGTCGTTAAGTGCTGTACACTGGGATAAAGTCGTTAAGTGCTGTACACTGGGATAAAGTCTCCAAATGTGCACTGCACTGGAATAGTCTTTAACTCTTTGAATGCTCACATTTCACAACACTCAAATTGTTAGCATAAGCTTGCTGTTGCTCAGGTGCAAAGTAAACTCTGATATACTGTTAATACACTTTAAAACATAGTTGCGAAAGTTTTGATTTTGCTGAGATGCAGTTGACTGAGAAAGTAAAAGAACTTATTGAAACAGTTACATAGAGACAGATATGTAAAAGAAAGTAGTACCTGTCGAAACAGTTACATTGAGACAAACATGTCAAAAAGTTGTGCTTTAGTGATACAATTAAATAGAGACAGATACGTCAAAAAGTATTGCTTGCTGAAACAGTTATATTAAACTTAACAAATTCAAAATTAGAGGGAGAGTTAGAATTGTGTATACTTTGTACGATGTTGGGTATGTTTTCACGTGTACAGAATTACAGAGAAGCGAATTTATATACTCTGTGTCCTGTTGGGTGTGTTTTCACAAGTATACAGAATTAAAAAGAAGTGTATCTCTTTACTTTGCGTGATGATGGGTGATTTCACATGTGTGCAGAATTACAAAGAAGTGTAGGAGATGAGAATTAATGACACAGGCATTGTGTCAAAAGAGCAAATGTCAAAAGGCAACACGGACATATTATGGAACATACAGTGGGCTCGTGTTCATACGATAAAGAGAAGTGACTGCTCTGAAAATCTATATCATCATGCGCTTTATAATTACTTGACTCTTTCTCTCTTTTGTAATATAATGCAGATGTATGTATATTTATATCAGATTGGACATGTATGTATGTGTGTAAGTGAATATGTGTGTGTAGTATACACAAATACATACACATGGTCGGATTAAGGCGTACCAAGGTCCACCTCCTATGATCAATATATCGTATCAAAATAACTTCCACAACTTTTAATGATTTAGCTTTAATAACATTACTCGTTTCACTCTTGTCCTGCAATTTCAGACATCACTAAAACATTTGGGGGAAAACATCAGTGTTGCCATCACTCCATGTCAAAATACTTGTACATGCAGATAAAAAATATTCATGTATATTTCATTCAGTTTTATTATTAACAATTAAGTTGAATTGTTCTGGCGATATATATATATTGCATTGGGATCACGTGTTCTTCACATATGAACCTAATTTGAGGATTCAGTGATTAATATATAAAATCACGATAAAAACATTCATGTTTTGATCACGTGGCTACATTGACCCAGAATCAAGTACTGGAGTACTAGGGTCGCACTGAATACGCGTATGACCTCAAGAATTTGACCTTACGAGTACACATTCAACAGGTCACTGCTGCTTGCTTGATAGCTTTTATTGGCGTGCACTTACACAAAGAACAAACGTACGCTAGCGTATAGAATGCAAACCTAACTACATATCAAAGAGGAGTCTTAAATATCAGCACCATGTTTTGTATCGCTTTACTAATTAATATTTATTTATTAAATACACAAATGTATTATTATTTGCACTTATTGTTTTGTGTATTCACATGTGTGATCAAAGGTAGTATTATGTGTGATTAGTAACGGTATTATATGCTAACAACAATAGTATTATGTGTGAAAATTAGTAGTATGTGTTACAGTAGTGCTATATATTAATAACTGTAGTATTATATGTGAACAACAGTAGCATTATGCGAGAGCGCCAGTAGTATTGTGTGAACACCTGTAGCATTATGCGCAAACAGCATTAGTATTACATGTGAACAATAGTAGTACAACGTGTAAACATCTATAAATGTTAGGTGTGAACACCGGTAGTGTTGTGTGAACGACATTAGTATTATATGTGAACAATAGTCGCCATATGTGAAGTATTAGTGTGAAGGGAAAGTTTCACACAGAGAGGCAAGAAGTACAATAGTTATATCGACAACAAAAGATTTGACTTCTTTAACCAACATTTAATATTTTTAATACATCAACAAATAAAATATTATCTATTTAAAATGCTATTTAAAAGACGTTTTAATACATCAACAAAGTGACTACTTAACATAAAGAGTTTAATACATCAACAAAGTGACTATTTAACTTAACATAAAGAGCTTAATACATCAACAAAGTGATTATTTAACTTAATATAAAGAGCTTAATACATCAACAACACACCAGTGACTATTTATTTAATACATCAAATAATAAAAACATTTACTTCTTTAGCCAATGATTGTAAGCTATTTAACAAATAAATAACAAGTATATTGTCTTCCTTAAGTTAGGATTTTAATCTTTTTATTACATCAGCAACACGAACCTTAAGATTTTAAGTTCTTTCATACATCAACAACACAAACTTTGAATTTTGAACTTAAGTTTATAATTTCTTAATACACAACAACACAAACCTTAAGTTCTTGAACCTAATGTTTTAAGTTCTTGAGTTCTTGAATTTAAGATTGTAACTTCTTAACACAACAGCACAAACCTTGAGTTCTTGAAGCTAAGATGTTAAGTTCTTAATACATCAACAATACAAACCTTGACTTTCGGAATTAAAGATATTAAGTTCTTAATACATCAACACAAATCTTGACTTCTTTACCCAACGATTTTAATGTGAATAAATATTGTCATTGGTGCAGCCTTTGATTTATTTTTGTGACAGCCGTAAAGTCGGAACACGTGATCTGGAGATAGATATAGAATGCCAGAAAGTCTTTAAATGTGTAGATACGCAAGCACTGAAGACACGGTAAGCCTGGAGCAGAGTCTACGCCAGCCTCAGGTCTGTTGCCATTTTTATCGTCATCAGCTCTGTTTCTGAAAGTCATTACAATATTTACACATTTGAAGACGCATATTATGAATTTGTTTGCGGGTGTGGATTCAAATATTATGTTTTGGGCTCATCTATAGGGTGTATGAACAGAAGATAGTATTTTAAACACCGGCAGGCATTCGTGTATGAACATAATATATTAAAATAATATTTACCTGTCTGATTGTATGAAAACATTTGTGTTATCCTCATCATATCTGACTATACCATATAACAAGTCATTGGAGATAGTTAACTATATGAGCACGTATCGTACATATTGAGTAGTGGTATTTCTATAATGATTTACTATAACAAATTATTTGCATATCTCTTGCCATTATTGAAACACATTATCGACCTATAATCCTATACGAATGTATGTAGTTTTTTCTCTCTCTCGAATTATATGTATGCATGTAGGGAGACAGCTTCAGTTTGCATGGACACAGTTTGTATGGACAGTCTGTATGGACACAGTTTGTATGGACAGTCTGTATGGACACAGTTTGTATGGACAGTCTGTGTGGACATTGTATATATGGACACAATATGTATAGAAAGTTTGAATGGACACAGTACGTAGTGGACATGTAATGTATGGACACATTATTCTATAAATATAGAATATATGGACACATTTGTATGGACACAGTTTGATGGACATATTAGGTACAGACTTTAAAATGTATCCATCAAATTATGTCTTTTCGCATATATTGTTTTGCATATTACTGAAGTCCAAATACAAAGGAAGCCTTGAAACATTTCTGGCTCCCGCAACACTCTTTTGAAAACTTGAATTTGCTCTTGACCAAAATAAGTTTGGGAACCACTGTGCCAGGTTCTAACGAAGCACCTAAGAACTCAGGACATTTACATAATTTGATGACCGTGCTAGATTAAATTATAATTCCAGGTTTCTCTAAACGAGGTTTCTTTCTGCCCTTGTAGAATGAGATTGTTGTTGACACTTATCGTGCTGGTCAGTCTGGCGGAAGCCGTGGTGGTGACCATCCAGAACCACTGGAATGGAGGGTTTCAAGGTCAGATTGACATACCAATTACCAAGGAGATGACCAGCTGG
Source organism: Sinotaia quadrata (assembly GCA_028829895.1). NCBI lineage: Eukaryota > Metazoa > Mollusca > Gastropoda > Architaenioglossa > Viviparidae > Sinotaia > Sinotaia quadrata. The sequence goes on along the minus strand of CM054179.1, from coordinate 83,829,027 downwards.
AGAATGCATTTGACTTTTGATCGTGACGTCACTTCCATTGAGGTTTGTGCTATATTTAGCAAAACATTTATTCTGTGTTTAAATAATAAAGTGACTCTTGTATTGAATGAATATTGTGTAAATGGAATCAGTATTGAATATGTTCTATTTTCAGATTATTATTTATGGTTTTAAAACATTTGACCGAAATGCAGTCCTTTGGTGGTATGTAGTAAATTTATCATGTCTTGATACCACTTAAAATTTAATATAAATATACTTCTGACGTGCAATATTAAGATTACAAAATGTGTTCTTTTATTTATTTTGCAGTTGATCAAACGTTATTTTCTTTGATTCTCTTATTATATATATAAAATAAGAATACTACTACCTCTACTGTTACTACAGTAAACTACTAAAACAAATACTACTACAACAATAATAATAACAACAGAACATCAACACTTATCATGACTTTTAATTTTATTAAAGCTCTGTGCATTTGACGCATAGCATGCAGAAACAAACTTCATACAAACGACACGAGACACTTAATAAACACACTACATAAGACACTTAGCCTACACACTACATAAGAGCCTACACACTACATAAGACACTTAGCCTACACACTACATAAGACACTTCATGTACAAGCCACATAGAATACTTAACACAAACTACGTAGAACACAACGGTCAAATTATAAAGAATAGTTATTGTATAAACCACATAGGGCACTTAATTAAACTACTTAAGACACTTAACGTACAAGCTGCATAAGAAAACTTTAGATAATTTAAAATAACATACTAACTAAATGCAAAGGGACAATATAAGAGTATTTTATAAAACATAAATAAAATGGATCGACAAAATGAAGTTTGAATAGTGACTCAGGGAGAGAGGGGAAGAGAGAGTGAGAGAGAACTGTACTTGCAATTAAAATATTAATTTTACTTTAGCACTTGACAACTGCTATTTCTCTATTTATGATAGAGTCGTTAAAGTTTTATTGGCAAATAATTTCATTTGGTCAGAAAGACAGTTCAAAGTTTAAATTGTAATTTATTTTAAAATCAGTATTGTATCTGTCCTTTTATATCACAATAAGATTACATTTTGAAAGTTTATTCTTTCTCTATCGTGATAATTAAACTTATGTATTAAACTCTGTGCACTTCACTTTCATTTTAAAGTTTGCTTCTAATTAAATTATAAGGCGTTTGGAAAACGTATGTATGTATGTCACTGCTATACTCTGGGGTATGTTTGTAATAATGATTTATATCACATATTAGTAATTAGTTGTGATACAAAACATCTACAAGTGTCGATACAGAGTATGGGATGTAAATCTGCAACAGTTATGTCCATATACTGGTACACCATCAAGTTGACTCACGGTCCCACTCAGTTAACAAGCTAAGAAATAGATATTTAGAACAGATGTACAACAAATAGAAACAGACGAACAAAACGTAATCATTAGGCCATCATTTCAAATTACAATAACCAATGAAAGAAATTAAATTTCACTAACAAATACGCGAGACTGAACAGTTAATAAAATGAATTTTAATAAAAGGAAAGTTTGACTATATTTAGGAAGAATAATTAATATACGTTATGTCCTAAAGAGGGCAAAGTTCAAGTCGCACTGTAGTCACTGTTCACAATCACGACTTATCTCAACGCACTGGGGTGAAACACAACACGCTGGTAGACTCTCAATAGGACGTCATGAGTCATCACATTAGAAACGGGCATCCAAAGGCCAAGGTGAAACCATAGTTAAAACCAAGATGAAACCAAAACCTTGAAACAGAAGTAATTGCAGTAAAGTAAGGAGGAGCTATTGATTCATCTTCATAATCCAGTTTTTATCTCTGTAGACTTGCATAATTAATTAGTGCGGATATGATTTGGTGACACCCTTGTAATTTCAAGTTCAACATGCTGTGATGTTGAATAATGGAGGTCAAAAATGCAAGTCTACAGATAAAAGTTGGATTCTGAAGATAAATTAATAGCTCCTCCTTACAATTTTTAAAATTAATTTATTTAGCATCAGATAGCTAAAAACAGACGACATTTTATGCCAAATGCTGTCAAAAGCGTTAACGGACCTAGAGCTAAAGTTATTTATGACTTCCCAAACTCCACCCAACCTACCTCTGCCAGCCTTGCAACAATGTAACAATTATGTATATTGTTATTGTTGTTGGGGTATGCATTATGACTTTGTTGTTTATTTATGGTCCTTAAAAAGAAAATCATTGTTGCTCTGGTATATATGTGTTGTTTTCTAGGTATGGGCCGCAAATGTTCAAAAGGTCAGCAACCGTGAGTACATTTTGACCAACCACCCCGACAATGGCGTGCAACATGTTGGAAACCACCTGACTTTCACATTTTTGGGTCACGGCACCGGCGACATCAACCCCACCACCAATGCCGTCATTGAGGGAATGGTGTCATCAGGAACGGTAACCAGTCAGCCAACTACTGCAGCGCCCCGCACAAATGCTCCAAGTACAGGTTTGTCCACCCGCCCCAAAACAAGATTCCCAATGAAAAGAAGTAACTTGTTAAAAACGTTTGTCTACCCGCGTTTAGCAACAAGGTGTATCTACTGTAGTAGAAGTGTTTAATATACAAACTAGTTGAAGAGTCCGGCTTTGTGATGGGGGTTATCTTTCTTGAAATTAGAGTAAATCGTACAGGGGTGATAAGCCTTGTTTTATTTTTAAATAATCGAACACCTGAGAAAGGAAAGACTAGTATTTTCATGAACGATAACCGACGATATGATGCAAGGGTTTGTTCATCCGATGTCTGTAGGTGTGTTCAGTCATGAAGTTTTGGTTTGTTTATCCGTATGTTTAGATTTGTTCATCCGTATGTTTAGATTTGTACATCCGTATGTTTAGATGTTTAGATTTGTACATCCGTATGTTTAGATTTGTTCATCCGCATGTTTAGGTTTGTTCATCCGTATGTTTAGGTGCGTTCATCCGTATGTTTAGGTGCGTCCAATCGTGTTCTTAGGCTTATCCATCTTTTATTTTAGATTGTCCATGTGTGGTTTACGTTTGTTTGTTCGTATTTATAGGTTTGTCCACGTGTGTGTTTAGGTTTGTCTATTCACATTCTTATGCTCGTCCATCTGTATTTTTAGGTTTGCCCAACCGTGTTTTACGTTAGTTTATTTGTGTTTTTGTACAACTGTGTTGTTTGTTCACTTGTGACTTTGGATTTGTTCAATCATGTTTTGAAACAAAAAAGTCGTTTTCTCTTTTCAAAGTTGTTATGAAATGCGTAGATTACATTTATTGTGTCCACCAGTTTTTGCTCAATAAAGCAACGAAACGTTTCAGTTACATGTATAATTATAATTCTCTTGAAACCTGTCTAGAACAATAACGCACACGCTTTGAAAGACTGCTTAAAGCCGACATTACAATGCATTCCTTAATGGTCATTCACTGAATGTACTTAAAGGCGGAGGTACCTCCAACAAAAATTACGCCGATGCCCTGGGCAAGTCCATCCTATTCTATGATGCCCAGAGATCCGGCAAGCTGCCAGCCAACAACCCCATCCACTGGCGTGGCGATTCCGCTCTGCAGGACTGCGTTGTGGGCGGCTGGTATGACGGTATGTAGACAGTGGTCAGAGATGTCGGTATGTAGACTAAGTGATCAGAGATGATGGTATGTAGACTGAGTGATCAGAGGGAAGGGTGGTATGTCAAATGAACAATTAGATATGACGGTATATAGACTGAGTGATCAGAGAGATGATGGTATGTTGACTGTGATCAGAGAGATTACGATTTATCATTTGAGTGATTAGAGATGAAGTATGTAGACAGTAATAAGAGAGATGAAGATATGTCAATTGAGCAATTAGAGATAATGATACATAGACTGAGTGATCATAGAAATGACGGTTTGTCAATTGATCAATTAGAGATGACGGTTTGAAGACTGAGTGATTAGAGATGACGATATGTACACTGATTGATCAGAGAGATGACGATATGTCAACCGAGCAATGAGTGGACAGAAATGAAGGAATGAATTGATGATTGGATGGCTGAGTGAATATTTGTGGATAGAGTGATAATTTATATGCCTGTTTGAAGCATTGATGTTATGGATGACTGACTGATTGCTCGACTTTTGGCAGGGTGATTGACTGATTAACAGTTGATGACAGTTTGATGGTATGATTTGTCAATTGATTAGTCGGATGAATGATTCGTTGATTGCCTCCTTGGTTAGCTGATTGATTGGTTGGTTGATCGTTAAGCTGGCGATCACGTGAAGTTTGGATTTCCAATGGCGTCATCGGCTACCCTGCTCTTGTGGGGCTTGCAGCGCTTCAAGGACGGGTACGAAAATGCCAACCAACTGACTCAAATGTACGACATGATCAAATGGCCACTAGACTACTTCCTGCACGCCTGGAACCCGCAGACCAAGCAGCTTGTTGTTCAGGTTCTAATCCATGAGCTTGAAACTATTTATAGAAACACTTTATCTTCCAACATTTTTCTTCAACATTTTTAGATTTACTTTCAACATTTTCCTTCAACATCTTTAGATTTGCTTTCAAATATTTCCTTCCACACTTTTAGATTTGCTTTTCAAATATTTCTTTCAACAGTTTTAGCTTTACTTTCAAGTATTTCCTTCAACAATTTTACTTTTAATATTTTCTTCAACATGAAGGTTCAAATAGATAAAGGTAGGCTGGATGTTGCTGCACTGAATACATTTATGAATAAGGTTAGGTGGAACATAGGGTGTTCGAAATATTTCTGGAATAAGAATTGATTGTCACGTTCTTATAAATGAGTTACCGTATTTAATTTAATTAACATTAAAAAAATATTTTGCAGAATTTAAGGACTTTTCTTTGTGAAAGTTGTTGACCCTTTTTTCTGCTGACATCGACAGGTAGGTGATGGTAATACAGATCACGCCTATTGGGGAAGACCCGAAGATATGACAATGGCGAGACCTTGCTTTAGGATCGAACCCGGAAGGCCAGGATCAGACGTGGCAGCTGAGACAGCTGCTGCTCTGGCTGCTGGTTCCATTGTTTTCAAAGCTAAGGGTGGTAAGTCCCACTGCTCTGACTATATTGTAAGCAAGGCTAAGGGACTTAAATCTACTTCTGTTGGCTGGTGGCTCTATTGCTGTGAGTGCCAAGGGACTTAAATCTACTTCTGTTGGCTGGTGGCTCTATTGCTGTGAGTGCCAAGGGACTTAAATCTACTTCTGTTGGCTGGTGGCTCTATTGCTGTGAGTTCCAAGGGAGGTAGACGCATTGCTCTGGTTGTCTTCTTGTTTTCAAGGTTAAGGGAGATAAGTCTACAGTCTACTTTGGATAATTTGTATTAATTATATAGTAAATCTCATAGGTGCATCGAATCTATAATTATGTTTTGCTAATTATAATTATTTAAAGTTAACAGAGTTTCTTAATTTATTAAATTCAATAATAGAATTTTGAATTAAGTTTATTTGTTCTTAAATTAAATATATTCATATGCTTATATTTATAAATGTATGTGCATAATTTATAAATGATTAATTTTTAAATGCAGTTATAAGTTGGTCTACAAATTCCTATTAGGCCAAGATGAAATAAATCGATGATATGCAAATTCACTTTTATTGACTGTCTCTAACTCTCTCAGCAGTTGATTATCTCTATAAACTGTTTTTACAGTCATTGATTATCTCTATAAACTATCTTCACGGTAAATGGTTATCGCTATAAACTGTCCTTTTGTTTAGCTTTTGCTGTTTACTCTTGAAAGTTATTTATATTTACAAAATACGTTTATATTCATATATATACCACTTTTGATCGTCGATACCGCTTATGCCCTTAGATACCGCTTATATTCGTAAGTACCGCTTATGTTCGTAGATACCGCTTATATTTGTAGAAACCTCTTATGCTTTTAGATACCGCTTATGTTCGTAGATACCGCTTATATTCGTAAGTACCGCCTATATTCGTAGATAACAGCTTATAATTATAGATACCGCTTATGTTCGTAGATACCGCTTATGCTTCTCAACTGTTGACTGCTGCTGAAAGCCTGTACGCATTTGCCAAAGCCAATCGAGGAATTTATTCACAGACTGTTCAAAATGCAGCACAGTTTTACAGGTAACTCTAATATTTATTACATAGATAGACAGATAGGTAGATAAATAGATAGATAGATGCATATGTAGATAAATAGATAGGTAGGTAGGTAGATAGATAGGTAGGTAGGTAGGTATGTAGATAGATAGAGAGAGAGAGAGAGAGAGAGAGAGAGAGAGAGAGAGAGAGAGATAGGTGTGTATGTGTGGACTGATAAACTATTTTTATTTCTCTATATATCTTCCTTAATGATATTCATTGTATACAATGTGAAAACATACTTCGGTTTATTCATTGTATACAATGGGATTATTCAAATTTTTACGTTAAACTTGATTTACGACTCGTTGGAATTTTCTTTATTATGTCCAAGATATATATTTTTGTCTGGGGTCGGGGTGCGGTGTATGCTTTGATTGGCCACTCTTTAAAATTAATACCAGTAGACACAAACTTTATTCGATATGTTTGCAGCCCGGAGCTGATCTACAGCGTTTGCAGAAAAAAATCATTACTATTTGTAATAATATTTATAATTTTTCTTTATCCAAACTTGCATTTAGTTACATAGTTATATTTTCAGAGAAACACAGAGTTTAAAGATCACTTAACCTTTATACATTGAATTTAAGAAGAAGCTTTATCATAAATAACATAATCGATTTGACAACACATTGTACCACAAAACACTTATCCCAGGTGTAATTTTAAACTCACTCGTTTGTGTCCATACATACCATTCAAAAATACTTTACCAAGTTTTACATTTACTAAAGAAATTGATTAAGATTTATATTTAACCGAAAAAATCGATGTTTTACATTTTTCAAAGAAAATTATCTTGCTGTACATTTACCAAGGAAATAAATCAGTTTTGCATTTACCAAATACATAAATCAAGTTTTGTATTTACCAAGGAAATAAATCCAGTTTTGTATTTACCAAAGAAATAAACCCAGTTTTGTATTTACCAAAGAAATAAATCCAGTTTTGTATTTACCAAGGAAATAAATCCAGTTTTGTATTTACCAAAGAAATAAATCCAGTTTTGCATTTACCAAATACATAAATCAAGTTTTGTATTTACCAAGGAAATAAATCCAGTTTTGTATTTACCAAGGAAATAAATCCAGTTTTGTATTTACCAAGGAAATAAATCCAGTTTTGTATTTACCAAGGAAATAAATCCAGTTTTGTATTTACCAAGGAAATAAATCCAGTTTTGTATTTACCAAGGAAATAAATCCAGTTTTGTATTTACCAAGGAAATCGATCGAGTGGTACGTTTACGAAAGAAATCAGATTGATTGCTACGTCAGCAAAGGTCATCGTGTTATCTAATTAATTATTTAGTTCTGTGAGACTCCATGAATAGACTTAAAGCATTAGCTTATAGGAAAAGTGATTAAACGACCACATTAATTTGTTTCGATTTTGATATTGTTGATGATGATGATGATGACGAGGACGACGAGGACATTTAATAAGTTGGAGGGGAAGCAACAATAAGAGGAAGAAGACGATAGTATATTGATGACTGAGGACTATGATAACATGCATGATAATGATGAAAATGACGATGATAATGAACATACTGGCTGCTAGTTTTGATGAAGAGAATGTTAGTTATTTTTTGTTTGGTGAAAGAGTAACAAAAATAATGATTATTTTCTAAACATTAATAAAGAAGCCAATCATACACACTAACATGTCGGTAATTCCTGGATTTCTAGCGAAAGGGCGAGACACGCTACTTGTAACTATTATCGGGAGTATGTGCTACAACTGTAGTAAGGTCGACTATGTTTGTATTACAGAGGTCAGGTGCTTGTAACAGCTGTAGTAATTTCGGGTTACGTTGTAATTGTAAGACAAACGCTTGTGTTTGCTACAGTTTTAGTAAATTCTGGGTAGATGGATGTTACAGATGTAGTACGTTCTGGGTGGATGGGTGTTACAGCTCTTGTAAATTCTCGGTGGTTGGATGTTCCAGCTCTAGCGGTGACAAGGACGAAATGTGTGTGGGCGCCATGTGGCTGTACAAGGCTACGAGGAATAATCAGTTTCTGACAGACGCCAAGGCCAACCACGAGAACGCCTGGGGCTGGGCCCTTGCCTGGGATGACAAGAAAGTTGCCTGCCAGGTATGTGATGAGGAAATTTTTTAGGTATAGAATATAGTGACGTTTGATTATTGCTATCGACAGGACTACTAGTATTTAGTGACGTTTAATTATTGCTACCGACAGGACTACTAGTATTTAGTGACGTTTAATTATTGCTATCGACAGGACTACTAGTATTTATTGACGTTTAATTATTGCTATCGACAGGACTACTAGTATTCAACAAGTCATAATATTCATATAGCCAACAGATGCACGTTTGTATGTATATTAATTTTAATACTGATGTTAAAATTTTAATTATGCAAATTTCTCAATCAATTGCCATTTTGATTACTGTTGCTTTCTTGCAGCTTCTACTCTTTGAGGAGACTCACGACGCCGCCTACCGAACGGAAGTGGAAGGATTCTTCCAGGGCTGGTTGCCAGGGGGCAGCGTCACGTACACCCCATGTGGCCTGGCTTGGAGGGACAAGTGGGGAGCCAACCGTTACGCTGGTATGTTTAAATTTCTAACGCGTAGTGAGCAATGCAGAGGTTTACAATTAGAAAGAAAGGAAGGAGAAGAAAATACATTTTGGCTTATTAATATTTCAAGGGAGCTTTTACAAAAATTACAAAAAAGATATAATATATATATATATAAACTTCTCTTACAAAAGGAATACAAAATGTAAAGTTTAATTCTTACAAATATAATGTGTGTAAATAATGTGTGTAAATAATGTGTAATGTGAAAAACATTATTACATACGAAGGAGATCAACCAAACACGTTTCGCATTACATGTAGTCGGGTTAAATTTATGTGCACATGCTAATATGTACAAAATGCAGAGCTGCAATATAATTCTTACTGCCTGTCATGGGTTAAATTCATTTCTATAGTGCTTACATATAAAAAGAACTTCTAAGGTTCGCAGCACTACATTTTTTATCATTAGTGAACGTGAATACTGATTTGGATTTACATTATTGTGTCGTGTTGTGCGTTCATGTGCAGTTCACACCATTATTTTTCTTTTTCATTTGAAGTTCACGTGATTGTTTTTCTCCTTCATGTCAAGTTCGCATCAATATTTTTTCTTCATGTGAAGTTCGCATCAATGTTTTTTCTTCATGTGAAGTTCACACCATTGTGGTTCTTCTTCATGTGAAGTTCACACGATGATACTTCTGTACATTACGCCATTCAAATAACATATTTTGGATACGTCTGTACTCGATACCATTCATATTGACACAGTTTAGATTCCGCTGCAGTTAATTCTATCCACATAGTGTAATCTGGAACCAGCAAGTTTAATGATTTTAATGTGACGTAATTGGGACTTAGTTGCAATTAATGTTTATTAACGTGATGTATGTTGAATTTAGCCACATTTAATGTTATTATAACGACCTGTGTTGGACCAGATTAATTAATGCTATTCATTTGACGTATGTTTGTCAAGGATGCACTTAATTCTATTATGATGACTTGTGTTTGACCTAGCTGCTCTTGGTCCTAGTAGCTTGATAAACGATTACACCAGCAGTACTTTGGTAATGAAGTGACGTTTTCTGTAATGAAGTGACGTTTTCTGACACAAGGAAACGCTGCCTTCGGCGCCCTGGTTGCTGCAGAAGACGGAATCCAGACTGCCAGATATAGGACGTGGGCTATAGAACAAATCAACTACCTCCTGGGCGACAACCACCATGATGGCGGCTGCTACAGTTTCGAAATTGGTTATGGCAGCAAATACCCACGCTCTCCACACCACCGAGCTGCGTACGTAGTCGTTATGAGTCATCACATGTCATTTTGAATCATTATAAGTCATCATAAGTCATTATGGGTCATCACGTGTCGTTTTGAATCATTATGAATCATTATGAGTCGTCATGTGTCATTATGAGTCTTCATGCGTTAGTTTTAGTCATTTGAGTTATCTTTTGCATCGTGTTTCATTATGCGACATTTTGAGTCATTAAAAGTCATCATGTGTCACTTTGAGTCTTTATGAGCCTTTTTCTTACGAGGCTCTCCATGTTAAGCATTATTATAATTTGCTAATATGTCTTCATATATAGTGAATGTCTGTCTTCATCTGCATTGAAAGTCTGTCTTCACCTATATTGAAAGTCTGTCTTCACCTATATTTGAATGACTGTCTTCATCAAGGATTAGTATCTTTTAGGGTCCTTCTTTATTAACCATTATCTTCATTACTATTCTGTCTTCTTTAATAATGAGTCTCCATTGCCAGCATGTCTTTTCTAATGATGAGTCTCCATTGCCAGTCTGTCTTCACAAATCATTAGTCTCCATTGCCAGTGTATCTTTTCTAATGATGAGTCTCCATTGCCAGTCTGTCTTTAATAATCACTAGTCTCCATTGCCAGTGTATCTTTTCTAATGATGAGTCTCCGTTGCCGGTCTGTCTTCACTAATCATTAGGTTCCATTTCCAGTCTGTCTTCATTCATCATTTAGTTTCAGTTGCTCGTCTGTCTTCTCTAAAGAAGAGTTTCGATTGCCATTTTTCTTGATTACGAATTGTCTTTATAGTCAGTCCAAGATCAAGAGAGAACTATTTTCTCTGAGTCACTCTTCTCTGAACGTAATGAGCGATAATTTATTATATTTCAATTTAAGCTTTACGTTGTTAAAAATCACATTGATTAAGAGGTGATCTTTGACAGTCAATCTTGCCTGGCAGTGAGACTATAGTAGTTGGCAGTCACTTTGGATAGAGCTAATCCGTACTTGATAATCTTTATGAGTTGTTCTTTCTTACAGCCAGTCTCTTTACGTAGCGCAAATAAAACCAATAATTACTTCCAGGCGTTTTAAAGATGTCGTCGTCCTGCCACAGTCAAATGTTCATTAACAGATCGTGCCGGAACAGGCCCGCAACACTGATTAAAACGTTCTCTTAATTAACAGGTCATGCCCGAACAGGCCCGCACCATGCACGCATGCGCAGCTTGACGCCTCTGGCCCCAGTCCACAGTTGCTCGTTGGAGCATTAGTTGGCGGTCCCGACGCTCAAGACAATTATGTAGACGACCGCAATGATTACGTCATGAACGAGGTCGCCACGGACTACAACTCGGGCTTCCAGAGTGCTCTCGCAGGTTGGAAGATAGAGTTGTCCTTAATTAGACAAGGCGCACGTTAATGAAGTAGATAATGTTCAACACGAACCATACTTGAATGAATAACTAGAGTAGATGAGAATTCTAAATTTAAGCGCTGAAAGAAATGTAATATTGCAATTTATAACCGCCCCTAAAGTTTTTTCTTCAGCACAGAAGATATTAGGTCCTAATTGCTATATGTATACAACACCCTTGTTTGTATAGCGGCTTTCAATTTATATCAGTAATTTGTTTATTAATAATGTAATTATTATTGTATAGCCATTTAGATATTATAGTAATTTACAATGATTGAGTGGTAATACTGATATACAGTAATTAAGATATTAATTTTGCATTATCATTTTATAATAGTCATTATAACATTGAGGAGTCGAAGACCTAGCGTAGATTATACATCTTATGATTTTTGTAATTGTATTGTAGAATGTTGAATGAATATGGTTATACAGAAAATTGTAATTATATTGATGAAAACTGTTTTATGACTAGAGTTAACACCCAAACCTTTTGTGTATGGTTAGAGTAACAACAAAAACATAGTTTGCTTATGGTTACAGATACGTTTTAAAAGTTTACATCTATCTTACAGTGCTTTTCCTGTGTATGGTTAGAGTAACAAAAAATAGTTTGCTTATGGTTACAGATAAGCTTTAATATTTTATGTCTATCTTACAGTGATTTTCCTGTGTTTGTATCTCTACAGCTATCGTCCATCTACAGAGAACTTCGAACCTCCCGCCAACTCACAACAAATGCCCTTGCCACTAAACAACCACAACTGTCTTTGTTTTATGATTGTATAGATAGGCTGGACTATAGAATACATGAATGTTAAATTTACAACACGTAGGCTGGACTACAGCACAGTTGTATTTTAAATTCACTGAACAAATAGGCTGGGCTACAACATGCTTAGAATGATACATTCACAAAACACAATTTCATTATCACAGTTTGTTTAGACAATTTGTTTGAAAAAATTGTATGCCCTCAAATAAATATTTTTCAATACGTTCACATATGTTTTCATAGAATATTTTGTTTACCAGTCTTTTGAAAGATTACAGAACGCTATATGTATATTCCAGTCACACGGACATTATTTTAGTTTTAAGTAAAACAAAACATCTGAATATCAATATTTCAAATTACGCACACACGCAGACAAACATCAATGCATAATCTATCTATCTATCTAACTATCTATTTATCTATCGCAAGAAAAATGCAAAGCAATACATTAAAATTATTTTTTTTTAAAGTTTTAGAACTAATTTTCTTATGACAACAAGCTTGGACACGACCACCATCAGCTATTACTCGAGCATATTACGTAATACACCCGGCTCATGGTTGCATCACCGTTCGCGAGTCGGGTGCTCGAAGTGTCAGTTATGTGTGCGATGCAGGTTCACCCGGGAGGGGGAGAGGGAAGACTGGTCGGCTCCTTGTAGTAGGGTGGTTGTGGTGGGGCATTAGCTAAGGTCACGTACAGAGTGGGGGAGGGGGTAAATTACACCCATGTGCCAGTTCCCATCCACCAAGCCAAAGGATCCTTAAATACAAAACTTCTTATCGGCACTTCCACAGGTTTCCCTAGTCAAGTCCGGCCTGGCGAGCCGAGAGCTGTGAAGCACGCCTTTCCGGGTTCTAGTCTGTGTTGGTTTGTCCTGGTTCTCCACACGAACAGTCCACTATTGGCTTGTTATCTGCAGTACTCTACGTGAATTGCATCAGAGCGGTACCAAACTCAGTGCCGTGTGAGAAACCAATGCAGTGGAGCTTTGAGTTGGGAACTGAGGAACGTCAGTAGAATTTCTTTTGAAGTTTAGATAGCGTGCAAGAGGCGCACGTTAGCCATCACCCAACCAACAACTTGTGGCGAGGTCATGAAATTAATTGTTGACTTTCTATACTCTCCTACTTCTGCTTCAATGATTAAATAATATGAGACTAGTATTTGGAACGCTTAAACGTTAGTGTAGAGTTGTAGACAAATTCTCTGAACATTATCCGTAATAGCATATAAGTGAGTTTAGTGACTGTTGATTTTAACTGCATGTGTAAATCTGTATAATTGTTAATAAATTTATTTTTAACTTTTTCATTATCCTTCTTACGCATACCAATTGCGTGGTATGTTTGGAGTAATAAGTGGGTGGATGGGGGCTCTTTAATTAACAGAAATCAGATCAGATTACTCCTTTAGTAGGAAGTTTCCACCTACAAACCAGTATAAATTATAAATTATGTACCCGATGGGGGTGTAAGCTTATCGTGATGTGTGAGTGGGAAATTCATATCTTAAATTTTAATCACTGATGAGCGATTTTGACTATTAATAGAAAGTAGGTCTTAATTAATAGCTCATAATTAAAGTACACACCAGGCGGCCTCGCACTATCTATCTATCTATCTATCTATCTATCTATCTATCTATCTGTCTGTCTATCTGTCTATCTATCTATATGACTGACTGTCTGTCTGTCTATCTATCTAATGCACTAATGAGATACTTATATTTTGGTATAAGCAAATAAACAACAAGTTAAAAAGTAAGCAAATACACACATATACACACAAATGATATTTGCCACATAGTATATTTATGTTTTCAAGTCAGCAATTATTTGTACAAAGCATAGTATTAATTTTTGAAGGATTTGAACATTTCCCATTAATAAGTTTGCACAAAAAATAATTCAGACCCAAAGGAAATCAGAAGTGTGGTCTTTATATTAGTGCTTTCACAAACACGTTAACCGTGACTCTCGCAAGGACTCTGATGGATGTCGTGGCTCCCACGGATACAAGATTGGAGGGTGCGGGGATGTGGGTGTATGCCTTGTTTTCTAATCGTGGTGCCGAGATTCCTGGTTTGAACTGCACAGATTCCTTAGAGAGGAATTACCTGGCCTTGAGTACTAAATAGGAAAGTCGTGATTGGTCAAAACCTTCACGCGATCCCGATAGTAAGGATTATGGTGTATATCCCTTCGACAGGTGAGCGATGTGGGAGCCCATGCATCGACAAGTGGTCGTCCATACCTATGCAAAGGCACCCCGACAATATCTGACCTCGGGTCAGTGATACCGGGTCTCTACTGTCATGTACGGGTAGACCACATCAAATTTCAAACCTTCTTGGGAGAGGGTGGGGCGGCGGGAGGATTGCGGCAGGTGAAGAACCTCGCTCTTCCCGCCAAGTATTGATTTGAGCTGAAGAATGTGTATTAGAAGCGCTTTCTGTAAGCTAGTGAGACTTGGAATCCTTCATGTAAGTCTGTGACTAGTTATCCTGGGATACCTGGTGATCACAAGTCCCACTTCTATATTTGAAACATCCTTTATTTATTTATTTATTTATTTAGTGTGTGTGTGTGTGTGTGTGTGTGTGTGTGTGTGTGTGTGTGTGTGTGTGTGTGTGTGTGTGTGTGTGTGTGTGCATTTCAGTCTGACCGTTTATTTCAGTCTTACTTCTGCAGGTCAGACTCCGAAATTCTACCCGGATGATTCAAATTTAGAAGAGTAAGTGAATTAACTGAAGAAATATCTTCTTAAATGATGAAAGGATGATTCCACTACTACACAGTAGAAATTGAGCGTGTGTTAATGTTGTGTTACTGTCGTGTTAATGTTGTATTAATGTTGTATTAATGTTGTATGTAAAGAAGTATGTTGTAATAAATATTTCTTAAAGGCTCGTGAACACAACACTCGACTGAAGTTAAGGAGAACAACTGTGGTATTTTCATTCAAATTTTCAAATTTATATTATGATGCTATAATCTGCTTAAGTTATTTAAGTAATTTAGTAAATAAATTTTAAACTATGTGAAATATGCCTAATTTACTGCATACGTGTGAAATAATAATTAACATTAATCTAAATAATAGTTAACACATTTATATTGTAACATTTTAATATATATATTGTTTTAATTTAACTTATATTTTAAAAATCGTATCTATTAATAACAGCTTGCATTGTGTGATACACTAGTTTCCAAAGAACCCGTTTGTACTTTATAAACGAGATAAAGACAGTCAAAGATACCATTTAACCTGCTATGGCCTTGAACGACTATTTATATCAGCAGTCAACGTATTAAGCTGATAAGCTATTCTTGTTGAGTTGTTTCTTTTTTGTTTTTTTAATACGGTCTAAACAACACTCACTACCATCCCTGCTCATAACTTTCTCAGACCGGGGATCTGCAACACAGACCTTGAAACTCTCTAGAAACAAATGCCATAAAGAAAATAAATTTGTCTACTAACAAATCAGTAACGACGAAACAATAATTTTCTAGAGATTTCAGCCAGAGTTAAACAATTTAAATATTCTAGAAACAGCTATTGCAAATAAATCTCAGTACTGACGAGAGGTAGAGCCATTATATTCAATGGAATGTTCGTTTGCTAATTTGTCTTTGAAACTTTATAAACGTTTGTCACCAACGAACTAAAGGCCTGTTTACCAATCATTTAATGACAGGAATGACTTCATTGGCCACACAGATGAACGGTACACCCTGGAATAGCATCTAGAATAGAGGCAACATCTGCTGTCCTCAGGCAAAATGTCCTATCGGAATGCCAGGCGGATGTACAGCAATGGCTCATGAAATAATTAATGATTTTGTCAAGACAGTGGGCCATCTCCTTCTGGTTAACTTCAAAGTACTAAAACACTCTAAGCTGCTTTACCATCTCAACTTTTGTGAATGTCTTGCAGGACATCACAGAAGAAATACCAGTATCAGAATCTTGCTCTCCAAACTCTTAGAATCATACCGCCATATATTCATCTTGTCCTTTTCCAGCCATGACACATTTTCTTTGAGTTAAAACAAAACGACATATTATTTGTGATTAAATCCCCGAGTCAATTTTTAATCCAAACTGATGTTAAAAAGTAATGAAGACAAAAATATTTACTATGACAATGGTACTGCAACACTGCGTGTCAAGAGGACATGCAGCCTGTATGAATCTCAAGTCTCTCTTGCTTTTGTCTCTCTTGTTCTCTTTTGTTAAAAACATAAGTTTATATTCGCTACAATTTCCCAGTGTCCCCACCTCCTTCGGTGGGCTAAAATAAAAATGTTGTTCCATGAGATTGGAAAGTTGTGTACCACTAACACAGGTTTTGCTAATCAATTGTCCTGTTCCTAGCACAGACTAGTCATATGGAACTAAACACTAATTAAATGTTTACAAACTGACACCTCAGTATGATTTCTCAGAGTACTCCTTGTTTTCCTATAAGCCTCAAGCCCTGTCTCATTAACCTAGGGTGTGACCAGGCTCCCCATTGCAAGTGACCACTTAATAGATTTGTGAGAGTTCTTAAATTACCATCACCTCAGGCATATAAGTGGAAACAATAATTACCTCGAGTGAACTTTGAGTTCAAACTACTCCAGTCATTCTAACTGCTAAATTCTCAAGCACTTAATACATATAATTACAAATAATACATTTAGTGACATTAGTTTACACTGAATTCCTAAGTTCCTAGTTTCTAAGAAAATCAAATACTTCAAAAAAAAAAACATAAATGAGTTTCAAACTAATAGAGTTCTTTTACTTTTTAAAAAGTTCATGTTGCAAAATTTATAGAAACGAATAACATTTAGCAATACAGTAGACACATATTTAATAAAATAGTGTTATTAATAAAAGTGCAGTTTAACTTTCACATTATCTGCAAGTACAAAGGAATATATACTAAGCATATTCGTTATATTCTCAAAATGAGCATTCAGAAAGAATTCAGCTCTACCTTGATTGGCATGACACAAAATTACATGACACAAAATTACATGACACAAAACCACGCATGACAAAAAATAAATTTTAAAAAGAAATAGTTCTGGCGAGTACGAAGCCAGATTTTTTGTGACAGTCAATACATTATGACATCTGGTATAATGAAATGAGAAGTAGGGAACATGTGCTCAAGAGTGCTCTAAGCGAGATAGAGGTGAAGGTCACAGGCAAAGACAATAAAACCCAGAAGGCAATTATCCAGCAACACACGGACAGTGCTATCTTTATGCAGGAGTCTAGAACTTAGCGAAGATAACACAAGGTATGTCAGTTTACAAGATTTTGTGACAGGCAGTCTAATCTGACTATGTTTCACTTCGCATTGTAATGCTTGGAGAATAATAATTATTTTCTTTTTTTTTTAAATAAAAAATAATGTGTTGTCAGTGAATTTAAGACTTCATTTTTTGTTACCGTACTTTGCAATGCACTGCCTTGAGGATATTACTTTTATTAATGCTCGCAGTCAGATCACGTCACAGCTATATAAGTACATATATAATTTATTAGTTTATGTGATATCAGAGTACGTCACATCTATGTATCTAATCATTTTAATGGTTTAATATTTATAATTATTAGTTAACATTTTACAATACGTCACAGTTTTAGAAAAAAACTAATTATTGGTTAAATTGCTGTCAAAGTACTTCACATGTATACATAAGTATTTCTTAATGTATTGTCAGAGTACGTTGGGTTAATATATTAATTATTATTGTCAGAGCAAGTTATGCATTTACACATGCACCCACACATACACTCACGCGCATGTGTGTATGTATATATGTGATGTGATGTGTGTGTGTGTGTGTGTGTGTGTGTGTGTGTGTGTGTGTAATGAGCTCATTAAACTACGACAAATCCTAAATTTTGTCAGTGTTATGCAGTGTGACATGACTGTAGACTTCGTTAACGTTAACATTAGCAGTAAGGATGACATTACAAATGTCGATTTCTGTTATGAAAGTGCTAATAACGACTGGACTATTGCTGTTCTTTAACGTTAAATCAGATTCAAGTCCATAATAATGTTGAAATAATCGACTTAAAATGTCTTGAAACAAATATTATTTATATATTTACACCCAAAACAAAAAAATATGTTTTCTTAATGTTAGTACAACTGTGTTAATGAATATTCTAGCAAGTACACTCTGGTAATTATTGCAATAAGTGTCTTAATATTTATTGCACAAAGTGTCTCAGTTTGTATTGCAAAGAAACACCTTTATATTGCAATAGGTGCCTTGGTATGCATAGCACAAATGACCTTACTTTGCAATGGAAAACGCCTTTTGACGTTGTCTTGTTCTTCATCACCGTACGGGACAAAAGATCAATGACAAAATATTCATCCTAAATTAAAAATAATGATAATTAAAATTTAAAAAAACAACCTTTGAATACAAGTGCACCATGCGCTAATTAGTTAGTGACGTAGAATGTCCTAATGTAAACTGTGTAGATAGAAATTATTTTGCTTAGATTTAGTAGACCCGAGTTCCTCTAAAATAATTTATACCTACATTTCGTTTCTTAATTTAGGTTTTGCAGAAGAAGAAATCATGGCAAAACATGGATTATTATTGGTTGATTCTGCACGATTGTATCGAATAAGTCACTGACGTAAAAGCATATTCCCCTTTCCATCCCCCCTCTCTCTCCCTCGTAAACTTTTAGAAATAAATAATAATCTGCTTTAATTTTCAGTAAGAGTGTACACGAAAGTATTTGTTATTGTAACAAAATTTTGTTCATTCCTTGTTAGAGAATGTAATTACTGTACTGTAACTAATTGATGTGAGATTTGACAACAAACTTTTATTCATTCCTTGTTAGAGAATGTAATTACTGTACTGTAACTAATTGATGTGAGATTTGACAACAAACTTTTATTCATTCCTTGTTAGAGAATGTATCTACTGTACTTTAACTAATTGAGGTGAGACTTGACAACAGACTTTTGTTCATTCCTTGTTAGAGAATGTATCTACTGTACTGTAACTAATTGAGGTGAGACTTAACAACAAACTAATTATAAAGTTACCGATCTATGTATTTCAAAATACATCTTCGTTTAAGCGTTCAAGTAAATCTCGTGCCATTGTGTCTAGTAAAGAAGTGATGTAATACTTTTGTACATGTAAATCTCGTGCCATTGTGTCTAGTAAGGAAGTGATGTAATACATTTGTACATGTAAATCTCGTGCCATTGTGTCTAGTAAGGCAGTGACGTAATACTTTTATACATGTCAGGTCTAGTACGAAATAAATGTAATACACTCTTACACGAAACACATATTGTCATTATGTCCAGTTTAAAAAAATGCATGGACCCTAAAGCCATAAGGCCCAGTTTTTAAAACATGCATAGCCCTTCGAGTCATGGTGACCAGTTTTAAACTAATATAAATGTGTTTGCGATTACAGTAACTACCCATTTCAAACCGCCTCTTGTTTTTTTTTTAATATATATAACACCTTGTACCCTTTTCACGTGTATGTTACCATAATACATGAGTTCAACCTTGCCTTGTCCAATGTAGGGTAATTATCTGGGTTTTAGATGTACAGTGACCTTGTATTTTCGTTTACATTTGATAAAATTATCTATTTTTCCACAACACGACTGTACAGGGAAGATAAGCTAATACAACTAGTTCATGTAATGTTTTCTCTTTTATCAGTCGTATTCTTTTTTTTATATTATTGTAGACTGAATATATACGTTATGAATTTAATGTCACGTTTATGTCACTTGCATTTAATGTTATGACACATGACATTCAATTACCTGGTGTGTACCTGAGACAGTTATTTATATGAAAATTAAAATGAAAGACCGTTTCATTACTTTGATCCTGAAAATATGTTTCTCATTACATTTGACCTTTAATGTACATTGCATTATCAAAAGCCCTTATTTACAATTCACCGATCTAATATAGGGATCGACAAGACTGGATTTAAAAGAAATTGTGTACATATGATGCATAGGTGCAGTTTAGAAAATTATAGATCAAAATTCAAACCTGTATTGGTTGCTGTGAGTTTGTTATTTGTTTTGTGCTAAATTACAGCCTATTTACACTCTTTACTGTGTGCTAAATTACAGCCTGTTTACACTCTTTACTGTGTGCTAAATTACAGCCTGTTTACACTCTTTGTGCTAAATTACAGCCTGTTTACAGTCTTTACTTTGTGCTGAATTACAGTCTGTTTACACTCTTTACTGTGTGCTAAATTACAGCCTGTTTACACTCTTTGCTTTGTGCTAAATTACAGCCTGTTTACACTCTTTGTGCTAAATTACAGCCTGTTTACAGTCTTTACTTTGTGCTGAATTACAGTCTGTTTACACTCTTTACTGTGTGCTAAATTACAGCCTGTTTACACTCTTTGCTTTGTGCTAAATTACAGCCTGTTTACACTCTTTGTGCTAAATTACAGCCTGTTTACAGTCTTTACTTTGTGCTGAATTACAGTCTGTTTACACTCTTTACTGTGTGCTATATTACAGCCTGTTTACACTTTTTACTGTGTCGTAGTAAATAAAGCTGTTACGAAGGTATGCAGTGAGAGCAATAAACGGGAAGGGGGAAATATATTATCAATAAAGATAGGAGTTAGTGAATGAAAGAGAATGGAGGTGACACATTATTATTTCGTTAATTATCGATGAAGTATTTAAGTTTCATAATGAAAAAGGATTTTTTTAAAAAAGAAAGAATACTGTATGAATGCAGATGTGAGAATGAATTCATGAAATGGATTACAGGAAAGGAATTGTAACTGAATATTAGGTGGGTGGGAATGGTTATAATAAATAGCTTTCATTTGAGTTTGATGTGAATATTGCATTCGGAATGTTGAGAATGACGTCATCGGAATGTTGAGAATGTGTTCATCGGAACGTTGAGAATGTTGCATTGAACTAAGTAATATAGTGATTACATTACTTTGAAATAATTAATTAATCTAGTGATTATATAAGTTTGAAATAATTATATATATATAGTGATTGCATTACTTTGAAAAAATAATTAACCTAGTGATTATATTACTTTGAAATAATTAATTAATAGAGTGATTGTATTACTTTGAAATAATTAATTAACATATTAATTTCAAATAATTAATTAATATAGTGATTAATTTAGAAATAACTGATTTTACAGGATGCTTGTTGCGGCGTGGTTGTTGGTGATGCTAACGGCTGCATCTGCTGTTAACGTCATCATTCAAAACCACTGGGCTGGTGGTTTTCAAGGTCAAGTTGACATACCTGTTACCAGTGAACTCCATGGCTGGCGGGTACACTTAACTTTTGACCAAGATGTTAGCAGCATCGAGGTGTGTATTATTATAATCTATCTATCTATCTATCTATCTATATCTATCTATCTATCTATCTATCTATCTATCTATCTATCTATTTGTCTATCTATATATATCTGTCTATCTATCTATCTATCTATCTATCTATCTATCTATCTATCTATCTATCTATCTATCTATCTATCTATCTATCTATCTATGCTAGCTTTGTGTAAACTGCAAACTATTATAAAGTACAGATTTTCTTCAAGATCTAACATGTACATGCTTATACCATAATATAAATTGTTTGTAAAGCCAACAAAATATCATATTAATTTAAATATTTTAGTGCAAATGTTCAAATAAAAACATATCAATTCAAATGCAAATGGTTAAAACAAGATCTACTTATATGTTACGGATTCAAATATAAAAATTACCAATATAAGTGCCAAAATTACAACATATTATTTTAAGTGCAATCTGTTAGCACATAAAACAAATTCAATGAAGCAAATAATCTACATTTACCTTTATAAGCAAATCAAGGACACATACATTTTCAAAGACAACACATAAATATGAAGAAATAGTACTTCACTAATTCTATTGATGTATTTCTTCACAAAATTGATTTTTAGAGCCTGACTGCTCAAAATATTTTAAAATTCATCTGACAAAATGTCGTTTGCTGACGTATTGACTTATATTTATTTCTGTCTGGGTAGCTGACGTTTTAACTTGTGACCCATTTCCTCTGGTCTGAGTATCTGACGTTTTAACTTGTGACTCATTTATATCTGCTCTGAATATCTGACGTTTTGACTAGTGACCCATTTATCTCTGGTCTTGGTCACGTTTCATTTACCTGTGGCTTGAGTAGTTGACATTTTAATTTGTGATCCACTTATCTCTGGTCTGTATTGCTGACATTTCAACTTGTGACATGTTTTTGTTTTGGGCAGATGACGTTTTAACTTGTGAAACATTTGTCTCTGGTTTGGGTAGTTGAGATGTAATGTTTGAAACACCTGGAACACATTTGGACAATTGTCGTTTGTGATATAATTTTCTTAGTTTTGTGACTTACCTTTTGCGATAAAAATATATTAATATATAATAAATAGCATTAATAACATAAATTATTTTGATTTCTGGTTAACTGACTTATATAATATATTTTCTCGAGGTTAGGGTGCTAAATTAAACACATTTATCTCTGAGTAACTGACGTTTATGACAAATGTCACGGGCCCTATCACTTTTATGACATGTATGTGTAAGTTCTGAATGACTCGTCTCTAATGTTTACCACACGTTTCGGTCACTGACATATTTGACTATTTATATGAGATGTAGATGACTGACATCTTTGACTATTTATATGAGATGTAGATGACTGACATCTTTGACTATTTATATGAGATGTAGATGACTGACATCTTTGACTATTTATATGAGATGTAGATGACTGACATCTTTGACTATTTATATGAGATGTAGATGACTGACATCTTTGACTATTTATATGAGATGTAGATGACTGACATATTTGAAGTATTTGTCTTAGATCTGGATGACTGTATAATGTTTGTCTCAGGTTTGGTTGGCTGTCGTCTATTATGTTTGACTCAGGTCTTGGTAACTGATGTCTATAATATTTTACTCTTGTCTGGGTGACTGACATCTATGATGTTTGACTTAGATCTGAGTGACTGATGTCTACGATGTTTGTCTGAGGTCTTTGTGAATGTCGTCTATGGTGTTTGACTCAGGTCTACTGATGTCTACGATGTTTGCCTGAGGTCTTCGTGACTGAGGGTCTATGTTGTTTGCTTGAGGTCCTGGTGACTGACGTATACGATGCTTGTCTCAGGTCTGTATGACAGATATCTATGATGTTTGTCTCAGGTCTGTATGACAGATGTCTATGATGTTTGTCTCAGGTCTGGATGACTGACGTCTATGATATTTGTCTCAGGTCTGGGTGGCTGATGCTCAGAAGGTCAGTGACAGAGAGTACATACTGACCAACAAAGACTTTAATGCCGATCAGCACGTGGGCGACACATTGTCGTTTACCTTCCTTGGTCACGGCACTGGTGACATCGCCCCGCACACAGAGGCTTTTGTCGAGGGTATGGGGACAGGAGGAGGGACTGTCACCAATGAGCCTGTTACCGTGCCACCCCGCACAAACGCCCCGTCGTCAGGTGAGTCTGCAATCGTTCCCCTTGAACTTACAACTTAAGGCTTCGTGTGATAACTAGATGTTCTTCTGTCACGTCATCCATTTCTTCACTGCGCCCTTAGGCGAAATCAATGAATGTTGAAAATATACTTTGAATATAATTCAATTAATTAATCATTCAACAATCTATCAATCATTTAATCAAACAATCAATTAATCATCCATTCAGTCAATCAGTCATCATTCTACAGCTGTTCATTGCTTAGATTTCTACCTTTAGCTGTTAAACTGTTGATCGTACCTCGTGTGGTATTTGATTTCTACGTCGGTTCCTATGCAAACACCGCTCTGTCCTTGTAACTTCTTGTTCGCATTTGTTACGTCATCACTGCTCCTCCTACTGTTTATAAATGACTTGTCATCAACGTGTCCTTTCTAACCTCTTCACTTTTCCTTGTGCAACTTTTAATTGATTTTAACGATTTCTCAGTGCAGTGATGTTTTCATGTCCTAACTTGCAAAGGGAACAGTTTTGTTTGTGATTTCGGGAGACATTTTTCCTACTACTCATTCCAGAGTTCCGATACTCTAATTCCAGATTTCTTGAAACACTTCTGTTTTGTCTCAATTCCACTTCTCCATTATTGTATCTCTGGCTGTCCTTTATTTCAGCTTTCCTGACCTTGACCTGTATATGCACCATTCTTGTCTTCACTTGTCCGCTTCCGAGATCTCAGACTTTAGATTACTTAGTTAAGATGCCATACATAGAGACATGTCATTACTTCAGTGACTTGATAAGAAGTAAGTCATAAATGAGATATGTTTTGCTTCAGTGACTTGATAAGAAACTATACATAGAGATATGTCTTATTTCAGAGATTGATAATTAAGTCATACAGAGATCTATTTTACTCAGTGACTTGATAAGAAGTCATACATAGAGATATGTTATATTTCAATGTATGCAGTAAGCTCAGTCTCTGATACGTCACTCTGCACAGGTGGAGGAACGTCAAACAAGAATTATGGCGACGCCCTCGGCAAATCCATTCTATTCTACGATGCTCAGAGGTCGGGCCGACTGCCAGCCAACAATCCCATCCCCTGGCGCGGCGACTCAGCTCTAGGCGACTGCGTCGTGGGAGGATGGTACGATGGTACGCTTGTCTTTATTTGTACACGATGATTTCTTCAGTACCGTAGTAACTCTAATTAAAGTGCTTAACTATAGCAGTGAGAGGGTGGTAAGGTTTACATGCATGTCTTTATTCATGCACGGTGATTTCCTCAGTACCGTAGTAACTCTAATTAAGGTGTTTTACGACAGCAGTAGTGAGAGGGTGGTAATATTGTATACGCGTCTTTATTCACACAATCACATTCGTGAGGTTTCTCAATACCGTAGTAACTCTAATTAACTCCTTTAATACCGCTTACATTGGAGGCTAGTATGGTGGTATGCATGTTTTGAGTGACAACCGCAATCTTGATTTCTTCAAAATCATTATAACCGCATTTAAAATACAAGTAAGAATGTCTGTCTTTAAAAAAATATATTTTAACTGTCGTTAATGCAGTGTTAAATATTAGCAAAACATTAAAAGGAAAGTTACAGCAAAAATTATCTAAGTGTACTATTTTCAGACTTTTATCAAATTACCACGAATGAAAAATAGCGAAACAGCATTTTTAATACAGAAGACATACACGATATATGAGACACCTATTTCATTTTAGTGAGGCCTAAGTCATTGACGATGGCCGAATGTATTCTATATTTATCACTTCCTCTCAGCCGGTGACCACGTGAAGTTTGGATTCCCGATGGCCAGCTCCACCACACTTCTCCTCTGGGGCTTGATCCGGTTCAAGGACGGGTACGTGAGAGCGAATCAATTGGACATGATGTACGACATGATCAAATGGCCCCTCGACTACTTCCTCAACGCCTGGAACCCACAGACCAGACAGCTCGTCGTGCAGGTATCATGGTTTTGTCATGTAGATAATATGGTTTTGTCGTGTAGGTAACATGTTTTTTTCTCGTGCAGTTCAGAGTTACTTTATCGGGCAGGTAACATGTTTTTGTCGTGCTGTTCACAGTTACTTTATCGTGCAGGTAACATGGTTTTGTCGTGCTGTTCAGAGTTACTTTATCGTGCATTTTATTCGTCCATTTTAATAGAGCCTGTTAATTACATGGGGGTAATACGAAATGCAACTTCATTAGTTATTTTAATAACAAATTATTATTTAATTCTGTGTTGCTGTTATGTAACAATAGTTATTTAACGAATTACGTCGTTGATGTAGTTTAGTTACTGCTTATGAAATAATTTGATGACGTCATTATTTCAGATTGGCAATCGTGATGCAGTTTAGTTACTGCTTATGACATAAGGTGATGACGTCATTATTTCAGATTGGCAATCGTGATGCAGTTTAGTTACTGCTTATAACATAAGGTCTTGATTTCAGGTGGGCGATGGCAATGCGGATCATGCGTTTTGGGGACGTCCGGAAGATATGACCATGGAGAGGCCGTGTTTCAGGCTTGAACCCGGAAAGCCTGGCTCAGATGCAGCAGCGGAAACTGCCGCCTCTCTTGCTGCTGGTTCCATCGCATTTAAAGACAAGGGCGGCAAGTGAATTCTTTCATTCATTCTATTTCTTTCTTTATCTCGTTTTACTTAACTGATCATTCTTGTTAAGTCACCAGGTCGTGCTGAGTAATCAATGCTAGCCAAGTCACCAGGTCATGCTTAATAATCATTGGATCGGTAAATAGTAATAGGAATAGTCAAGGAAATATATTTATTTCATAAATACTGAAAATAATTCGTGGTATTAAGGTATTTGATAAACCGTTTTAAAATGTATATTTTTTCTTTATTTACCAATTTATGTGTTGAACATTGTGGAAAGTATACGATTTCACACTGGAAAATAAATTCTTTACTGTCCTAAATCCAAATCGGGTAATGTCCTGAAACCAAATTGTAGACTATTCTTAAACCAAATCGAGTACTGCTATCAACAAATCAAATCATGTACTTTCCTAAAATCATAGCATGTGCTGTTGTACAAAAACCAAATCATGTACTATCATAAAATCATATCGCGCACAGTCCTAAAACCATATCATGCACAATCCTAAAACCATATCATGCACTGTCCTAAAACCTAATCAAATAATTTTCTAAAACCAATTCGTGTTATGTTCTCAAACCAAATCTTAGACACTGAAATCACGTGCTTACTGTACAGTTCTTTGCTGCAGACACCGCATACGCTGCACAGCTTCTGACGGCAGCAGAAAGTCTGTACGCGTTCGCCAAGGCCAATCGTGGAATTTACTCCCAGAGTATTCCCAATGCCGCCAATTTCTACGGGTAATCGTTTGATTAATTAATTTGCTTTTACCTTTTAATTATCTGAAATTTAAGTCTGTGTTTCCCAAATGTGCTCACAAAGAACTCAGGTGTGTCGTTTATTGGACCAAAACATCCACCTGTCATAATGAATTTTGAGAGGCCTCCAATTACGGTGGCAAAAGATGTATCCAACTTTAGTATCGACAGGTTGTATCCAACTTTAGTATCGACATGTTGTATCCAACTTTAGCATCGACAAGTTGTGTCCAACTCTAGTATCAACAGGTTGTGTCCAACTTTAGCATCGACAGATTGTGTCCAACTCTAGTATCGACAGGTTGTATCCAACTTTAGCATCGACAGGTTGTGTCCAACTCTAGTATCGACAGGTTGTATCCAACTTTAGCATCGACAGGTTGTGTCCAACTTTAGTATCGACAGGTTGTATCCAACTTTAGCATCGACAGGTTGTATCCAACTTTAGCATCGACAAGTTGTGTCCAACTCTAGTATCGACAGGTTGTATCCAACTTTAGCATCGACAGGTTGTGTCCAACTTTAGTATCGACAGGTTGTGCCCAAATTTAGTATCGACAGGTTGCATCCAACTTTAACATCACCATTCTCTTAGGGACTAGTGCAGTTTAATGACGAAGAGTGATGTCTTGAAGAGTCATCTGACACATTTAGAGTAAGCCATATGTTTCCTAATTATTCTTGTAGTGAATAAACTGTTACTACTGTAGTAAAGTCAGTGGTATGCATTACATCCATAGTAACGTATATGTGATAGCTGTAGTAAAAGGGTCGGGGTGTGTCTTACAGCTGTAGTAATATCGGGTCTACATCCGTAATACGTTCAAGTGTCTGTTAATAGCTCTAGCGGCGACAAGGACGAGATGTGTGTGGGCGCCATGTGGCTGTACAAGGCCACGAGGAACAACCAGTACCTTGAGGACGCCAAGGCCAACCACGAGAACGCCTGGGGCTGGGCCCTTGCCTGGGATGACAAGAAAGTTGCCTGCCAGGTATGTGATGACAGTACATTCGAGTATTACAAGTATGTGATGACAATATATTCGAGTATTAAAGATATGTGATGACAATAGATTCGAGTATTAAAGGTATGTAGCGAAAGTTTGGGGAGAACACTGATAGATAGCTTTTGACATTTGGAGAACATTAGCATATGTGTGGTGATGCTTGGAGAGAGCACTGGTAGATAGATATACAGTTAAATTATGTAACAGCAAGGGTAGATATGCAGTAATGTTTGCTGAGGACATGGGTAGATATGAAGTAATGTTTGGTGAGAACATGGGTAGATGTGCAATATTGAGGAAATTGAAAGGACGTATACAATGATGTGCATAGGACGGCCAAACAAATAGCGACTTTTCATGAATCAAAACCAATTGTTATACACTTGAATGCTGTTGCTTTCATGAATCAAAACCAATTGTTATACACTTGAATGCTGTTGCTTTCATGAATCAAAACCAATGTTTATACACTGGAATACTGTTGCTTTTAAGAGAGAAAACTGGAATGCCAGATTTTTGCGAATCCTGATAACAATAAGTTCATTTGCGTTACTTGTCACGTATGTGACGACTTGAGTGACTGTAACTTGAGTTTCTTGTCACATGTGGTAGGACGTATTGAAATGAAATTTATATTTGTTTTCTAAACCTACATTTAACTTATTGACACGTGAAATTATAAATGATACCCTTAGCACAGAAAAGACACATTCAGACATTAATGTTATTACTTAGCACAGAAAAGACACATTCAGACATAAATGTTATTACTTAGCATGGAAAAGACACATGTGTTTTAGAATCTGCGAGATGAAACTATTGACTGAATATGGGAATCAGAAAATGTCTTGTATCAAACCAAAGGCTTACCGAGTAGGGCTCATTGCCAGGAAGCAGTTCTGTAGTGGAGGCAGCACCATGGATCTTCATAGAGGACCAGAGTCTTGCAGTCTAGTTAATGGCTGGCATCTTACTCTGGGGTCTGTGGCATGACTTGCCACCTAATGTGTGTTTTGTTCTCCGTTAAATATCATGGTGAATCTGGAGGGTTTAACTCACTGATTCATAAACAATTTTGGTTTGTATTTTGCTAAGGGAGATCAGTTGAATCATTGTTGTTTGTGTTTTAAAAATAGCGATTAGTGGCATATCTTTTTTCTTAGTTAATTTACAAACAATTGCTACAACTATCAAAAATATTTCACAATGAATTTATTGCATAATTTTTAAAGCTAAATATTATTTACCTTTACTCGTCAGCCCTGTGTCTATTAATATACTGTTGTATCTTTCACGATAAAATATGCATTTATCTCTTTGTGCTTATTATTTATCTATTGATATACTGTTGTTTATATCACGATAAAATATACATTTAGCTCTATGTGTTCACGATTAATCAGTTGACATACCATAACTCTTGGAAATGGTCAATGTTAATATACCATTTTATTGTAATATATTTGTGCCCATTAATGAAATGTTATTATATATAATAGTGTTTTAGAATGTGTTTGTCGCTTGCATGTAATCACATTCCAATTCTATGATTTTTTCAGCTTCTGCTCTTTGAGGAGACCAATGACGCCGCCTACCGAACTGAGGTGGAAGGATTCTTCCAGGGGTGGTTGCCAGGGGGCAGCATAACATACACCCCATGTGGCCTGGCTTGGAGGGACAAGTGGGGAGCCAACCGTTATGCTGGTTTGAAGTTTCTTGCGCTTCTCTGTGTGTCTATATGCATGTGTCTATCTCAGTATTGGTATCTGTGGGTCTATTTGTATGTACCTTTCTCAGTATTGGTATCTGTGTGTCTATTTGCATGTGTCTATCTCAGTATTGGTATCTGTGTGTCTATTTGTATGTGCCTATCTCAGTATTGGTATCTGTGTGTCTATTTGCATGTGTCTATCTCAGTATTGGTATCTGTGTGTCTATTTGTATGTGTCTATCTCAGTATTGGTATCTGTGTGTCTATTTGTATGTGTCTATCTCAGTATTGGTATCTGTGTGTCTATTTGTATGTGTCTATCTCAGTATTGGTATCTGTGTGTCTATTTGTATGTGTCTATCTCAGTATTGGTATCTGTGTGTCTATTTGTATGTGTCTATCTCAGTATTGGTATCTGTGTGTCTATATGCATGTCTATCTCAGTATTGGTATCTGTGGGTCTATTTGTATGTGTCTATCTCAGTATTGGTATCTGTGTGTCTATATGCATGTCTATCTCAGTATTGGTATTTGTGTGTCTATATGCATGTCTATCTCAGTATTGGTATCTGTGGCAGAGCAAATTTCCAAAATAAGATAATATAAACGTGAAGCTATCGCCACTTAGTTAATGGTTATGATATTTTTATTATTATTATTATGATTATTTATTAATCACCCATAACTAATTAAAGTGATGATAATATTAATTTATGCTATTAATAATTCTCCAGCAGACACCACTCGTCTCTTTCACTTGGCGGATATGCGGGCATTGTAAACATCTTCTCTTTTCCACAACATTAAAGACAAACATTTACCATCACACAATATTTTTGTAGGTTGACAACGTCTTACTAATGGAGAAGATAAATCCGTCTTTTAATCTTTTAATCTGTATTTAACGAGCCCCCGTCCACCCACTTTCATCTCCACATATGATTATTAATATGTAGGTCAATAAATTAACAATAGATTTAAATCAACAATTAAATATACACATTCCAAAGACAAAGATTACTTGACCTCAGTGATTCCACAAAACCATGTTCAAATAATTTTAACATTGATACAGTCTTATATCCTAACACACAAGTCAAAAGATTAGTGTGAATACAAATCAAAGGTTTGTTCTTATCAGAGAACATAAATGGAGTTATTTAGAGATAAGTGATAATAGTTTCTGCATAACCTTGTATAGGAAAAGTTGCAATAGTCTTTGCGTGCACTTTTCTAACAAATCCACAAGTTTACTGTTTATGTTATTCCTGTCAATTCCATGTTTCACGTCTCATGTTGTAAAGCACTGATTAGCTGCTATTCTCTCTAGGCTAATCTGGGCGCTCCTTCGGCGTATTAGCTCCCTCAAGCAGAACAACAATTGTAGCAATTTACAGTAACTTCTTTGAACCAGAAATTGCTCCATTTAGTCAGTATACTTTGCCACCATACATCAATGGAGAGCAGTGTAGTACTTATCACACACTGTGGTAGATACTTCTTGCATCTACTATGATGGTAGCGGTTTATAATCAGTAAACCAGGTGATTCAGGTAAAATAAAGAAAAGCTGCTTATTCCCTGTAAAATATAATCTGGGAACAAATGCCAAGTGTCCAGCTTATTCATCTTTAACTCCATTCTCTCTTACATTCAAGTCTCAACTTAAAGTTTCCTGCAACAATATTTATTAGCCCAATCCTCGCACACAGCATAATAAATACAGCACATCAATTTTATAAGCGCATTCACTAGAAACAATGTCAAATATTTAACATACTATATATGAGCATATTACTTCAATAATTTGTAGAAATCATAGTCTACTCACATAATACATATCTACATAAAACACAAGTATAACATATCAATACCAAATTGCACAAAATATTTCTAAGTGTGTTTGTAGTAGTTTATGAAAGTTTTGTATTCCATACGTGTGTTTGTAGTAGTTTATGAAAATCGTGTGTTTCAGACGTGTGTTTGTAGTAGTTTATGAAAATCTTGTATTTCAGACGTGTGTTTGTGGTAGTTTATTGAAGTCATGAGCTTCTTTTGTGTGTTTGCCGGAGTTTTGAATTCCTGATGCGTTCCAGATAGTTTATGACGTGTTACAGGTAATTTATGACGTGTGTTACAGGTAATGCTGCCTTTGCAGCATTGGTTGCTGCTGAGGACGGCATCCAAACCGCGAGGTACAGGTCATGGGGGGTAGAACAAATCAACTACATTCTTGGCGACAACCACCATGACGGCGGCTGTTTCAGTTTTCAGATCGGCTTCGGTACCAAATATCCTCGCAACCCCCACCATCGTGCTGCGTCAGTTTTAACCGTTGACCTTTAACTCTAAATCTTTATTGTCTTTCGTATATATTTGTTTCTATTACTTTTGATGACTGTCAGTTGAACTCGATGGAATAATCGTATTAGCCGGTTTCACATTTCCACAGAACAAACAAATGTACCAGCATACGTAAACCCGTGTCACGTTTTCACTAAACAATCATTTAAATCAGCCTACATATGATATGAAAGTTATCATTATGAAAGTACTATGAGGCATGGTCATTATTATTATTATACAAGGGCTAAAGCATGCTCCAGACTTGTGTCACTAATTCTATTGTTTTCGTACATGAAGACCATTTTACTTTTCTGATACAGAAGATCTAATATAAATCAGTAATTATTGTAAACATTTTCCTGAAATCGTTCAAACTAGACATTTGCAATTATAAACTAAAACAACAAAATCACACTAAATGTTGAAGAAAATACTTAGTTTTACTCCTCATCAACACCTTGTGACCTTAACATCCCTTAAAATTGTGTGTGTAGATCTTGTCCGGACAGGCCCGCCCCATGTTCGCACGAGCAGCTAGACGCCCCAGGCCCCAGTCCACAGTTATTGGTGGGCGCCATCGTTGGTGGGCCTGATGCTCAGGACAATTACGTTGACGACCGCAAGGACTACGTCTTGAACGAGGTCGCAACGGATTACAACTCTGGCTTTCACAGTGCTCTCGCAGGTCTGTCGGAGACTGTGGTTGTTTGAATATGATTGATGTTGATCGTGATTGTTGTGATGGTGGTGGTGGTGATGATGACGATGATGACGTTTGATAAAGGTGGTTTTGGTGGGGATCATGGATATGGTGGTGATGATAATGATATTGTTGATGCTGCTGCTAATGGTTTTAGTGGGGATAATGGTTGTAGTGGTGGTGATGTTGAAAGTAACTATTATGATGTTGATAACTGTGGTGATGGTTGTCATGCTATTCGTAATGCTGTTGAAATTGATGTTGTCGGTGATGAAAATGATACTAATTATTCAAAGCAAATTCTAGTAATAATACATTTTCTATATAATTTCAGATTAACAGAATATATGTTAAGTGTTAAATATCAAAAGCACATAGAGGTAAACGTATACGAATTCACTCGCTTTTTTTACAATTTAAAATAAAAATTCACGGTTTCGTTACGTATCTCTTTCGTCCCCAGCTATTGTACATCTCCAGGTAACAGACAATTTCCCTCAAACCAACAACAGATGTGCGTGCAACCAGTGAAGGTTTTCCTGACTACAGTTTGAATGAAATATCGCCTTTTGCACATCACGCTTTCAATGTATTTGATGGATATCATTTATAAAATAAAATTTAAGCAAAGCTTCTTGCTATGTTATTGACCTCTTAACCTGTTATTAATTCATTCAGTTGTTGTGGCAATGTTTCAATGAATGCAGAGCACCTAAATTGTATCTACATGGATTTCTTTATATTGTATTGTTAAACACTTGCGTGTTTGCATATTTGTTTGTATCTAGTGTATATTACTGTTGGTATGTCTTTGTGTGTGTTTAATGTCAGATGCTATATAAAAATGTTTTACCGTTTTGCTGTAGTAAAGCGAAGTGTAGTGTCAAATTTGTAAAACTTTACCGTGTGCAAACAATGTAAATAAAAATATTTACTCTCTACACTAGAAATTGTTCAGGCAGTCGACAAATCTCGTTGCCACACATCAGTAGAGTGTAGTGTGTTCTGAAACGTATACACTAACTATTCCAGCCTTTATCAAGGTCGTAGCAGTTTACAAACAATAAACCATGAGTTTCATATAGCATGTGAAAAATAGGAAACTGGAAAAGCGACTTGCTCACTGCAAAATATAATTAAGGAGCGAACCTAAATTTCTAGTTTATCACTTTATAACTCCATTCTATATTACATTTCAGTAAACTTACAATTTCCTGCAACAGTATTTATTAGACAAATCACACATGGCAAAATAAATACCACATATCAAAACAATGTCAAATCTCGCAAACTACATGTGAGAGCCTAGTTCAAACACTTTAAGAATAATAGTCTACTCACATAATATATCTTATTAAAAAACACAAGTATAACATATCAGTTGCAAAAGTACATGAATTATTTCTAAGTCCATTCTCAATTAACTGGTCAACTAACTCACCATCAAGCTAATGACCGCCTTTCAAAACCAGACTTCTTCTTACCACTCCAAATTCAAAGTGATCAGAAAATAGAATTTTCTACAGCATGTAAACATTTTAATCTCAGCCCATTGGCTAATCTCGTTCTCATAAATAATAACCATTGGGTAATAAAAACTACTAACTATATTCAATTACATCAGCAATTCTAGAATATTCTTGCCTCAAGCATTTACCTCAACTAAGACATTTTCAAAAATACCATCATAAGGAGTGCTCAAGGTGGGGTTACTCTGACAATTTAACAATTTATATATCATTTAAATTTTAAAACAGGCAGAGGAAAATTTACTCCAGCACAAGGTGGCCGAAAAGGCAGGTTTGATGTCGGAAACAAAAGCATTCATAATAGCTGTACAAGATCAAACATGAAATCACACTAAGAGAACTAAGAAAATTTCAAATGATTTAAATAAAGGCTTTGCAAAAATATAGATAAAGCAACAGAACATATGCAATCTGCATGTACGTTTGTGGATGGAACAGAACACAAACAAAAAAGCAAAGAACTTGCAAAATTCATGCCCAGATACCTGTTTAAGAATTATGGAGCAAAATCCCCGAAATGAAATCAGAGGCACCAACCATATGTCGTCACTGAAACAGCAGAAGTCAAAATACTGTTCTGCTTTGAGATAAGAACAGATCGAGTGATTCCTACTCGAAGACCAGACAATGTAGGTGTCAGTAAGTCTAATAGGAAAACAACAATCATCGATATCACTGATCCAAGTGATAAAAACATAAATCAAAA
The DNA here is from genome assembly GCA_028829895.1 of Sinotaia quadrata. Lineage (NCBI taxonomy): Eukaryota > Metazoa > Mollusca > Gastropoda > Architaenioglossa > Viviparidae > Sinotaia > Sinotaia quadrata. Next base: position 83,793,837 of record CM054179.1, on the reverse strand, counting down.
GAATGAAAAAAGCAAAACATACCAAGATCTCAGATTAAAAACCCAGAGACTGGAATGTAAAAGCAGAAATGATACCTGTAGTGAGAGGAGCCTTGGGGAACATAACATCTGATTTAGAAAGCTATCTGAATAAGCTCCCTGGAAACCACAGACTCGCCCCACTACTAAAAGCAGTGCTTCTCGGAAGTGCCCACATCCTCCGTAAAACCTTTGATCTCCGAGAATCTTGGTGAGAGTCTGAGACCTTGGTTTACAACTGACATTCGACAGAAGGCGTAGAAAAAAGCTAAATAAATATGATAATGTTTTATGTTATTTTTGCTGGAACTCCCTAAATCACTTACAATCAAGCCAACTATGCTCACTATTCCTGAGAATAATGAATGAAGGGTTCAAGACACCAATTCAAAGCCGGCCCACTCGTTAAGCGAACCTATTGCCCTCTTTCGGGCGCACGGCAACAAAGCGTAATTTTTTGTATAGTGTTTACGAATTAATTATTTAAATTAAATAATCTATTGATAATTTACAGGAAGTAGATAAATAATATAAATGAATGGATAGACAGATGAAAGGGCGGAGTAATGGATAGATGGTACAGAATAAGTTTTAAACATCGCCTAGGGCGCATGAAACCAGTGACCTTATGCAATCAAGGCCAGCTCCTTTAGCAGTCAAATCACTTTTGGAGAGCTTCTTCCGATTGTGGTCTATTTCGCGCAGTCGTTGAGGGAATGAGTGGGAGAAGAGACTGGGCAGTCATTATGTGAATAGCAGACATTATTTCTGTTGTAGACAGCTCTTGGTCATGTCTATTTCAGGTCCTGGTGATGTTGTCTCCCTTGTTGGTCCAGTAAGAACTCCGGTTAAGTACGTAGGGTAGTCAGCTGGAAGGTGGAGGAGATAATTTACTGCGCCCCCAAAAAGTACCACCTCAAATCTAGCCCTGACCGCAAAATGCGCCAGGAACGTGTTTCCCAATGGTGGCCTGATGATGGCAGAACGCATAACTGTGACCTGATTTCTGGATCTTTGATGTTGGTTGGTCCTGGTTTAGTTCGTTGGATTGTTATTATCGTCTGCATGGTGACCTGTTGGTCTGGGTCTTTGATGTTGGTTGGTCCGGGTTTAGTTCGTTAATCCTCTGGATGGTGGGGAAGATTGCATTATAGATTATCTATGCTTAGTTATATCACATTGTTTGTAATAATTGTAGTATAATATGCTCAAATTCATGTGATGTTTTGTTACACTATGAGTTGATGTGATCTCGGTTCTTGATTATTTTTCCTGTTCAGCTTTACACGATGAACAACAGCACATCACAGCTTTACATAATAAACAACAACACATCACAATTTTACACAATAAACAGCACATTACAGCTCTATACAACACACCACATCACCGCATATTTCAAACAGAAAATATAGAATGCGAAATACACAATGAATTGAAAGTAATTTAGGAACAAAACAACTTAATATATAAGGTTAACTTTGCACTGTATTATACAATTTAAAACGTGATAATTAAAATTTGTATTGAGAGCATAATGCGTAACATTTAAATTTGTTGTATCACAGTAGTAAACAAAAATAAACAACGCAACACATACCATAGCAAGATATGAAAATTATATTTTGATTTAATTTATTTATAAATGAAAAAAATATTTTCTTATACATATGTATTCCTTGATGAAGAAAGATGGTTGAGTATGAGCAGCACAATGAAAATAAAAGCATTTGAAAATGAACAGCACAACGACGAAATGTGTTTGAATATAAAGAAAAAAGTTTTGTGATAGTGAGCAGTCTGGCGAAGAAAGACGTATGAATGTGAACAGTGTGTTGAAGAAAGACATATGGATGTGAACATTTCGGTGAAGAAAAACATTTTAATGTGAACAGTTTGGTGAAGAAAGACATATGGATATGAACGGTTTGGTAAAGAAAAGCGAATGTGAGGAGTTGGGGGAAGAAAGGCATATGAATGTGAACCGATTGGAGAATAAAGACACATGAATGTGAACAGTTTTGTAAAGAAAGACATTGAATGTGAACAGTTTGCTGAAGAAAGACGTATGCAAGTGATATTTTGGTGATGAAAAGCATATGAATGTGAACAGGTTGGTGAAGAAAACATATGAATGTGAATAGTTTGGTGAAGAAATACATATGAAAGTGAACAGTTTAGTTAATAAAGGCGTTTGAATGTAAATAATTTTGTGATGAATGACATTGAATGTGAATATTTAGGTGAAGAAAGGCGAAAAATGAAAGGCATATGCAAGTGAACATTTTGCTGGTGAAGAAAGGCATATAAATGTGAACAGTTTGGTAAAGAAAGGCATATTTGCCTTTATTATGAATGGTAACAATTTTGAAGAAGGGCATGTGAATGTCAACGATTTGCTGAAGAAAGTCATATGCATGTGAACATTTTAGTGATGGAAGATATATAAATGTGAACAGTTTGGTGAAGAAAGGCATATAAAGGTGAAAGTCATTAAATGTGAACATTTTGGTGATGAAAGGCATATAAATGTGAACAGTTTGATGAAGAAAGGCATTTGGTTATAATCAAGACAATAATGTCATTTGAATATGAGCAGTACAATGAAAACAAGATGTTAGAATGCGAGCATTATAATAAAGTAGAATATTGGAATGTGAACAATCAGTGGAAAGGGGCATATGAATGTGAATGATGCAGGGTGAAAAGGCACTGGAATGTGAACAAGACACTGAAGAACAGCAGTGGAATGTGAACAAGACATTGAAGAACAGCAATGGAATACGATCAATTCAACAACGAATGAATGTGAGCAATATAATGAAGATAATGATTATGAACACAAAATAGCTAGTGACAAAGGCCTAATGACGTAGACTAGTCAACCAAGGCTTAAGTGGGAGTAGACTAGTCAACCAGGGATTACATTAGAGACAGAAATATGAATTAACGCAAAAGCTATGATGTAGTGAACTGTGTGAATAGAAACACTTGATAGATCTGTATTCTGCAGACAGAAGGTATGTGTCAGATTTATATTATGCAGACAGAAAGCATATAGAATTGCATTATGTAGAGAGAAAGCATATAGAATTGCATTATGTAGAGAGAAAGCATATAGAATTACATTATGTAGAGAGAAAGCATATAGAATTGCATTATGTAGAGAGAAAGCATATAGAATTGCATTATGTAGAGAGAAAGCATATAGAATTGCATTATGTAGAGAGAAAGCATATAGAGTTGCATTATGTAGAGAGAAAGCACATGATAAACCGATACTTCTGCGGACCCAAACATTTCGTAGATCGATCTATATAATCTACGGTTTCCAAACATAGACATAAAACCACCAGCAGATAAGCGTCTAATTCATAACAACATTATGATCAACCATACATCATATCTAAGCCAAATAATCATCTGATATCCATTAAAACACCATTAACTCTGCCGAAACTCTTCATTAAATTTACATTATAAATTTATGAACTTCTCAGGACTCTTATGCATCAAACGTACTTCAGCATATCAATTTTGTTTTGAAATCTTAAAAATTAAAAATTAATTATGCCTCAATTTGCAATCATAAAATGCAATTTGATTATATATCAAAGGAACCCCCAACTTACATAGAATTATTTTAAGAAATAGTATTTAGTTGCAAAAAAATATAGAGCAATTTAGATCAAATCTTTTAAAAATATTTAATAATAAATATATTTTGAAATTATTATAAATAAAATTTACGTGACGTCTTTACAGCACAGGGTGATCCAGTATGAATTTCCTTACGACTTAGAATCACGTTTTTGTTGTTTTTTTTTACACAGAATGTGACGGATTATACTTAAAATTCTTCCATTGTAAATTCGATGGGCTAGAGTTACTGTTCTTTTACTCAGAATACGAGGGCTAGAGTTAATGTTCTTTTATACAGAATATGAGGGCTCGAGTTGATTTTTTTTTTTTACATAGAATACGAGGCTTAGCATTACATGTTCTTTTTGTTCTTTTACCCCGAGTGTTTGATGGAATGCAGTTTACAGGATTTTACACAGAATATGATGGATTCGAGATTAACTGGGTCAGAGTGAATTGAGCAAAATGTCCACCGTCATTTTGCTACACAGACCAGTGCAGTATGGTGACTATTGCAAACGTCTAACTTTGGCTGACGAGTGATGTCGTTATGACTACTGCTCACATCTGGCGAGTATTGTGGTGAACTGCTACTGCTGGTGACTTTGGCTGACGAGTGATGTAGTGAATGGTTACTGCATTCCTGATCATTGATTCTAAAGTTTAAAGCTTTAACTCTCCTTTTCCCTAATGTCATGTACACAAGAGTATTTCTATTATAAATAAAATAAAACTAAATAAACCCACGCACATCATTATACAGGACGCCCTCACACACCATTATTAAGGAAACGCACTCAGTTCTGCTTCGATAGATGATTGATTAAAACATTCTATAAATAGAAATGGTTAAAAATAAACTCGAACATATTAGTTGAGGAAGCATGAAAGGTAAGTGAACGGAAATAAATTTACTGTAATACATATTTTGTATGATGCTCAAACAATGATGGATGTTGCCAGCATGATGATCACGTTCTGCAAAGAGAATATCGTTAGCAAGTGACTACCATGACTGGAAGAGCCGTGGGCCTGGGTTGTGGTCTTGATCTCTGTGTCAGCTGCGTGGGCCTGGGTTGTGGTCTTGATCTCTGTGTCAGCTGCGTGGGCCTGGGTTGTGGTCTTGATCTCTGTGTCAGCTGCGTTTACACACTCTGTAAGGTTATTACCGCGAGATTTGCGATTATCATTAATCCAGTTCAAGAAAAAAGAAACTCGGGTGTATACACCCGGACAACCAGGCTCTCCACAGATCAGGCCGCCATATGACACGATACCCGAAAACGTATTTCGTCCTCCGCAGGAGCACACGAAAGGTCCTCCGGAATCTCCCTGGAATTTAAAATTTAGGAAATTGAAAATATATAAATAGAATATATGGAATATGTAAATTTGTCTTGTAATAGAAAAGATTTTACTGTATGTCGGGACAGAAAATTTCAAAATAAAACTTTTATGATACTTAGGTACCAAGTCACACCAACGAATCTTGAATGCTGAAGGATACAGACAAGCAAAGGAGGGTGTTTCCACAATACAAGAACACTTAGTACTGGCATGTATATTTCCGGAAGTCAGTCATGAGATAAAAGTACACTTTAATAGATAATGTTTAATTCAAGGAAACGTTTACTCGACCAAACGCTTTGAGCTCACAAAAGGTAAGGCTTAAATCTTTCTCAAGACTGAAGCTTTTGTTAGGCATTCCAGCTCAGACATAATTATTTCAATCCCTATACATTCCAGCTCAGAAGTACATATTTCTATTTCTTGGCACTTCCGCTCAGAAATACGTATCTCTATTCCTATATTATTCCAGCTCAGAAATAAGTAATAATAATAATAAGTACAAACTATAGACTTGCTAATATTTGACTTGACCTAGTGTAAAGGCTATTGTCGTTGCCCGTATGCATACCACTTGTGGTGTCCATTCATAGAAGTGGAAGCATGTTGCTGACCTCCCCTTTCCATGAAACAGTATTTACAAGGATGTATCAGTAATGATGACGTCAGCCTGGGGCGGTTTATTTTGGCAGTCGTAAGCGGAGTATGAGCTTAAAACGTCAGTAGCTTGCCCAACGGCATGTGCCATTTGGTAACCTTGATTATTTTTGTTTGTTCTGTTACTGTACTGTTGATGCCAGGTTTACTGTTTGTATGTGACATTTTTTTTCTAAAATGGCGTATGTGAAAATGTGTCATTAGAAGGGCGATTGAATTTCTCTCGAAGCTCGTGAAAGCAGATGAAGTGGTCCACATTTTCTATTAGCTCATCAAAAGGGCGTTTGCATTCTAACTTAATTAAATTATAAAGTTCTGAAACAAACATCAGAAGCTGTTCTTTAATCATCATTTTCTTGAATCATTTAATTGATTGTAGGCCACTCTGACATGTCTCAGTGTGTGTTATGTCTACTGTATTACACTAAAATGTTTCATTTCATTCATGTCGTGCAGTACACATGCGCTCTTTGTAGGCTACGAAGCGAGCTGACAAAAAGAGAAAAGTTGTGCTTGAAAGATCAGGTAATCGTGTTAAGGTTCGGATAACTCTGCATGTCTTTAAGTAAAATACCAATGACGTCTGCTACTCAGGACATGAGCAAGTAATTGACCCTCATAGCCCAATTCTACTCAGGCTATTTTTCTTCTGACAGCGATTCAAACCTGATCCAACAAACATTTACGTATATATGATGTTTATTTACTTCTCACTTAAAGGCCCTACGGTAAAACAAAAGTAGTAAACAGGAACTCTAGGCTGGATAAGATATAGGGCTCTAGTTAGATCTGGTGGTAATTTGAATAATGTCTCTTTTCCTCTCTCTCTTTAACTTCATTTAGTTTCTGTTTTCTAAATAAGTTTTTCTCTCTTCTTTCTGTTTTTTGCTTATTGCGTCTAGTCAGCAGTTAACCTCTACTGTAGTTCTTTTGGCTTTTGCTTCAGCTTCTAATCTTTGCTATTCTAGCTACTTTGTTTTCCAAAGCTGATCAGCTCTAACTCCAATTTCTTTCTCTGTCTCATTTAACCTAATTTATCCTACATTTTCATTTTCATCATTTTCCCACTCTGTTTATGTCTTTTTAGCTTACCGTAAACTTTCCTCTCTTTCTCTAAATTTCTTTTTTTCTTTCGTTCTGTTTAATACCTGTACCCATTTAGCCTAATGCTTTAACCTCCTTTTGTGAGTTCTGTACAGGTTTAAAATCCGCCTTTGCCTAACTGTATTCCAATAGCTTACATCCAGAAATAATAGGAAATACGAGTTAAATGGTATTGTGAGATAACACACAATAGCTTACATCCAGAAATAATAGGAAATACGAGTTAAATGGTATTGTGAGATAACACACAATAGCTTACATCCAGAAATAATAGGAAATACGAGTTACAATGGTATTGTGAGATAAACACACAATCACAATTACATTTGCCCATGTCTAACTGTAAATTTAAATGTGAACTATTTTCTTAAAAATTCCATTCCTGAAATTCATTCTTAAAATGTAAAATATAAAATACAATAAACACAAATAATACAAAGAAATATTATTGAAAGTATAAAAAAATAAACTTGTGATCTCAACCTTCAGGTACAGTGGAAAACAAACATTTTAATGGGGCGTAGAAGGGTGAATTTTAACAAAGCAACTGTTGATATGAAACCTGAAAGAAGTGTGACATATTCAGTCATGCGTGTAATACCTATATAAGAGGACTCTAATGCGCATATTCACATACCTGACATGCACTTCTAAGAAATTTATAATACATCTCTCATATTCTAATATACACTTGAGAAGTCTAACGCATCTGACATTTTGTCTGAAACACCCGACACGTGTCTAACCCTCATCTCATATTTTTCCAGCACACCCTTGTTGTGTTTCTAATATACACGTGACTAATATCTACCAAACACAGGACACGTATCTAAACAAAAAGGTACCTGACACGTTTCAACACACACCTGAAATATTTCTAAAACACCTGACACGTTTCAGGACACACGACATATTTCTAACACGCCTGACACGTTTCAGCACACACATGACATATTTCTAACACGCCTGACACGTTTCAGCACACACATGACATATTTCTAACACGCCTGACACGTTTCAACACACACATGACATATTTCTAACACACCTGACAGGAATCCTTTCCTTCATCTCCTCCTGCAAGTATCGTGATGTTTGGAGTGAATTGCAGACCACAGTTATTACTTCCCTTGACTTTGATGTCCACTTGTAGTGGCACGTCTGAGCTATTGCCATCTAAGAACAACAGAGCTAGATCATTACTTATTCATTGTACGTTTATAACTGTGCAAGAACAAACTATTATTCACGTTTTTTGAATGTTTGTGCTTTCTTCTTACTGTTCATGAAAATTACTATATATATTGCAATGAATATATTGTAGAGTTGACTTCTAGAGCGAGGTAGCATTCTTCATTTAGCTGTGCAGTCAACAGATAATCCAATTCGAAAACTGTTTAGATTTGATAATTAGTTTAATCAGGGGAGGGAAATCTATATTCAGAAAATAGGAGGAATCTTAACCAGACATCTGATGACCATATATAGGTATGTGCTTTTCACCACACGACACAGACAAAATGGGGAACACGCATCACGTGTTTATTTACCATCAGAAAATATTCATTCACAGCCATGAATGAATAACGAAAGAAAAGATTGAGAATTATTAATCACTTGAAACTAGTTTGGGAGCACAACGCCAGTAAAGAGTGTGTATATATGCTGGCTAAGTGAGAGCAGAACAGAAATATTTTATTATTTAGAATGCAGAGATTTTGTTATTTCTAAGCCATTATTAATTAAATGTGAGAATGCTATGTATGTATTCTTTTACAGACACGTATTATGTGGCATTAATGAGCATTCTATTTGTAAATTCATTATGATACAATTTGTAAATTCATTATGATACAATTTGTAAATTCATTATGATACAATATGCAAATTCACTATGATACAATTTGTAAATTCATTATGATACAATATGCAAATTCATTATGATACAATTTGTAAATTCATTATGATACAATTTGTAAATTCATTATGATACAATTTGTAAATTCATTATGATACAATTTGTAAATTCATTATGATACAATATGCAAATTCATTATGATACAATTTGTAAATTCATTATGATACAATTTGTAAATTCATTATGATACAATTTGTAAAGTGCGCGTGTAGGAAGCACTAATTTTCTTTGTAATTATAAAACTCTATTGTTGGTCAGACACTCTACACTCTAATTTTAAGAGTAACGTATTTCTATATTCACATTTAACGAAATATTTAATTGGAAGATATTTCCTGTAAGTTTATAATGATAAATTGTTCTCTTGATTAATTGGAAATGTTGATATAATTGTTGTCTTTGTATGACAACTGATGAAGTTGTAATTCTTATCCCATTGCATATTCTTTAATTGCTGATTTGGCTAATATGCCACTTTGTATTGATTTAACTCGACAGGACATGCATTGGAAATTGTATGGGAGCTATTATTGATTTGTGTACAGTACTATTGTAAGAAACTGCATTATAAATTCTCGCTACCACTACTGCATGTAATTATTAGAAATACACTAGACTTCAAAGAGAGTGTTGTAATTGGATGAGCTGGATCTAAGAGAATTATGATCCATCAGTGACGTAATTCAGTAAATTTAATGAGAAGTCAATCCAGGGTTGCTGTCATTGTGCCAATTGGAGGAGGGTCAAGTATTTCGTGGGACATGCCATTGGTAAGAAGCAACCATTGCCATTCGTGGACCAATCCCAGGAATATTAAGTCACGTGGCTGCTTGCCATCACATCTATCACCATCTCTTTGAATTGAGAGTTACATTAGGCGCTCAGGGTCTTGTGACGTCATAATCTGTTTGACGTGGAGATAAGGGGTAGAACAGGATAAAGTGTGCGTCTTTGCTAACTATTTTATAGCAACCTGTAAATATTATCTTGGTTATTCCTATTATTGAATTGTTTATTATCTTTCTCTATACCTTAATTAATTCATTTGGTGGCAATTAATTTGGAGAACCCGGGAGCAAGCCGTATATTGGGAGAACCTGGGAGCAAGCCGTATATTGGGAGAACCTGGAAACAAGCCGTGTATTATTGGATCGATGACTATTAATTATAATTAAATTAATTAAATAATTATTTAAGAGGAGGAGATAGTATTTACTGGTCCTCGAGGCAATGTTAAGTAATCTAATTGTCATTACGTTAAGGTGAATATTTGTCATTACGTTAAGGTGAACAAGTGTCATTAAGTTAAGGAGAATAAGTGTCATTACGTTAAGGTGAATAAGTGTCATTACGTTAAGGTGAATAAGTGTCATTACGTTAAGGTGAATAAGTGTAATTACGTTAAGGTGAATAAGTGTCATTACGTTAAGGTGAATAATTGTTCAATTAAATTATTGCAACATGGATTGATATAGTGATCTAATGAGTATCCTAGGCAGCGGGCAGTTCTTATTTGAACAAAGAATCTTAATAACGAATACTAGAATAGGGTCGTAAATACATGTAGGAAAGGATTTTAAACATCGAAACTGTTATCAATCACTCGTCGCCTCAATATTTTCCACGCATCTACATTGTATAAGTAAAAATATATAATACAAATAGTAAATACATTATATAGGTAAAATATAATAATACAAACAGTAAATATATTATTTAGGTAAAAATATTATAATACAAAGAGTAAATATATTGATAACCAGTTGCATGTCTAATGAACTTGTGAATTACAGTGTAGATCACCATGGCAGCAATGTACACAAATGAAGCGATGACTAAAGGGATGCGCGAGGACTTCTTTGTTACATCAGACATTCGCCAGACTACTTTGTAAGCACGTGATCAAACTGATAAACTGTAAATGTGTGCATTGATGTCTGACAGCATATGTCAATAACTTACTGGTTTTTGTGAGGCCCCAGCCGGCCACACTGCATGAATCACCCACAGCCGGACATAAGGCATTAGTGTTGACGGTTAGACATTGGACAGTTCCACTTGTCAGGTTCAAGGGCGTTTGAAGGTTCAAAATGGCGATGTCATTGTCATAGGTTATGTCTGAAAAGAAAGGGATATAACTCAAGATATGAGGTCAATATTAACTAGCCATGGAAACGTTCAAGCATGAACAATTAGCAGTCATTAATTAATTAATGTAAATATCAAGTCCTTCATGTATTCACATTTTGAAATAATCTACTGACTCGATGTTTAACCACAACCACAACGTCACACACACACACACACACACACACACACACACACACACACACACACACACACACACACATACACACACAATCACTATAATATGCCAGAACTAAATACTTTTAGAAATAATTCTTTATTTTCATAATAATATATTATAAGCGCTATTTTTTCAATTCAGTTTGCAAATATTAAGATTGTTCAGAAAGAAAATACTAACTGCAATATATTTATTTCCGGATTTTTAAAAATATGTGTTTTATAACATTTAGTTCGAATGAGTTTACTTGACAATTTACAAATTACTGCAAAATTCGCAAAGGGTCTCGCGAAATTTACG
>CM054179.1:83590043-83780043 GCA_028829895.1 Sinotaia quadrata | reverse complement strand
GAAAGAAAGAAAGAAAGAAAGAATCAATGAATCAAAGAAAGAAACAAACAAACAAAAGAAAGAAAGAAAGAAAGAAAGAAAGAAAGAAAGAAAGAAAGAAAGAGCGATTAAACATGAACACTAAGAATATGTTTATAAAAATCAAACATGAAATACATTAATACTGTAGTAAAAGTGGTTTAAATACTACTACTACTACTACTACTACTGCTGCTGCTACTAAGAAAAAGAAAAAGAAGAAGACAATAGTCTTATTAAAGTACTTTAATTTAAGACATATATTTGTTTATTCATTTAAGCATTCATAATAATCACAAGATTGTGATATACATACAGGGTAAACAAAAAAAAAGGAAACTAAAAGTAATATTTAAAATTACTCTAAATGCAAACTTACATTATACAACAAATAACTGCATTTATAATAGAAAGTGTATTTACAAGCATTATAATAAATGAACGCATTTACAAAAAGCAAATTAGAAGTAAAATATAAAGCTAAAGAAAACCATAACAGTTCAGTACTGTTTGATGAAATTGCGTCATGACAGCAATCTTGGCAATCTTCACGCAGCAATTGCCTCAACGAATCATTCTGTTTGCATTGAGAATGCCTAAATTAATTGCTATGTTTGCATAATGGACACCCCAGTAAGTCTTATAGCTAATATAGTGAATACCTGTCAAAATGTTTGCATAGTAAATGCCTCAAACAATCATTCTCCTTGTGTAGTGATAATAGTGTTTCCATAATGAATACCTCAGTAAGTCTTATATTAGTATAGTCATACATCAGTGGGCAATACGTTTTGCATTAGCATATGCCTCAGTCAATCTATCTCCTTGTAAAATAATAATAGTATTTGCATAATGAGTGCCTCCGTAAGTCTTAGTGTTAGCAAAATGAATACCTCAGTGAGTCACAGTGTTTGCATAGCAAATGCCTCAATCAGTCACTCCTTGTGGCGTGATAACAGTGTTTGCATAGTGAATGTCTCAATCAGTCACTCCTTGTGGCGTGATAACAGTGTTTGCATAGTGAATACCTCAATAAGTCATAGCGTTTGCATAGTGTTTGAAAAGTTAATGTCTTAGTGAGTCATAGTGCTAGCATAGTGAATGCCTCATTTGGTCACTCTGTGAGCGAATCCCTACATGGACCACTGATTTCATTTAGTAAATGCCTTAATGAGTCTGTGTATGTGTAGCAACGGAAATTAGACTTGTTAGGCCAAACCACAGTCTCGTAGATCAATAAGCAACTTTTTACTGGACAAGATAGGAACTGTGTAACTAATATGGCAGCATCATGCTACCTAGCTTTCATCTCTTTATTGTCATTATACAGAGTTCAGCTGTTATCTTCTTAAAGTATTTCTGGCAAGTATTCAAATATTTTAATAAGTCCTGCAGTAGTGTATTCCAAAGACGTAGTGACATTGATTCCGCCCTGACACCACTGGTGTGTGACCATTCAGAGGCTAAACTTCAGACCCTCGTTGACGTAATAAATACTTCCCTTTTACTACTGGTATCCTCCCCCATCACATTTTAAAATGACTATTGAACAGTCCCTAATAAAATAACCAACTTGACCCTAGCAATTTGAAAAAACTATCACCCACTCTCTAAGCTATCATTTATACCAGTGCCTCTGAAATGTTTTATCTTAATTATTTGATCAGTTCATTTCAAGCCTGCCTATACTAAAAAAACTAAATCTAACAAGAGTGTTTACAAACTAGTATGTATTTATCATAAGCATATACATTAAGAAATTATATAATAATAAAACAAATGCATGATATCTGCAACTGAAATTGAGGATTCTTTATTATCAACATATATTAATGGTTGCATGTGTGTCTCTGTAGTGCAAAGGAATACATTACAAAGACTGGCCACATTCATTATAACCAAACTTCTGTTCATTACAGAAAATGTTTTCACACGGGATGTAATGTTACAATGTCTGATTGAGCATTCTATAACAATCATTGCACTCTTTTGTAATATTTTACGCTCAGCATTCCATATGTCAGCACTGAAACTGAACTTGAATATTGACCTTCTTTACGTTCTGGATGATAACACGATTTCAATTCTTACACTGTGGATGTAATACATATTAGTAATTGACCTTCTTTACGTTCTGGATGATAACACGATTTCAATTCTTACACTGTGGATGTAATACATATTAGTTATTGACCTTCTTTACGTTCTGGATGATAACACGATTTCAATTCTTACACTGTGGATGTAATACATATTAGTAATTGACCTTCTTTACGTTCTGGATGATAACACGATTTCAATTCTTACACTGTGGATGTAATACATATTAGTAATTGACCTTCTTTACGTTCTGGATGATAACACGATTTCAATTCTTACACTTTGGATGTAATACATATTAGTTATTGACCTTCTTTACGTTCTGGATGATAACACGATTTCAATTCCTACACATTGGATGTAATACATAATTAGTTATTGATCTTCTTTATGTTCTGGATGATAACACGATTTCAATTCTTACGCTTAGGATGTAATACATATTAGTCATTGATACTGTTTGGTATATTGCTTCAATGTCTCCATATGGTTTTTAGCCTCATGTGTACAAACGTATCTTGGTTCAAATCTGATCTATCCAAAAGAAAATAAATGGGTTAGTCAATGGCAATCACTTAATCCCAGGACCATTGTTAATGTGTCCAATAGGGCTCTGTACTTGGAACAAAGGTTTTACTCCACATTACAGCCCCTTATGATTTCCCCATCCTGTATCCTACAGGGCTGTGTTCCAAGACCAGTACGTTTTACTCCATATATACAGCCTTGCGCTGTATTATGTCACCATGTTATGTCCCACCTGTTGTACTCTAATAATACTCAAATGTGCAACATGTAGTTGCCCAGATTAAATTGCTCACACTGACTACTGTTTAGAGACGTGTTTCAAATGCTGTCATTGATGACAAGTTACTATTTACAAATGAAAGACAATAAATTGAAGTCAAGAATGTTGCTTTTAAATTATTCAAACAGATCATACCCATTACATAATTGACGAATATTAATTTATTTAAATCCGCTTTAAATGTTAAATTTCATTAACTTTTGTTTTTCACCTAGAAATCTGGACACAATATTTTCATAGCTCCCTATCCTTACAACAACACGTATTTTTACTACTTGGTGAAATAAGAAGATTCACTACTGTATACACACAGTTTCTCATACTTATGCTGCAAAATTTCTTTTTGTGTTCACTGATACTGTGTTGAATTTTGTGTTCGCTGATACTGTGTCGATTTTTGTGTTCACTCGAATTTCATGCTCAGTGATACTCACTCGACTTCAGTCAATCTCTTCAGGCTTGTTGTGTATAACTGTCTTCTGAAGAACCTTATAAAGACTGAAAACACTGTAGTTAGGAATATTAAACTTCTAAAGATTTAGGACACTGTAGTAAGGAACACTAAACTTCTAAAGATTTAAAACACTGTAGTTAGGAACACTAAACTTCTAAAGATTTAAAACACTGTAGTTAGGAACATGAAACACTGTAGCTAGGATAACTAAACTTTGAAAGATTCAAGACAACTATAACTCGGATCGTTGTCGAGCATTGAGTATTTATCACGTCACGCTATTTGTTCACGTAATTCACTGGATACAGATTCAGAACAGAATATAGTACAGTATCGCTTTTCTTTGGATAATCTTCATTATTTGGTTCCAGAGAAAGAAATGGACTATTGCATTAGTGAGCGGAATACTGGACTACAATTTTAGTGAGGCGAAATAAATTGACAGGTGATTTGGATGGAAAAGGACGTATGTGCCACGGATTTTGTGGTATCATATTACCACTAGGCTGCTTTATGTGGGTCAAATACCTCAAGGAGAACTTGCGCTTTTGAACGAATTCCGAGTGGGGTCAATGTGATTTTATCTGACAAAAATAGGTCATTGTGCTTGTGTGTCATATTCCTCTAAGGCCTATGGGTGTATCCAGAGAAATGGACATTGTGTTCTGTGGTAAAAAGCAAAATGACTCTTTGTTTATGTAAAATGTGATTCTGTTGCTGAGGCAGAATTAATTCGGCCAGTGTGCTTTCATAGTGTGACGCCAACGCCACTAAACTAATGGTTATGAATATTATTAATTAATTAATCGTCCATAACTAATTACAAGTGATAAGAATCTCAATTTATGTTATTAATAATTCTCTAGCAGACACCACTCGTCTAGCTCTCACTTGACGAATATGCGGGCACTATAAATGTTTTGTATCTTCCACAACAAAAGCAAACATTTACCGTCACACAATATTTCCATAGGTGGAAAACTTCTTACTAAAGGAGAAGACAAATCCGTCTTTAATCTATTTTTAGCATTAGGTGGAAAACTTCTTACTAAAGGAGAAGACAAATCCGTCTTTAATCTATATTTAGCATTAGGTGGAAAACATCTTACTAAAGGAGAAGACAAATCCATATTTAATCTATATTTAGCGTGCCCCCCTTCCACTCACTGTCTTCTCCAAGAAAAGGTTTTGAATGTGTATAAGAAGATCAATAAATTTAACGATAAATTTA
This sequence comes from Sinotaia quadrata, assembly GCA_028829895.1. Lineage (NCBI taxonomy): Eukaryota > Metazoa > Mollusca > Gastropoda > Architaenioglossa > Viviparidae > Sinotaia > Sinotaia quadrata. The sequence goes on along the minus strand of CM054179.1, from coordinate 83,775,432 downwards.
TTAAATCTACAGTTAAATATACATTAAAAAAATACAATGAAAAATATTACTTGACATCAATATTTCCACAAAACCAGGTTTGAATAATTTTTATTCTACACAGTCTTATATCCTAAAATACAATTCAATATAATTTAGTGTCAATACAAATCACAGGATAGTTCTTATCACAGAACAGAAATGGAGTTATTAGAGATAATCAATAATAGTTTCGACGTAACCATGTATAGAATAAGCTGCAATTGTCCTTTATACATTCTTTTTCATATCAAAGTCACAAATTATTGTCCACATTAATTCCATATGCTTCATCACAAGTTATTGAAAAACAATGATTCATCATTTATGCTCTCGAGCTAACATGGCACTCATTTACCCCCCTCATTGGCCACTCAAGCAGAACAACAATTGTAGCAATTTCCAGTAACTTCCCTGCACCAGAAATTGCTATGTAGTCAGCATACCTTGCTACCATACATTAAAGGAGTGTAGTGTATTCCTTACACTTACACACACTTCAGTGGAAGATTTATGCATCTACTATGGTCATAGCAGTTTAAAATCAGTGAACCAGCAGATTCAAATAACATGAGGAAAGGCAACTTTGTACGATTAAGCTAACAGCTAGCTGCCTTTCAAGACCAGTTCTTACCACACCAAATTCAAGTGATTACACAATAGAATTATCTACAGCATATAAACTTTTGGTCTCTGCCGATTAGCTGGTCTCATTCTCGTAAATCTTAACCACTAGATAATTAAAAAAATACTCATCCAGGAACTCGTTTGCATTGTGTGATGGAGTAAATTTGCCTCTCCCTATTTTATTTTAATTGTTATTTAAGCATCTAAATTTGTAGAGTGACCCGACCTTGGGCACTCCTTATGGTGTTATTTTGAAAGTGTCTGAGTTTGAAGTAAACAGCCTAAGGCAAGAATGTTCTAGATTTGCTGACCTAATGGAAATTGAGTGAGAAGTTTTCTATTATCCAATTATTTTTATTTATGAGGACGAGACCAGCTAATGGGCTGAGATTAAATTACTGTAGAGAATTTTAACATTTTATTCAATTTGAATCTGAGTAACGAAGAGAGAAGTCATTAGTTTGAGTGGTGAGTTTAATTGACTGATTAGAGAGAATTGACTTAGAAACATTTCATGCATTTTACTATATGTTATACTTGTGTTTATGTAAAGATGTACTATGTGAGTTGATTTATTTACTAATGTTGAACTAAGCTGCACCCATGTGTTGTATTAATATGTGACAATGTTTGATGCATTGTATTTATTGTACCATGTGTGCATGCATGGAGATAATGAATACTGTTGCAGGAATTGTAAGTTTGAGAGTGAGATATGAGATAGAAGGGAGTTATATTGTGATGAATTAAAAAACTTAGACTTGCTCCTTAATTGTATGTTACAGTGAACAAGTGTCTACTTCTAATTTTCTGCTTTGAGGTGCGTGAAATGTCAGTTGCAGTGTGTATAAGCGTTAAGGGAATGCGCTATGCACTCCTGATGTATCAAACGTCTGTTGCAGTGTGTATAAATGTTAAGGGAATACGTTATGCATTCTTGATGTATCAAACGTATTTTGCAGTGTGTGTAAGCGTTAAGGGAATACGCTATGCACTCTTGATGTACAAAAGCAAGGAATGCAAAGTACATCAGTACAGTGAAGTACCAGAACAAGGAATGCTAAGTACATCAGTACAGTGAAATACCAGAACCATTGTGATTGTGCTCTACTCCTGAAACCGACAAGGTGGAGAGAACGCCACGTTGGTTGAGAGGAAACAACGCGTCAGTGTTTTCTTATGCATGAGGCAGGGAACACCTGCTGAGCACAGACATTTTGACATTGTCATTGTGACACTGTTGCAAAGCCAGTGAAAGACTGTGGAAGCTGTGCTTAATCCAGGTTATGTGAAAGTTTACAATAAACTACCTCTAATAACTCAATTTCTATTGTCTGATAGGATTAACCTGCATTTTGTATTGACTCTATTTTTGAACTGCAATTATATATTTTATTATCAGATATATGTAGTGAGAGACTGTAAATAATAGTTATCCAAATGGGGTTCGTGGATTATTGATGTCAAGTTATCTATTTCATTGTAAATGTCATATGTATATTTGATTTTTAAAAATACATTTAGTGTTAAATTTATTGACCTTCTTACGCATATTGATATTGATAATCTTATGTTGGAGAAGAAAGTGTGTGGAGGGGGGGCTTGCTAAATATAGATTAAAAGTAGGATGTGTCTTCTTCTTCTCCAACTCACGGAAACTTTTAGTGACTGTAAAGGTTGGTTGATGTTGTGGAATAGAGAAAACATTTACAACGCCAAAATATCCGCCAAGTGAGAGACAAGTGGTGTCTGTTGGAGAATCATTAATAAAATAAAATTAATATTCTCAGCACTTAAAAATGAGTTTAAAAGGATTAATTAATAAAAATAATTATTTGCATTAACTAAGTGAGGCGTCCGTTAGTTAAAAGATATGGGCCATCGTATCTGCAAGCTAGTAAATTGGGCCACTGTGTTGCTTACAGCAAAAATAAGAAATGGAATTTGTATTCTACGATTTTAGCTCTATCCAATGCATAGGTCGTTATATGAGATGAAATGGGTCAGTGTGTGTGTGTGTGTGTGTGTGTGTGTGTGTTGTATTTATTTTTCGCCCTGTATAGTTATGTAGAATTGTAGATCGTTATTTTGAGGTGAAATAAATCCTCCTCACTGAACAACACTACGCAGGTCTGAAAGATTGTCGCTGTGTCAATCGTTTTTTCCTCTGACGTCAAATTCCAATTTTCAACATTCCAAAAGCAAAGCGTGTCATACGCTCAGTGTTCATTTACCTGTCACGGACTGCTGCCTGGAACTTGTTGCCCTTCGCGCCGAACACAAATAGGTCGAGATCATTTTAAATGGTGCTCTCAAGATATTGTTTTCATGTTCAAAATTAACACTGTGTCTTCTATGTCATTGTTTATTCTAGCTTCACATGTGACATTTCGTTTTATATTGTATCTTTTGTAAATACAGTTATGTGCTATATGTATAATTATTGTAAAGAGGGCTAGAGTGCGATTAAGAATTTTATTACCTAATTTATTACTACTACTACTCCTGCCTAGTGGTGAATTTCTGTTTCAGAATTCAAGAGTAAAATCCTAGAGAGAGATATTTTTAATGAAAGGTATGTTTAGAGAGAAATATACCTAGGTAAAGACATAAAGACCTGCCTATGAGAAACATGTCTAGAGAGAAATATGCATAGAGAGGCAGGCCTAGAGAGAAATATGCATAGAAAAAGACATAAAAGATATGCCTATGAGAAACATGTCTAGAGAGAAATATGCATAGAGAGACAGGCCTAGAGAGAAATATGCCTAGAGAAATATGTCTAGTGAGAGACAAGCCTAGAGAAACATCTCTACAGAGAGACATGCCTAGAGAAACATCTCTACAGAGAGACATGCCTAGAGAAACGTCTCTACAGAGAGACATGCCTAGAGAAACGTACCTAGAGGGAAAATGCCTAGAGAGAAATATGCCTGAACAGAGACACAAAATAATTTTTTTATTCTCTTCATTTCTTTACAATTTGCGATTTAGTACAGAAATATTTACTTTCGGGATATTTTCTTCCTTAGAAACTTGAGATGATTCCTGCAAGACCATCCCTGAAACATATAGGAAAAGAAATATTAAAAAATCAGAACATGATTCACTTGACAGTACAATGTTATGCTATCTTTTGTATTGATTTGCTTTTGTGTGCATACGTATCGTGATGGCGGGTATTAATAATTATTCAAGGTGACCTTGGTAGGGTTTTGAACAAAGACAAACCATGTAACAGTTAATTCCGATGAAAATAACGCCTAGCGCCTAGCGAAATCCTCTGGTGTAAATAAACGTTAAATCCTTCGAAATTAACGCCTAACAGAGAAATTCCCTTATTTTATAAACGTTAAATCCTTAAAGTATAACGCCTAACACAGAGAAATTCCCTTATTTTATAAACGTTAAATCCTTAAAGTATAACGCCTAACACAGAGAAATTCTCTTATTTTTATGTACGTTAAATCCTTAAAGTATAACGCCTAACACAGAGAAATTCTCTTATTTTTATGTACGTTAAATCCTTAAAGTATAACGCCTAACACAGAGAAATTCCCTTATTTTATAAACGTTAAATCCTTAAAGTATAACGCCTAACACAGAAAAATTCTCTTATTTTTATAAACGTTAAATTCTTCGAAATTAACGCGTAACATACAGACATTTCCTCTTGTTGATGAAGGTTAAATCTTTTTATGAATAACGCCAAACAAAGAAGAATTCCCTTATTTTTATGAAGGTTAAATCTTTTTATGAATAACGCCAAACAAAGAAGAATTCCCTTACTTTTATGAATGTTAAATCTTTTTATGAATAACGCCAAACAAAGAAAAATTCCCTTATTTTTATAAATGTCAAATCCTTCGAAAATAACGCCTAACAGTGAAATTCCCTTATTTTCATGAACGTTAAATCTTTTAAGAATAACGCCTAACAGAGAAATTCCCTTATTTTATAAACGTTAAATTCTTTAAGAATAACGCCTAACTTAGAGAAATTCTCTTATTTTTATAAATGTTAAATCTTTCGAAAATAACGCCTAACAGAGAAATTCCATAATTATTATTACATTGAATCCTTTAAGAATAGCGCCAAACATAGATAAATCCCCTGATGTTTACAAGTATTAAATCTTTTAAGAATAACGCCTATCATAGAGAAATTTCTTGATGTTTGTAAATGTTAAATCCTTAAAGAATAGCGCCTATAACGGAGAATATGGATGTTTATCAAAGTTAAATCCTTTAAAAATAACGCCTAGCACTGAGAAACACCCTGATGTTTATGAAGCCAGGACCTTGCGAGATGCACTCGGTCCGAGATCTAAATTCTAAACATTTATTGGTTAGAACACAGAGATTATCTCATTAAATACTGGTTACAAAACAGAGACATTATCTCACTGGATTGCTAATGACGTAGAGATGTTATGATCTGCTTTAGGATTACTAATTACTAATGTTATGTAGTGACACTTTTGTCTTCTTTAATACTGCTTAAGAAATAGGAGCACTGTGATCTCACTTAATATTGATTAGGACATAGACTCTAGTCTGTTTTAAGGAACGATATGTCATCGTACTAGATAGCATAGGAATTAGAATCTCTGGACACAGAAACGTTATAATCAAATTTAAGTTTGCTTTGGACGCGGAGTCAACATACTGCCGTGTAGATAGCACAATACCAGTACTATGTCATGTAGATAACACAGAATCAGATAAGGTCTCAGATAAGATAAAGTCTCAGATAAGATCTCAGATAAGGTCTCAGATAAGTCTCTGATAAAGTCTCAGATAAGGTCTCAGATAAGATCTCAGATAAGATCCAAGATAAAATCTCAGATAAAGTCTCAGATAAGATCTCAGATAAAGTCTCAGATAAGGTCTCAGATAAGTCTCTGATAAAGTCTCTGATAAAGTGTTGATCTGCCAATAAAATACACATGGGCTAAGAATTCATTAAAACACACAGAGTGCTGCCATACTGTCATTCTCATGTGTTCTCTGACAACACTCTTACTTACATGATCATCATATACTTAAATGTCAGTGAAATATAAAATATAGTTAATGTCAAAAGATAAACATAAATATAATATTAGTTAAGAAAACCACATATTTTCACAGTAATATATACAGAGAATGATTTCCTGCTGCGTTGTTAACCAGCAGTAATAGTAATATTATTCTAACTTAGTAAGGATAGCCCAATTACATGTAGCCTCAATGGTCAGCTGCATTCGACTGACAATTTACAGGTGAGTTTTTGATACAGTTGTACTTTGATTGGCTAATTTAGTGAGTTGCCTGGAACATTCAGGTGTGTTTCCAGCCCGAGAATAAGGGTCAGCTTTTCAAAAAGGTACGTTTGTGTGTAGTTTAATTTTAGAGGAAGGTGTGCGGGGGCTACATAAGCCATTACGTGACAATGTAGGTAAAACTGAGAGCCAGCACAGTGTCATGTAGATTACACAGAAATCTAGCATAGTGCCATGTAGATAACACAGAGTGCTGCCATACTGTCATGTGGATAACACAGAGCCAACGTACTGTCATCTGGATAACACAGAGCCAACGTACTGTCATGTACAGCTCACAGAGTGATGCCATACTGTAATGTAGGTAACACAGAGCCAACATACTGTCATTAAAACACACAGAGTGCTGCCATACTGTCATGCGGACAACACAGAGTGCTGCCATAATGTCATGCGGACAACACAGAGTGCTGCCATACTGTATGTAGACAACACAGAGCTAACATACACTGTCATGTAGACAACACAGAGCTTACATACACTGTCATGTAGACAACACAGAGCTAACATACACTGTCATGTAGACAACACAGAGCTAACATACACTGTCATGTAGACAACACAGAGCTAACATACACTGTCATGTAGACAACACAGAGCTAACATCCACTGTCATGTAGACAACACAGAGCTAACATCCACTGTCATGTAGACAACACAGAGCTAACACACACTGTCATGTAGACAACACAGAGCCAAGATACATTGTCATGTAGACAACACATAGACAAAATACACTGTCATGTAGACAACACAGAGCTAACATACTCTGTCATGTAGACAACATAGAGACAACATACACTGTCATGTAGACAACACAGAGACAACATACACTGTCATGTAGACAACACAAAGCTAACATACACTGTCATGTAGACAACACAGAGCTAACATACACTGTCATGTAGACAACACAGAGCTAACATACACTGTCATGTAGCTTACACTAACCACGAGAACTACTGTGGCATACTCATTCGAATAGTTGTCCATGCTGAAACACCATTATGTGAATGAACATTCTTTGAACTGAGTAGCGTCATGATCTATATTAAAAGTGAGCATTAAAAAAATGTACTCACTAAAGGCCGCACTGGAATTTTGATAAAATAATTATGTCATTTAAGTTTAATTTGCACATGGATACTTTACGAACAAATATAAACCCAACGAACTGTAATCTTGATGGTTCAGACAGAAATACTCTATGGAACTGCTTTTTAAATAAACCAGACACGATGACATTTATGATTGCATTTGTTTTTATCTGTGTCATCTGGAAGCACTTTGTCACATCTGGTAGCAAGCACACTCTGTCAACTGTTAGCACCTTTTATCGTCAGGTAACACATACCCAGCCCACTAAAGCACAACAAACTAGACGGCCATCCAGTTTACCTAAAGCACAACAAACTAGACGGCCATCCAGTTCACCTAAAGCACAACAAACTAGACGGCCATCCAGTTTACCTAAAAGGAAAAATGTGTTCTCATAAAAAGAAGTGCACAAATCTGTTTTCAAAACCGTTGGTGCAAAACGAACAAAATGTGTAGACCAAAGAAAGATATTAATATATTACTAAGCCAGACGTGTTTCTGTAGTAAAGTAAAAGCCACACAGGCATTTTCAACAGTTTATAATAAGAGATGACCCGAAAGAAGGGGGCATAGTTAATGTTTTGACTAGGGTGCAAAACATTTCTTGCAACGGCTCTAATTGTGCTTTCCTTTTAAAGTATGATAATTACTTGCTTTAACGTGCATTAATGTATCACCTCGAATTATGTTGCTTTAACGTGCATTAATGCATCACCTCGAATTATGTTGCTTTAACGTGCATTAATGTATCACCTCGAATTATGTTGCAAGGCCTATATCATCATGTTTCGTCGTGTCGCAAACTCAGTCTGTATCGTTTTGTAACATCCTGCGTACATTGCACGTCCTTCCAGCACATTATACCACTATGTAATACTGTAGCACTATGTAACATATTGCAGCACTATGTAACAGATTGTATAATGTATTGTTGCGCAGCGTCACGTCATATCAAATTGTATAACCAGAAGTCATCTTGTATCACCTTCTCTATTCCCTGTATCATGCTAGACGTCAACCTCCATCGCTTTCTTTTATCTCCGTTATCACACTGGGCAAGTCAACTTGCATCGCTTTCTTTTATCTCCATATCACTGGGCAAGTCAACCTGCATTGCTTTCTTTTATCTCCGTTATCACATTGGGCAAGTCAACTTGCATCGCTTTCTTTTATCTCCGTTATCACATTGGGCAAGTCAACCTGCATTGCTTTCTTTTATCTCCGTATCACACTGGACGTCATCCTTTATCGCTTTAATTTTCTCAGTGTCATCCCGGAGTAGTATGTATTAACATTGCTTCATGTAGTAATGTGCGCCCACTTATCAATCATACTTCGAGATGCCAAGAGAACCTGGGGTGTATGACATACTTCAAGATTGCACATGTATCTTACGCAAGGAGATTTCTTTATTATTTCATGAGATTTCAAATGTATCCGATAGGTAGGGCATGCTTTATTTTAGCATAAGATTTCGAGTGAACCTGATGTACAGACATGATTTCAAATATACTCGATGTTTACGGCATGATTTATTATTTCAAGAGATTTCAACTGTACCACATACACAGGGACTGTTTCGTTAATTCAAGAGATTTCAACTGTACCACATACACAGGGACTGTTTCGTTACTTCAAGAGATTTCAACTGTACCACATACACAGGGACTGTTTCGTAACTTCAAGAGTTTTCAACTGTACCACATACACAGGGACTGTTTCGTTACTTCAAGAGATTTCAACTGTACCAAATACACAGGGACTGTTTCGTTACTTCAAGAGATTTCAACTGTACCACATACACAGGGACTGTTTCGTTACTTCAAGAGATTTCAACTGTACCACATACACAGGGACTGTTTCGTTACTTCAAGAGATTTCAACTGTACCACATACACAGGGACTGTTTCGTTACTTCAAGAGATTTCACGTCTACCCGGTGAATACGACACATGCTATGTTATATTGCACGAGATTTCGATTGTACCCGATGATATTTCATTTCACGAGGCAGAAATAGCCTGTACGTTTTAAAAATAATTGCTTCGTTTGTTTTTTCACGAGATAGCAGAACTGTGTATGTTGCATGTAAGTGTACTGTGTATGTTGCATGTGTAAGTGTACAAAAGTTAAAATGTGGCACATAACGTACACACGACAGCTTGCTTAGTGAACAACCAAGTCAAGACACACACACTCTTTTCTGACTCTCTCTCTTTGAGTACAAGCAAACCAAAACTAGCCGTTTTCTCGTTGACACATTCTCCTCCACACGATCTGTCTTTTCAACCAAAAGAACTAAACGAACACCCAAATGAAGCCAAACGAGCCAAATGAACTACCGAACGAGCTAATGACCAAACAAACGAATCAACAAAGTGACAAATTAATAAACTCCCAGTGAAAGAAACATGTCAACTAACCATTGAAAAACACGGATATTGAAAGTAATTTTGTTATTGCTATTAGTGAAATTAATAATATTTGTATAAATACAAACATCTGAATTAATAGAACGCCGTTTTCTACATAATATACAAGTTCGTTTGTAAAGCGTAGGCTTAGTTTGGATGAAACATCCCCCCCCCCCTTGCAAATATGCAACCAGATGTGCATACGCGTGTTTGTATGAATGTGGGGGTGGGGGATGGTGTGCGTCCTTGTTGAGTGTGACTATTGAACCCTAATTCAGCACGCGATTCTTAGTCTAGGCGTCAAGTGACAGCATTCAAAATTGAAAATCATAAACAAACTGCTTCAGTGCCATGAATGTGATTTTAAAATTGTCTCTTCAAGATTACTCAGTTTCGCCTTTAATATAACTTTCCAACGGTTTCCGACTCAAGGTCCCATCACGTTCTGATGCTTTTTTTTTTTTTCTCTAGGAAAAATCGATTAGAAATAAACAAGATTCTTGAAAAACCTCAAAACCCAATGTAGCACTTGCACCTGGTGACATTTAAGGACACTAAATCATAGATAGATAGATAGGTAGATAGATAGATAGATAGATAGATAGATAGATAGATAGATAGATAGATAGATAGATCGATAGATAGATAGATAGATAGATCGATCGATCGATAGATAGATAGATAGATAGATAGATAGATAGATAGATAGATAGATAGATAGATAGATAGATAGATAGATAGATAGATAGATAGATAGGTAAGTAGGTAGATAGATATATATTATAGATGGATGGATGGTTCGATGGAAAGATGAATGGATGGATGGATAGATAGATAGATAGAATGATGGATGGATGGATGGTTCTATGGATGGATTGATAGATAGATAGATAGATAGAGAGATAGAGAATAGATAGATAGACAGATAGATATATAGATATGAACATACTTAATATATACATATGACGACTATACGGTAGACATATTCAACGTGAAGCTTAATGACTGATTGTTCATTTGTGTCGTACACTCCTCGAGAAAAAAATATTTGTATTAGTTAGAGGAAAACATTTGCTTGAATAAGTATTGCTTGTTAGATATCGTATAAAATAAAGTCAACAACAACTCCCAAACTTACCGATGGCTGAAGATAGAATCAAAACGGAGACGCAGAGACAGGCGCTGGAGAACATAGCGATAACAAACGAGCCAACAGTCCTTTTAAATCTACCTAAATTTGTCCAGTACCCGTTCTGATTTGGTCGTCAGGAAAACTTTTTGCAAAAGCAGACTTTTGTCTGGTAAAGCACAGCGCGCCTTGCTTATGATCTCTGTGCTATGGTGACGACTGAAATGTACCCAGCAAACTATCACAAGAAAATCTATACTGCGTGAGCAATGCAGTTATATGTGCAGTGCATTTACACATCCTTGACGTTGCGAAACTTTGAAGTATAAAATGATCCCACATCTAGCAAAACTAGGTCAGACACACCCGACAAAGGCGAAGTATTAAATATCTTTGTCATTCCTGTCTTTCGGAGAAAACCGGGTCCTTAAATAAGATTGTAATGGAAAGCTTGAATGGCAAACGGTCTTGCTGTTTTCTTGGGCACAAGATAAAGTGTCTGTTTTTGTTTATTTGTAATGATTTTTTTCATAACATTTAAAATGAAAGTGTTATATAACTTCAGTTGGAATCTATCTATCTATCTATCTATCTATCTATCTATCTATCTATCTATCTATCTATCTATCTATCTATCTATCTATCTATCCACTGAGTAATACACTCAATAATATTTAAATATTGAATACGAATTTCGTGACTATATTTAATTTGTTAATAATAGGGAATCGTCATGACTGCGAGAAAACAATGAAAGGATTTGTATCAACAGCGTTTGCTCACCGTCTCTCTCTCTCTCTCTGTCTCTCTGTCTCTCTCTCTCACTGTCTGTCTCTGCCTCTGTCTCTTTAATTTTGTGTAGAATGCTATGATTACGGTGAAGAGGTTTTAAAATTTATTTTAATTTCTTTAAAATGGATTGATAAAGAGGAAGAAATTTATTAAAGTGAAATTAAACAATGATATACTATTACTCTGTGTCTGAAAGGCTGAAATTTGTTACTATAGTATAAAGATCTGAGTCTATTTTGTTCCTTATTGTGTCAAACATTGCGTCTGTCATCAGCTCCTGACTTGAGAGAAAAGGCTTGTGAGTAAGTCATCTCAGTATCAGCCGTCTTGCCAAAACGGTAGATAAAGCTGCTTTAAACATCTCGATAGCAATCATTTTGTCAAAATGGTAGGTAAAGCTGCTTTGTCAGTGTCAACGACCTTGTAATATATCTGCTTTAAGCATCTCAGTATCAATCATTTTGCCAAAAAGAGAGATAAAGCTGCTTTAATACTTTAAAACAACAATAATCCGTTTCATTTTGTTTTGCTGTTCTGAGGCTCGAATGAACTCTCGGACATGGCTATCTAAGCTACACACTTTGATAATGAGCCATGCAGAAAAGTATCAACGATTCATGCACTCAGTCTTTGCTCGACCATTGCTCTATTCAGTCTATTGTATGAGATGCATCTGCATAAGATAGCCTAAAATGTTTATATTTTGTTAACAATTAATTTTACCAAGGCGACCACATAACCACCAATGAGCTTTTATCTGCTCTTCAAATCACCATCCACCCACCCTTGGAAAACTGCATTCAACTCTTGTCCTCACACATAAAGTAATCCACGACAAATCATACGCTACTCAAAATTTCTTTTTTCTATGGCTGGCAAGATTTATAGTAATGCCTGATTGAATTTAGTTTAATCTAGCTTGATTTAATTTCTATTGTCAAAAGAAGTCTGAGTTTCAAATGTCCACCTCTATGGAATTTTCTTTCGAGCGCAAGCTGTGAGACACTCTTGATTTCGCACCTCAAATTAGTATTGCTTCATCTTAATCGTGTATGGTCCATTCACATTGTTCTTCTTACGCGTCTAAATTACGTCATCACTGACAATAATAATGTCTTCAATCTTTACATGTTTATTTCTTTGGAAACTTTTGGTAATTACGGAGGATATGGATACTTCCATGAACTGATTTAAGCAGCGAAGCAAGAATATTGTTGTTGTTTTTGATGATGATAACGACAACGACGACGACGATGATGATGATGATAATGTTGATGATGAAGAGGAACTTTTCTCGGGGTTTTTGTTATCTGTCGGTTGTGAACTTTGGGCTCAGAATCTAGCCAGGCTTTCCGGAAAATAAAGGCACTTCCAAGAAAAATCTACTTTTAGCACTGGGGCAAGTCTGTGGTTTTCTTGGCAGTTTATTTAGTAACTCCCAAGCTCAGATGTTATTCTCCCCAGAGATCCTGATACTTCTGGTATTACTTTTAGTCTTATGTTCATGGTGTCTCCACTTCTAGCCTGATATCCTATTATTTTGAGTCTTATCTCACTCTTTGATTTTATGTTTCTCTCATTTTGTAAAGCAACACTGATTGTTGTTGCTGTCCTGTTGGACACATTGACAACTAGAATGTCCAGTCTTCGAGAGAGAATTACGCGATTTATTCCTATTTTGAAATCCCACAGCCTGTTAACTTCTCTCGCAATGATTCATTTACGTTGTGCATTCATACTCTTTCTGGTATTTTGATTTTGTATTGTTATTACCATTATTTCTATCATCATCATCATCATCATCATCATCATCATCATAATAATAATAATAATAATAATAATAATAATAATAATAATAATCATTGGTAGGAAGGTTGTTAACTGTATGTAGACTATACAGTAGGGGTTGGTAACTTACAGTTAAAGTAGCTTACATGTTGTTAGAGCACGGATAGTTAATGTCTGACTAAAGTATTTCCCAAATCAAATTACAACATTGGTGTAGATAACGACTGGCCCGGGTTAACTAACTCCCAAATAGACTTGCATTACTACAATTGACAGGTCTATCATAAGGTCACTTCAGGTTAAATAAAGAAAACAAAATGGCACATGATCGAATGACCATTGCAAAATAAACTGGAGGAGAAGAGTATTATCAACAACAAGATGTCATTGGCTTGAAACATCACTAAATATAACACCGTTGGATGTACTTTATTACACACACCTGACTAAATTTTGCGATGTGAAACGAGCTCAAGCAACATTTAAAAAAAAATAATATTGCGAAAACTCGTAGCGAAATAAAGCTGTGGGGGTGATTTACTCTAGCAAACAAATAACATTGCTACATGAGTATATGTAACGGGTTTTAAGAAGCACGTTTGGTACGAAATGGGAGATCTGCGATACACGCCTGTGTGTCTTGGTTGAATGGTGTGCTGCCGAAGATCACGTTAACAGACGTTAATCCCGTAGATTTGGTAAAGGAGTGTCGTCAGAAGCGCTCTTGGCATTGTGAATAAGTTCACGTTTCTTTAATCCTAACGCTCTTGGCATTGTGAATAAGTTCACGTTTCTTTAATCCTAACGCTCTTGGCATTGTGAATAAGTTCACGTTTCTTTAATCCTAACTCTTGACTATACGAATAAACTATACCTGTCGAGGGCTTCACTCATGTCAGTAGGAATTACAAAACAAAAAGGTCCTTGTCTTCAGGAATTATTTTGTCAATAAAAATTACAAACCAATAAGGTCAATGTCGTTAAGAATTATTTTGTCAATAAAAATTACAAAACAGTGATGTCTGTGTCGTTAAGAAATATTTTGTCAATAAAAATTACAAACCAATAAGGTCCATGTCGTTAAGAATTATTTTGTCAGTAAGAATTACAAACAGCAAGGTCCATGTGGTTAAGAATTATTTTGAAACAACAAATATTACAAGAATGTACGTAAGCAGATCTGCAAAGATAGAACAATCTTGCAATCCAGTAAAAATCCATGTTTGTCACAGAAAATTTCGTTTCTAGTTCATTGCCCATTACGATTATCACTGTGATGAACGCAAAACTAACGGAGGTAATCATTCAAGAAAATTCCCACTGAGAAAATAACATTGTTCATAGAATAGATCAAGAATTTAACTCACAGATAAAGAAACAATTACACATAGAGAACAAAAATTTGAACCAGGCGGTGATAACATCAAATGATTTAAAGTTATACATTAACATAGTAAAATATTTCAAATCTAAATAACGTGAAAATGTAGAAAGCCAGAAAGTGAAATAATTTACATTACTTTAAAAGCAATAGTGTACAAAGAATAATTCAAAGCAAAACGAAATTATTCAAATAAAAATGAAATATATTGAAATATACTGGTGTCACTGAAAGCCACTGGAAAATTTTAAGTTCAATTAAAAATATTAGCAAGAAAGAGGAAAAATCACAGATATAAAATCAAATGAAGTCTTATGTAAAGCTGAGAACATCAATAAACTGTTTTCTCTCCAGATCACTTGAGATCTTACTTTCTGTATCTTTGTTATGCTATGATAACCCTTAAATATCGAAACACATCATCATCAACATTAGTAGTAGTATGTCTTCGGGCCGCGCTGCAAAACCTAACTTGATTTGATCTTCTGAAAAGAGTAAATTAAACTATGACTTGGGGAACTCTCGTAACGTCACGCTCCTGTAAGACTGATTGGATTACGTAGTGGACTGACACAAACAAACTACCCATAATATTAATTGATTTCACTTGTTTATGTAGATTGAAGAAATTTGATGCATGTATCAAATACTAAATACAAATAGCAAAATTATCGGCCCTGAAGTGAAACAAATTTATGCAATGAACTAAAGAGAGCGGATTATTTACAACAATATCTCGTAAAATGACTTCATTTCTTTCGTTTAACGCTCGGATTAAAGTCGGGTGTAGTGAATGATGTGGGGTGGGGGGAGGGGAAGTTAAAACGCACTCTGTGTGAGGTAGTGATTCATCTTAGTCTACAGCAGGGAGTCGGCTGAGTAAATCAGCGCCAAACGAAAAGAACTCAAGCGACTGACATCCGATTCGAGCACTAAATAAGGCTAAAAATGTCTGCTCGAGTTCTGACATAGAGCGGAATAGGGTCAAAGGTTAACTTTGTAATAACATAGCAATCAAGTTATTACCGAGCAATCCGTGACTAAGGAGTAGGGTCGGGTCAAATGACGTAGTAGAATTCGGACACTTGCCGGAAATTCCCTAAGTCGGCGAAATGCCGTCTTTGCACTCAGGTGTCTAGCTGACCAGTCAGTCAGGCGACGAACCTGTGGTGAGATCAGAGAGTGGGGGCCACCATGCCAGTATCAACTACGGAGCGAATTTCTGGTCATATAACCTAGTTTAGCAGTGATGTCACTTCTTTCCGTGCACAGTGCGTTTGCTTGCAACAGTTGGCGTGGGGACAGTGACAGTGACGCTGGACTGCCAAAAGTGCATTGAGAAGGTCGGGGCATTCAACCCATCTTATGTAAACAAATTGAGAGTACGAAGGGTCTGTATGTGTTCCTTCCATGTTGCCATGGCAGTGAGCACATCATCGATAAAATGAAATGGTAATGTGGTCTATCATCTCCTACCACTTCCGCATAATGTACGTGAAAGTACGGGAATGTTCTGGACTCCCAAAAGTTGCAAGATGTCGCGGCTGTATAAATATGTAAATAGCACGACTGCTAAACTTTACCAAAAATATAATGATTTCTCACGACGATTTCATCAGAACGAAAAAATATGATATTTCGTGGCAATGTAAATAGCAAGATTGATAAGCTTTATATAAAAAAAAAATATTTTTCGAGACAAAATTCAAAGCACGATTGCCGTAAGCGTTAAAGAAATATAAATGCAGCATGAAAATTCAGAGCTAATTATAGCCTATAAAGAAAACACAACTGCAAGAGCCGACGTGACGTTTCGACGACAGGAGGACAATAAAGTAATGAATTACCGTAGCAGACGAACAATTGTATGAGAAGCTTGTACAGACTGATTCAAAAGTCTAAATGCATAATGGTGTGGATTTTATTTGCTTTACTTCAATTACGCTTACAACACAAGATGTCTTAACGCGAATTCACCATGAGCGGGAGAAACTCCTCAGTCTGTGTTTTCAAACGAAAGACAACGTGTAGAGTATGTTTTGTAACGAAAGACAACGTGTAGAGTATGTTTTGTAACGAAAGACAACGTGTAGAGTATGTTTTGTAACGAAAGACAACGTGTAGAGTATGTTTTGTAACGAAAGACAACGTGTTGAGTATGTTTTGTAACGAAAGACAACGTGTAAAGTATGTTTTGTAACGAAAGACAACGTGTAGAGTGTTTTGTAACGAAAGACAACGTGTAGAGTATGTTTTGTAACGAAAGACAACGTGTAGAGTGTTTTGTAACGAAAGACAATGTGTAGAGTATGTTTTGTAACGAAAGACAACGTGTAGAGTGTTTTGTAACGAAAGACAACGTGTAGAGTATGTTTTGTAACGAAAGACAACGTGTAGAGTATGTTTTGTAGCGAAAGACAACCGTATAGAGTTTGTTTTGTAACGAAAGACAACGTGTAGAATATGTTTTGTAACGAAAGTAACCATTTGTTTGTTTATATTTATGATGACATTTGATTCATCGTTTTAGAAGTGTGAAAATACTTCACCAAAAAGACCTTCAGCACTCGTTGTGAATGTTAGTCGGCGCTGCTTGATAAACCTATTTTGATACGTCTATTCATTTTTTTTCATTCGTATTTCATTCTTGCTCACAAATGTTTTGTCCTGATTAAGTCTATTTATGAAGACTGTTGTAGTTTTTTGTTTTGTACATCAATAAAAAATTTTGAATGTTCAAGTTGTATTGATTTCTGATTACTAGCTGTAAACTACATTTACTAAATCTTTTCTATACTGATACAGAAATATTTCAACTTATACTTCATAACTTTATACCATGCAACTCTGTCATCTTTGTTACTTTAAATAAAACGTGATTCTATCTAACTTCAGAGGGTAATCAGTCCACTCTCGAACAAGGCAAGCACCACACTTTATTATAACGTGGGCTGCTACAAGTCTGACACTCTAACCTCAAACAGTATTTCACCCTAGAACTATACAAGTCTGACACTCTAACCTCAAACAGTATTTCACCCTAGAACTATACAAGGTAACACTTTACTGCCTCTTGTGTTTCCTCAAACAGTATTTCACCCTAGAACTATACAAGTCTGACACTCGAATCTCAGACATATATCACCCTAGAACTATACAAGGTAACACTTTAATACATCGTGTGTTTCTATGATGAAAGTCTGACACTCGAACCTCAGACATATTTCACCCTAAAACTATACAAGGTGAGACTTTATTACAGCGTGTTTACCTAACTTCAGAATGTCAATAAATGGAGTGTGGGAATCGTTACTACCAGTGGAGATCTTGCAAATAAGCATGTAATCACAGGTAGCGGAAAGAATTAAAAATACCTTACACCATAAATATATTAGGTGCAGAGCGTGCTAATTACTATTCTTGCATAGTGGAAAGAATTAAAAATACCCAACACCGTAAATATATTAGGTGTAGTGCGTGCTAATTACTATCCTTCAGGACGGCTTAACTTGCTTAGTGGAGTGCACGAATTAAGGTAGTAGTCTAGACTTTAAAGAATTTAAATATTCCCTTTGCTGTTTAGAAATAAATTAAACGTAGTCTCGAAAGCTTAAATATTGTGTTGGTTAAAAGAAAATTAATGAATCGTTGTACATTTCATACAACGAACAATTTACTGTAAGTCATCCCGTCTGCGTAAATTACAATTTAATTCAGTCATACTATTTTTTGTATAATGTTTTATATCGAGTAAACTCAAATGATTTCGTAAATTTAGATTAATGTTGGTTTGACTTAACGCCATGTTCAATCCAGAAATCTGACAATGTCAGTCACGTGGTATGAATGCGTTCCAACGTGTTGACAGAATAAATCACGTGATGTTATTACAGAATGAATGACAAAGTTCCATTTGACAAAAATATTCACGTGATGTTCTTACGGAATGAATGACAAAGTTCCATTGTGTTGACAAAATGATTCACGTGATGTTCTTTATGATTGAATGACAAAACGAATGTGTGTTATTCTTCCAGAATGAATGACAAAATTTTACTGTGTTGACAGAACAATTCACATGCTGTTCTTCAGGAAGTGAAAGATAAAGTTCCATTGTGTTGAGAGAACACACTACATGATGTTCTTCATGAGTAAATGACAAAATTCCATTATGTTGACAGAGCGAATCACGTGATGTTCTTCATGAATGAACGAAAAAGTTCCATTGTGTTGACATTACAAATCACGTGATATGCTTCCGGAGTGAATGTCAAAGTTCCATTGTGTTGACAAAACAAATCACGTGATTTTCTTCCGGAATGAATGACAATGTTCCATTGTGTTGACATTACAAATCACGTGATATGCTTCCGGAGTGAATGTCAAAGTTCCATTGTGTTGACAGAACAAATCACATGATGTTCTTCAGGAAGTGTTTGACAAAGTTCCAATGTGTTGATAGAAAACAAAATGTGATGATTATCAGAAAGTTAAAGTTGATTATTGTACATGGTTTCATCTGGTCAGACAAATTGAAAACAATCCGAAAATTATAATCACAAATTGAACAAACATTGAACTAGAAATTATTAATAAATATTAGTAACTGTTGGCTGATTGGGAAATGTTTTTCAACTGGACATGTTGTAAACGTCTGATTGCAATGCTGGATGGGGGATCGTGAGATAGTCAGAAGTTGAATGTACACAGGTGGTGATGGAAAGTAAGAAGTGGTGTCTGTAGTATGAAGGTGGTGATTGAAATGGGATGTTGGTGACCGAACGATTATTATGTTTGTGTAGTTAATTTTATCGTTTCATAAGTTTTCTACAAGAGAGTAGAGCCCATGAAAGTGATACAACGCGAATTCTGCAGAATTAATTAATTTTATAACGAGGGTTCAGCATGCACTTGCATCGTTTATTTCTGTATCGCCTTCATTGCACAAACACGCACACATACAAGCAAACACACAGAAACACACCCACGCACGCACACACGCATTCACACACACGCACGCACGCACGCATCCACACCCACACGCACGCACACACCCACACGCACACACACGTACACACACACACACACACGCACACACACACGCGCACGCACACACGCCAACACACACACACACGCGCACACACGCACACACACACCATATCATGTCACATCACAAACGACATTGTGCCAGTATCGAGAGTCGACGAGTCTTTTTGGAATAACGTTGTCATTATCTCGTTACCGTTATTAGTCGCCGCCTGCAGATCGCAAAAGTATAGGCTAAAGTCATGCAGATTTTTTGAAAATACAGACTAAAGTCTTACAGGTGCTGATAGATAATTATTTCATCAAAGCGGCTTAAACACCTTTTCGTGTTCAGCCAAGCGTATAACAAGCGTACTGAGAGAGGTAACAAATGTCGGGTATGACTTTTCAGAATCATTGTCTGTAGTTTACAATCCCAAACAGTGCTAAGCCTTTGATTGATGTCTCAGTCATATGCACTTGAAATCGATATCTAATATTCCAAACTATAAGTTGTGGGCACGACTTTCGTCATCAGGGGCGTTGCCAAGCTGCGCCAAAATTATCATCAGTCTCAGCGGGGGTAGGGGTGGAGTTGGAGCTTGTTTACATGTACTGTTTTATTTAGCTTTAAGTTGAAGAAAGACTGTATTCGCAATGAACACCTGTTTTAAATTTATTTACAAACCAATCTTTCAGAAGCTAATGAAGTGCAATTTCATGAGAGAACATTAGGGATCCAGAACCCCATAACGAAATCAGAGACTGATAAATAATGAAAAATAAAATATTACATTTTTACAATCATACAGTGACTATACGTAAACGGAACTATTTCTTTTTTCAATTATACAGTGACTGAGATAAACCCGCAACTGTATTTATATTTTTCAGTCATACATTGACTATACTATAAACAATTATATTTATTTATTATCAGTAAAACAGCAACTATACTAAAATATAACTATTTCATTAGTTACACAGGACCTCCTTCAAGACTGCAAGAGTGAAGGATTCTCGTCAAGAGTGACTATACTAGAGTTCATGATTGTTATCAGGACTGACCATACTAGAGTTCATTAATTAATAATCATTTCATTAACTAAGGGCGTGCATTCGCAATTTTGTAACAGGATCATGCAGTATAATGTAAATGTGTAAAGAACACTACACTTGCTTACTTGTTTCTATTTCTTTACAAACATGTGAATGGTTTGTAGAATGTTTTCTACTAATAACAGTGGTACAGATGACAAATGACGTAATGTTAGTCAGTGGCTGAGAGAGTGATGAAGTTAAAGTCAAATTATTTAACATGAAAAGGTTAAAAGATTCTAATAAGTGAATTTAAGGAAAGATAGGACAAATTCAGTGTGATTTTCAAAAGATAGGCTTTATGTTACGGAAGGAAATATTGGCAACACCCATGCTTCTACCTTTTGCTTTATCTTCTATCATCTACCTGCTATCTTTGTTTCCACTTTCGTTTGGAGATGGCTTACGGGGCTCCAGAGAAATCTATGCTTCAATCTTTATCAGTGATCAATGCATTTTGCTACGTCATCGCGATGTTGAGTGCTTAGGCGTGCGACCATCTATACTTGTTTTGTGCCAGGAACATATGGAACTCCATAATTTTGTAAAACACACTTTAATGTTTACAATCACAATTGCATTTTTAAAAGTACAATCAAATGTTTCAGTCACGATTGGATGTTATGTAAGTGATTGTTATATGATAAAACTTATAAACGTTTAAATGTGGAAAAACGTATAATTATAAAAATAAGTGTAAAAGCTTGTCTTGTTGATGGAAAATGAATAGTTAGAGAACACATTTCAATTTAAACTGAACATCAGTGGTTGTTCATCCCGCTCGATGACCTCTGGTGTGCTGGACGACACTGTCCCCCCCAAAAAGACGAAAAATGCAACCGTCAAGCAGGAAAGTGCGCACGTAGGTGAAATCAGGCAAGTATTTCTGGAATGTCAAAGAATGTTGGTGAGAAAGTTTGATCCAGACAATACATGCCTGGGATTGTAAATAGATATCATTGGTGTGATAGTGAGAGTACTCTAGGCAAGAAAAAAAGTAATTTAATAAATATTCCGGGAAAAACACAAGTTAGCATAAGCTCTGGCTAAAAGAAATACGCAGTGTCAAACACTGACAAAGACATGTGTATATATGTATGTTTATCTATATCTATCTATCCTTCTATCTATCTATCTATCTATCTATCTATCTATCTATCTATCTATCTATCTATCTATCTATCTATCTATCTATCTATCTATCTATCTATCTATCTAATTTATTTATTTATTAATCTTCAGTAAATTTCCTTACAGAACTGGAGGACAAATATCACGATTGTGATAATGGTGCTGCCTTTTACGGAACATTGCAGAAAGTTAGAACCACTGGTACGCGTTTTATCAATCCAGTCGATGTAAGATGACACCCGTGTGTAGACGCCAGGACAGTTAAATCGCCCACACCCTACTCCCCAGGACACGATCCCCGCAATCTTGTACTCGCCATCACACACGCAAGCTATCGGTCCACCCGAGTCGCCCTGAGATTGTTTATAATAAATAGAAACTTCATTTCACAATTACAGACAAAATGTACAGATATGCACTCGCAAACTAAGCTATACTTGAGACATAATTTTTTTTTAAAATAATAAATATAACTTCCTTTCAATAGATCAGAATCTAACAACTCACAAGCTAATGGTTACCAGACACATTTTAAAATTATGCATACACATATAAACTTTATTGCACTATTACAGAAAGGAGCATGATATATATATATAAACTTTATTGCACTATTGCAGAAAAGAGCATGATATATATATATATAAACTTTATTGCACTATTACAGAAAGGAGCATGATATACATATAAACTTTATTGCACTATTACAGAAAGGAGAATGAGGTATACATTCATAAGTTTGACAAATAGTTTCAAGGGCAAAAAGTTATAATCTATAAATATTAATTATTTATATTCATATTAATTGCTTACACCGGACTTAAAATTTGTCGAATTCCTATCCTAGTGAATGTCATATACAAATATTTTTGAGTATATATTACGTTGTGTGAGTAGGTATAATGCAAATATAACATTACGTCATATCGCATTCAAGGGAAAATACATTAACCCGGTTATGCTGCCTGATAGTGAGATTAGCAAGTTAAGACTGACAGGGTAACTGACACCTAGGCTAGATTTAAGCAGGTGTTTGTTAGGGATGTTTGACGGGACATGGATGCTATTTAAAGTGTTCGTTCTTGTAAGGGTGTTGGGAGTTCCGAAACCGGTAACACTCAGAGACTGATAGAATAAGAAATTAACGGATACGTCTATGAGGCTTGACCGAGTTTTCTCCATCAGCAAATTTACAAAGACCTGTTATGGGTGGAATTAGATTCACAACAACACATTAAAATTAAGTGTCTCAATCGAAATTTCAATAATCCTACTCATACGTTCAGCATACCTGATATAAATTCATATACTACCTGGCAAGAATCTGCATACATTCTATTCGTACAGATATTGCTACCGGCACATATGCTGGAGTCGAATATGAGTGAGTAATAGATTGTGTTACGGTAACAGTTGCTGTTACTGATCACTCGAATATTTACTTCCCGAGGCACATTGGAACATGTTGAACCTGTACCAAAAAATAAACACATTTTTATTGGTATTTAATTGTATGCGCCAATAGGACGGTCGACAAGTCTTCTCAGACATTTTAAATCTTCATGTATTTGCCTATATATATAATTTTTACTTGAAATTGAATATTTAAATATTGAATACCCACACTCATGCATACAATAGTACAAATAAACACACATAATACATACATACATGTATAATAATTATATTTATAATAATATAAAATATAGGCACATATATAAATTACATGTTTAACTAATATAAATATGCACAACATAAACATAAAATATGTACATATAAATACATATAAAAGTGCGTACACAATGACATAGTACACATAGATATTAATATTTATATACGTAATAAATACATATACACGTGCTTAATACTTGCAGACTGAGATATTTCACCTTTCTTAGAATGAAATTGCTAACATTTCTTAGACCGACATAGTTCACATTTCTTAGACCGATATATTTCACCTTTTTTACACTGAGATAGTTGATCTTTTAAGACTAGATAAATCACTTTTCATACATCGAGATAGTTCACCTTTTTAAAATCGAGATAGTTCACGTTTCTTAGATCGAGATAGTTCACCCTTTGTAGACCGAGATATTTCGTTTTAGATGGAGATAATTCATCTTTCTTAGACCGAGATATTTCACCTTTTTAAAAACTAGACTAATCACCTTTCATACATCGAGCTAGTTCACATTTCTTAGACTGAAACAGTTCACATTTCTTAGACTGAAATAGTTCACATTTCTTAGTTTGATATAGTTCACATTTCTTAAACTGAAATAGTTCACATTTCTTAGACTGAAATAGTTCACATTTCTTAGACTGAAATAGTTCACATTTCTTAGTTTGATATAGTTCACATTAGACTGAAATAGTTCACATTTCTTAGACTGAAATAGTTCACATTTCTTAGACTGAAATAGTTCACATTTCTTAGTTTGATATAGTTCACATTAGACTGAAATAGTTCACATTTCTTAGACTGAAATAGTTCACATTTCTTAGACTGAAATAATTCACATTTCTTAGTTTGATATAATTCACATTTCTTAGACTGAAATAGTTCACATTTCTTAGACTGAAATAGTTCACATTTCTTAGTTTGATATAATTCACATTTCTTAGACTGAAATAGTTCACATTTCTTAGTTTGATATAGTTCACATTTCTTAGACTGAAATAGTTCACATTTCTTAGTTTGATATAATTCACATTTCTTAGACTGAAATAGTTCACATTTCTTAGTTTGATATAGTTCACATTTCTTAGACTGAAATAGTTCACATTTCTTAGACTGAAATAGTTCACATTTTTCTTAGTTTGATATAGTTCACATTTCTAAGACTGAAACAGTTTCCCTTACTTAGGCAGGAATAGTTCATATTTCTTAGACCGAGATAGTTCACATGTCACAGATCAAGATAGTTTACATTTCCTAGACTTAAATAGATCACCTTATCTAGATCGAGATAGTACACCTTACAGTTCACATTTCTTAGACCGAGACAGTTCACATTACTTTCCTGTCGCGCAGTTCGGATTCATTACATAGTATTTACAAAATGATTTCTCGTGTTTATGTATACAGAAAAACTGCTCTAAACATTACAAAAATAAATTTACCATGGAAACTCGAATGGAATTGTAGCATGAACAATAAAAACAACTTCAGTAGCTGACATTTCGACGTTTTAAGAACAATACAATTATTAACAAAAGTAGCATATGAACAGTAGTAGGAGAAGTTTATAGACGGATGAAACACTTTACTAAAAAGATCTGAATAGCTGTTTTAACGTTAGCCGACGTCTCTTCACAGAGGCGTTTGATACATTTATTTGATTATTCATTTCTTTGTTATTTATAAATACATTGACCTTTATGTACACTCTTGTTTTCGTTTTGTGTACCAAGAAACCGTTTATGAATTTTCAAGTTGCATTGGTTCTAGTTACTACAAAGTACTATTGCTAAATCTGTCCTTATACTAATTATAGCACGACTTCAAAATGTATTTTACCCTAAAACCACGCCAATACATTGCTCTACAGCATTCAGTTTTGTCGTATGTGTTACTTTAAATAGAATGTGATTATGTCTTACTTCGGACAGTTTTTCACTCTAAAACCAGACCAGTATCACACTTTATTACAGCATGTGTAGTTATATTAAATATCCTATTTATTCTAACTTCCGAAAGCCACATAAACGGAATGGTGGAGTAGATACTGGTTACATAACTTAAGTAACTTAAATATCTCAATACTTCAATTCTGTGCGTACTCTAAACATGAATGAATCGATTTTATTTTAATTAATTAAAATAGAAAAATATTCTAAAACAACGACAAAAAAGTCACATTCTAATTCAGTGGAGTCTGATTCTTCCTGCAGATTTTGTATAAAGTAATCTCTTCAGAATACATGATTTTATAAATGTACATGTTTGAATCCAATGAATAAGCACTCGCTGTGTTCAGTCCAGAAATCTGACGGCTAGCTTCTTGTGTCATGTATACGATCTTAGAGCAAATGTCACTATATGCTTAGGAAGTAAATGACAAAGTACCATAGTGTTGAGAGAACAAACCACGTGATGTTCATCAGGAAGTGAAAGTTGATCATTGCACATGGCCGCCTCTAGTGACGCACATCAACCCGGAAAATATATATGAACAAATTTTAAAACGTAGCTGATGAGAAACTATTTATAAATGTTAGTAGTTTGAGTAGTTTGGGGTGACTGGTGTGTTTTGAACTGATAGAAACTATTTATAAATATTAGTGTGTTGGATGATTCAAGTGTTTTGATTGGACATTATTAAAGCGTCTAATTACTCTAATAGCAATGATGGATAGGGGAAGGGGAGATAAATAATCTGAGACAAGCTGGTGCTTAATGTGTAAAAGTGATGACGGTATGAAGATGGAGACTAAAGTGGCAAGATGGCGATAGAAGTATAAAGGAACTAGCTGGAATAAACAGTAATTGACCAAAGAATAAAGGTAGCGTTACAAAGGGACATAAAATAATTGAGGTATAATGGCTGTAACGGAAATATAAAAGATGAATGAGGTAAAAAAACGGACGCGACTGAATTAAAAAGATGGTGTAACAGAAGTGAGAAAATGGTGACTGAAATATACAAGTGGTGATTGAAGTGGAACCCTGGTAACTTAAATAAACATGGTGACTGAAACAACGCTTATAATAATGTTATAGTGGCGGCTCACCACACTTACATCGCTTTTTTCTGTATCACCCTCATTACACGACGAACACACACATACAAAACGTCACATTACGCCACGTCACGAGTATGACGATGTGCCATATCGAGAGTCGATGAGTTTTTAGGAGAAACGCCCGCGAGTTGTCATTAGCTCGTTACCGTTTTTACTCACGACTTGCATTTCTTGAAAGCAAAGGTTAAGGTAATGTAGATCTTGAAAGTATAGACTAAAGTCATGTAGTTCTTTAAAGTATGGACTTAAGTCATGCAGTTCTAAGTCCTGATAGATAATCATTCATCAAAGCGGCTTTCAGCGGCTTAAGCACAATTTTCGAATTCAGTCATGCACGTAAAAAGAGCACTGACAGAGGTTAGAAATGTCGTGTATGGCCTTCCAATGAATTGTACTTTGCACTTCCAAAGAGAGCTAAGCCTTTGATTGAGATCTCTGACATATATGTGCTTGGAATTATAATTTAGTCTTTATCAATTATTTATTATGGATACCACTTACAGGGTATGCGTGTTACCAAGCTTTGCCTAAACTCATGCCAGTCTGAGAAAGCGAGTGCGGGGGGGAGTGGAAGTGTGTTATTTTATTTATCATGATGTTCAGGGAAAACTCTACTTACAATGTGTGCTACTTAAAGGAAGTTAAAGGAAGATTAGATTTACAATGCACACTCTTCTTAAATTTTGCATGATGTTAGAGAAAGTTTGTATTTTCAATGAAAACGTTTCTTAAATTAGGCATGAGATTGGAGAAAGTTTATATTTTCAGTGCAATCTTTTCTAGGAGGGTCTGTCTTTTTTTCCTTTTATAACCAGGAGGGACACTCAATACATTGCATAACGCCTCGTCCAGTTTGATTGCAATGAGCAAAGTCCTAGAAGTCTACAGTCTAATTGTCTCAGACTAAAAACCACGCCCATCTCTACCTTGACTAACTCCTTTAATAAATGAATAATTATGACTTTCTCACATCTTCTACACCCACATTCTATCAACACTCATGTTCCCTATCCTCAAATAGGTTCCCAGTTAAATTAGCTTAAAAATAATCACGTGACGAGATCTTGATCTAAACGGGACATAGATTTAATACGTTTAGACTACCGTGCCCCAGACACCGCAGGTATTTACTTTAAAAATAAAAAATAAACACATTGAAATTGAAAATAATATAAAATGTATTTTTCAAAAAAAAAAACTAAGGAGTCACAGATGCAAAATTACGCGTTTACAAATGCACTCTCACACACAGCCAATATTATTAACACGTTTAATTAAATATGAAATGTTTAAACATCAATTCAGCTCAAAGATTAGTGCATATCTGGCACGTAGTAGAAAATTGTTTTCCACAGTTCAATTTGTTTTCCTAATTTCCTAATATTTCTTGTTCAGTCTTTAATTTATCACACAGTGATTGATGTAGGTAAACCATCTATAATAGAGAGCACAGTTTGAGAGGCATCTTTAAGACAAGATGTTACTATTTATAAATCATGTTCAATACAACAGATTACTGACTAAACCTGTTTCAGTTTTCGAATATGAAGAAAAATGTTTCAACGATCAAAATATGAACAATGTAATTTACATTATCACTTACATTCTGTGGTTCTCCCCCATCCGGTCACACGGCACAAGCTGCCTGTAACTGGGCAGGATGGATTAGTATTCACTGGCAAACTCCTGACCTCTGGTCTGCCAAGGTTGAAAGGTGATGCAAGTTTCAAAATAGCAATGTCGTTTTTATAATTGTTACCTATAAATTAACAAAAACATTCATTTCTAGTTTAAAAATCCAATCAGATTGGAAAGTTGTTTATTGTAGTTTCAGCTAGAAACAACATTCATTTCAATAAACTGATATTATCATATTGATTATGTGCCTTTTGCTATTATCATATTTCTTTTAATCATATTACTTTATCATGTTTCATAACATTATCATGTTGCTTTAAATTATTGTTATCATGATACTATTGTGATGGAGCAAATTCTCCCTTGCATTTAAATATTAAATATTATATTATATCAGGATGACTGGTAGCTGAAATTTGTTGTGTTTCTCTTTTACTTAAAAAAATCTGGAAGTTTATTAATGTAAGAAGCTCGCATAGTATTGTAGTACTGTTCTCCAAGCAGCAGACATTTACATAACAATAGATCGTTTTCTCAATGAAGTTCTATGGGGAGTCCCACAAGACCAGAAACAATAAAGTTAGAGATTACTGACCATGTCTCTAAAACAGGAGAGGTGATTAGCGAAAGGGGGAATACTACAGACGCCTACACTAATTTTAACTGACTTTGACGGAAATGAAGGTCAGCGCCCATCAACAAAATAATCTGTCTCCTGCCTACACAATCAATGAATTCTAATTAATTAACCTATGGAATCTGTTCCCTACCAAAATTGTAAGTTTAAATATCAGGAAAAGTCATGTTTCCGTCACTTGAGACAAATCTTCAATCTGATGGTATATCGACGTGCAAGTTAATATTTTATTAGGTAAACTATCTCATTGATTATTTGAATGGATAATTTCGAAATATATTTTGTTGTAGTGTTGAGGTAAAGTTTAAAATTCAGTTCTCATTGTATCGTCCATATATTTAGTATTCTGTGTGGATTATGATAACAACATTACTTTTGCAGAGCGATGTCAGTTGGGTACGAAATGAGGAGAGAAGGAACCTGTAGAATTTAACAGTCACATTATTTGTCGTATTCCTATTTCTGTTTCCTATCTTCCAACCTGAATTTTAATTTTAATTCGCACATTTCTTGTAAGCGTAGGTCGTACATGAAATTACACTATAATTCAACTTAGCTGCTAGTAAATGATTTTAGCGCTTGTATTGGAATAATTTACACCTAAAAGAGCCAGTTTCAAGTTAAAGATAATTGTGGTAAGTAACTGATAGAGTGATTTCTATTATGTAAATCTCGAGAGAAGGT
The DNA here is from genome assembly GCA_028829895.1 of Sinotaia quadrata. Lineage (NCBI taxonomy): Eukaryota > Metazoa > Mollusca > Gastropoda > Architaenioglossa > Viviparidae > Sinotaia > Sinotaia quadrata. The sequence goes on along the minus strand of CM054179.1, from coordinate 83,745,900 downwards.
TAAGACTTAGTGAAGGACCGTTAGTCAAGAGATCTAATTTACACTTCTATCTATTGAAAAGTGATTCACCAAGTGAACACTAAATTCTTTACTTATTTCCTGACGTATTATTTTTCTGATGTACATTTTCTCTTGATATATTTTGTACGCTGTATGTACGTGTTTTAACCATGGACAAACAACAGAAGTATAACTATTTCTTCTGTGGATTGATAGGTTTTATCCACATTAAAAGTACTATGTGATACCGCGTGATTTCAAGAAATCAAGAGGCAGTGAACAGTTAAAATTCAGTAGAAGAACTTTGCTATTAGGAAAATATGAACATTGTGTTGAGAGACTTGTCTGAGAACTGTTGTTATGACAACGATGACGAGCAAGCTAGTCATGCGTTACACTCCACTACGCTGTAACGTTCTTTTATTCTATCTCTATTTTCTAATTTCTTTCTTTTATTAAATATATGATCTAGTAAAAATTGTTTTGAACCATTAGTAATGAACAGATTGAATTTAATATTATTGTAGACAGCCGTTATGTGAATCTATTATTTTAAGTACTAACTGTATTTTATCTTTTTTTGTAGTTATTGTGATTAATACATACGATTGCTTTCTTTGTATTTTGCTTTCATATGCAAATCAGTTAGTGTGAAAGGTTGAGATAGGGCGGGGCTACTAAGTTATTAATTACAGATGAATCAAAACAACTCATTAAGTAAGAAGTCCCCGTCAGATGAATCTTATGATGTAGTTAAATAATTTCTTATGTGAAAAACTTTATTCAGAAATCACCAACTAGGATCTATCAAATGGGACTGGAAGAAGGAAATGTAATCAAATATATTATTATAAATTATATAAATTATAATCTGTTCTCTTGAAATATATTAACAATTAAGGCACTTGTAAGTTATTAATTATTAAGACAAAATATGTTACATGAGTTGGCGTCACAACTAAGATCATACAATTGCTGTCAAGTTGTTATTACCATGTTACTCTTATGTTATCGTTACCTTAATACTGATATGTTACTGACTAATATTATAATATTTATAATTATCATGTTACTGTTATCATGTAAGTTACAAGTATTATGTTCCTTACTATTATCACACTACTTAGATTATCATATTACAATAAACATATTACAATTATCTCATACTTTTGGTATAATGTGTCTTACAATTGTCTTGTTACTGTTATCATGTTTCTTTTTATTGTCATGCATTTTACTATATATTATACTTGTGTTTATGTAAAGATGTGCTGTGTGACTTCATTTATTTACTACAAATGTTTGAACTAAGCTTTGCCCATGTGGTGTATTTATATGTGACATTGTTTAATACCTTTTATTTATTGACCATTTGTGCATGGGGATAATGAATACCAAATACCATTGTAGGAATTGTAAGTTTGAGAATGGAGTGTCAGATAGAATGGAGTTATATTGTGATGAATTGGAAACTTAGGTTTCCTCCTTAATTGTATGTTACAGTGAACAAGTGCCTGTTTTGAGGCGCATGAAACATCTGTTGCAGTGTGTTTAAGGGAATAAGCTATGCAATCTAGATGTACAAAAGCAAGAAATGTTAAGTACATCAGCACAGTGAAGTATCAGAACCATTGTGATTGTGTTCTGCTCAAGAAACTGATATGATGGAGAGCAACAGGTTGGTTGAGGATGCAACATATCAGTGTTTTCTTATGCATGAGGCAGGAAACACATGCTGAGTGTGGACTTTTTGATATTGTGGCACTGTTGCAAGGCCAGTGAAAGGTGTACTTAATCCAGGTTATGTGAAAGATTAAAATAACTTTCCTCTAATAAACTCCATTTCTATTCTCTGATAGAATTAACCTGCATTTTGTATTAAAGACTGTAAACAATATTTATCAATGTGGATTCATGGATTATTGATATCAAGTTATCTATTTCATTGTAATTGTTATGTATATTTGATTTTTCTCTTAATAAATTTATTGTTAAATTTATTTACCTTTTTACTCATATTGAATTTGATAATCTTATTTTAGAGAAGAAAGTGGGTGGATGGGAGCCCACTAAAAATAGATTAAAGACGGATTTGTCTTCTCCTTTAGTAAGACGTTTTCCACTCATGGAAATCTTATGTGGATGTAAATGTTGGTTGATGTTGAGGAAAAGAGAAAACGTTTACCACTCCAAAATATCCGCCAAGTGAAAGACGAATGGTGTCTATTGGAGGATCATTAATAAAATAAAATTAATATTCTCATCACTTGAAATTAGCTATGAAAGATTAATAATAATTATTTCATTAACTAAGTGGCATGCCCATGTCACACCTCCTTACACATATCGAAAATCATATGTTCGAGAAGAAAGTGGGTGGATGGGTGCACGCTAAAATAGATTAAAGAATGGATTTATCTTCTCCTTTAGTAAGACGTTTTCCGCGCCATGGTAAATGTTTTTCTTTGATGTTGTGGAAGAGAGAAAATGTTTACAGTGCCCGCATATCCGCTAAGTGAGAGAGACCAGAGGTGACTTCTGGAGAATTATTAATAACATAAATAAGATTGTCATCACTTGTATTTAGTTATGTGTGATTAACTAACAATAATAATCATAACTAGTAACTAGTGTGGTATTGGCGTCACGTACAATTATCACTTTACTGTTATCATTTTACATAAGTTATCACGTTATTGTTATCATGTTTTTTACTAGTATCGTCTTAGTTACTGCAACATTGCTATTTATATTAATATATATTGTTAAAATGTTTCTAGCTGTTATACTGAAATTACAGATATCATATTGCTTTGGATCCTATCATGTTACGTAAAGCTATTATCATCTTACTTTCTATTATCATGGGATTTACACTTAACACAATATTTACAATTTTATTATGTAATCCACTGTCATCACATTTTTCTTACCGTTAACATACTACTTCCTATTATAGAGTTTTTTTTACTATTACATGTTTTCTATGGGGTTATTAACTTACTTATCATTATTATCATATTACCAATTATTATTATAATGTTACTCTTGCTATTTTATTACTTACATTAACTGTTCTGTTACATTATGTTCTCGTTACTCTTATCTTGCTTACTATTGTCAAGTTGTTTCTTTCTATTATCACGTGACTTAATATTGAACTGCTACTTAGTGTGTTGTCATATTATTTTCTATTATCATGGTCATTACTACTTCTGTGTGTCTTATTATAATGACGTTAAATTCCATTGTGATGTTATTTAATGCTGTAATGCTATTCCATGTCTTATCGTATTCTCTTTTATTAAATTATTGGTCACTATTTTCATGTTGATTTCTGTTATAATATTTCTTGATATTATTCATAATTCTCTAACTTTTATAATTGCACTTACTATTTAAAATTTTATTTACTTTTATAATGCTACTGACTACAATTTTACTCTACTGTTACATACGGTTATACTGCTCGTGAATGTAGACGGCCTTCACGTTACTTCTCTGTTGAGTCCTCATATTTAGTGTTGCGTAATGGGCTCCTGCCACAACGACATAGGACAAGCCGCTGTCAAAGAATAATAAAGCTGATAATTATGCAACAACCAAGATCACATTTCTATTCAAGTAATAATAAAAACTCAGATACAAAAAAAAATATAAACAGAACTGCACAGGCTAGACTTGTGATAAGGACAGACCATGTAGATTATAACATGAATAACCTTTCTTAATGAATATACCCTTAAATAGGATGTATCTCAATACGGAATGAACCATTAAATTTATTGTACCCTTAAATATGCTCTGAACATCATGGATAGTAGAATTCGTATAATCACTTTACGGTTCTGGATAATATTAACAGCTAATCTAGACGATATTAACTCTTGCGCAAAATAAGGTCTTTACAGTAATTACTAAGCTAGAACAATATTCTCTCCTGTTCAAGGTAAGCTAAAACGATATTAAAAACTGTACCAAGTAAATAGCTGTGCAACAACAACTAAGCAAAAACACTCGTACATAGTAAATATTATTACTGTAATTACTCAGCTAGAACGATATTCACTCCTGTACAATGTAAATATCTTTACAGTAAGAACTAACCTAGAACGATATTCACTCCTGTATAAAGTAAATATCTTTACTACTGACACTTGAATTTAATTATGGTCTTAAATATGGCGTGGTTGTAATGGCGGCGGTCTAATATATAATGTGGTTGCAGATATTGTCTCAAATATGAAGCAATGACGGTCTGAAATAGAAGTGGTTGCAAATGTTGTCTAAAATATGAAAGAGATTTGTAATGGAAACAACTACAATGGAACCAAAATGACTGTTTCAGTGTTTGAAAATAGGAGAAATTACATAATATATTTTAATTACCATATATAATTCAGTTGGTATTAAAATTGTATCCTTAACAGACTATCTTCCCATTAAACGTTGAAATAAATAAATTTCTTATAATTATTTCGATAACCAAAGTTATATGTGCGGAACTCTCATTGTTAAATTCTTAAATTGTATGTTAATTTACTGAGCATCGCACATGTATCTTTGGTTATAGACAAAGTTTTAAACAACGAGAGCTGTTTTCACTTTCACAAATAAACCTAAAGTCTGAATACACAAATATCAAAACCCTGCTAAGTTGTATGACCAATAATATTGGTCATAGTAAAAATTAGTGAAAATAATAATTATTGTACAATGAAACTGATTTAGAATTAACTGTATTCAGAGGTCTTACATATCAAAGCAATGTGCTGCTGTCAAGATGGTATTAGCATCCAGAATAGATCCCCCGCAATACACTTGGCTACCATTCGTCAGGTAAACCAGATACGGCCTTGAGTGAGGTGTAATTTCTTGTCCGTTAACGATTCTTTTTATGCGCTGAAACAAGGAAAGCAGTCGTATATCAGTTTATGTTCAATTCATCTCGTTTCTTTATTCACAATACTTTGAGATAGTCACGATGGCTGCTTTTTAATTAATTAAATAACTTGTGAAATGTCTCGCACCCGTAGTGGGGTACGTACAAATTTTAAAGTTTTTTCGAATTTCCAGCTTTAACATAATTTGTTTTATTAATTATCTCTATGAATTCATGAAATAATTTATAAAATATGTGACACGCTACATATTTTTATTATGATCGACTGATTAAGTATTATAATAATAGGAAATTCCCGCAACTCACTGATTAAGTATTATAATAGCCATTAATAGGAAATTCCCGCAACTCACTGATTAAGTATTATAATAGCCATTAATAGGAAATTCCCGCAACTCACTGATTAAGTATTATAATAGCCATTAATAGGAAATTCCCGCAACTCACAGATTAAGTATTATAATAGCCACTGATCGGAACTCCCTTACGTGAACTATGAAAGAGCGGATCTAGGTGTACACTTCCTTTGACTAGCTGTTTTATTAAGTCTCCAATATATTTATCAGTGGCAAATTGTTTAAGTATGTGAATATATTATGTCACGAATATATTTATCAGTGTCAAGATGTTTAACTATGTGACTAACTATATGAAGTCACGAATGCGTTTATTAATGCCGAATTAATATATTGTACAACTAATGTATGGTCTTAGATTTAATATATTCACCAAAATCAAATTGCTTTACAAAATGACTAAGTATTTTACGTAGTGAATATATATATAATTATCAAAGATAATTGCTTTACTATTACTATTATCTGGTTTCAAATTGAATGTATTCAAGTCAAATTACGACTTACCCTGTCACTAGCAGGTTAAGTTTGAAATTTATTCAGAAGCTATATATATTTTATCCTAAGACTAGCATTTAATTTTAAGTCCTGTACATCTGTGTTTTAAGCTTATTTTAAGTCATGAATACATTATTCATTGCAATAATGTCCTTTACCAAATGACCCAGTCTGATCTTACCATCTCAATGGAATGTAGTACCTTGTGGCGAGTATTGCATCTTTCAACTAGTGTCACATGATACCATTATGCAGCTACACTTTCACCTTACGCTAAAAATAGTCCACTCCAAAACCGTATCATTAGGACCACTGACCTTTAAACGTCGACTGGTAGGTGGCCTAATTCATATTCAAATGTTATTAAAAGTGAACTTTCAGAGCACTGCCTGACATGCGCGATGAATGTATCGTTTGAACAACCATTAACCGGCAGACTAGCGCCATTTGACCGTAGATGCAAGACATGGTACTCCCAGCTCTTAAAATATTCCCGTCTGCTCCCACATGAGATACCAATCCTATTGGTCGGCAAATTAATGCAGCAGAAAAACCATCCGCTGTATATATGCTTAGCGCTGAGCCACAAAGGCAATGGCGCGAAAGCGGCGGAAGCCGGAAGCGCCCCCTACACTCAATCAAATCAAATCAAGCAAAGGCAATCCCTGAGCTAAGTAGACGTCGGTCTAGGTCTCTAGGAGCACAGTTCGATAAACCTACCCACATCTGCCACCCGCTGATTACACCTGCTAGAATTCTAGACAACAGCGTCAGACGCAATATAAAGCCAAGCTGGCTTTACGATCAGCTTCCGTAGCTTTTATAACTGCTTCCTTCATATGTTTTAACAGTATAACATCTCCATTTTGTTTAAGACACATAGCCGTGATTACAACGTACTCAAGGATTCGTGTAAACCATATTGATAACTATACATAATCACAGTTTTATTTATACTTCCTTTATGTATATAGTCTGTCATCTTTATATTCTACCCTATATTTCTTCCTTCTATCCAAAACTTAGTGCAATCTGCCAGCTTTTCGGGGACTCACTACGGTAGCAGGTGACGCAGAGTTGTGGATAATTATCTCGTCCCCAAACTAAACGTCACCATTAGTAGCATACCTTATAAATAGTGCCATAATCTGGTATTGGGTGCAGTTTATTTCGCGAATCCATAGGTAAATCATCTGCAATTACTGTACAGAAAGAAACCAAATAAATTAGCAGAAATACGCACATATATTAGAGAAATTAATTATTAAAGATCTTACCCATGGATTAGTAGACGACAAATCCAAAGCAGTAAATACAAAGGTGATAAACATGGCTGTCGTGAATTTCAGCACGATGATAATTTCGAATCGATTATAATTATGGCAGTCTTCTAGCATGCCAGATGTTTGTTACTCAAATTCCTAACACAAATGAACTCTACTCATTGCCCTTATCATTATAGGTTATAGAAAGGCCCACTACAACCCTGGACACGTTCATCAAACCAAAGTTATTTCTCGAAAAAGTCAATTTATTTACTACAGAATAAAAAAACCAGTTTGCATTAAAGGCTCTGTCGCCACGATGAATGAATGAGGCAATTGTTATAGAAATGCATATACTTATATTAAGTGACTAGGTGCTTAATTTGTAATTTTATTTTCTAAATGTCAAACTCTGTCCAATATTTCAAACTTAAATTATTTATTAAAAGATCTTATCCATGGCTGAAAAGAATACAAATCCAAAGCAGTAAAGACAACATATCAAGTTAAATTATTTACTAAAAGACCTTACCCATGTTTGGAAAGGCGACAAATGCAAAGCAGTAAAGACAACAGTTGATGAACATGGTTGTCGTGAATTTCAACGCGATGATAATTTCGTGTCGATTCCTAAGGCAGTCTTCTAACATGCCGGATATGAGTTATTCAAACACCTAACAAAAATCAAATCTTATCAATCTAGGTCATACAAACTCTCGCAACACCACTGGACACGTTTATCAAGCCAATGTCATTTTCTGACATTTCTGTCATTTTAAGTACATGCATTCAAGTTTCTGCAGTACTATGAATATAGCAGTTTGAATAAAAGTACACACAACCTATAATAATTGAATGGGTTTATCATTATACTTTCTATATGTCAAACTTTCACGGTCGAATGTTTCGAACATATTTCCCTCCTCCCCCGCCTATGCTAATGTGCCTAGAAGACCGATCTTGAAGGTTAATGTTCATTGTTTGATTGATGCAGATAAGGGTACGCAACTCTCAGTCTTAATGTTCATTGTATGATTGAAGTGTATCAGAGTACGCAAGTCTCCGACTTAATTTTCATTGTTTGACCGAAGCAGATAAGGGTACGCAACTCTCAGTCTTAATGTTCATTTTATAAATGATGCAGATAAGGGTACTCACCTATTAATATAAACGTTAATTTTATGGTATACAACTCTCAATCTTAATGCTAATTTTATGGTACACAGCTCTCAATGTTAATTTTAGGATTGATGTGGAACAGGGTTCAAAACTCTCAGTCATGTTGAGGAAACAAGATTTTAATTTTTCAGTCTGATAACAAGATGACTTCTAATTGAATCTAAATAAGTTTCGTAAATGTTTTAAATGAATTAATCGCCAATTGGAATGGTGAACATTGTTGTTTAACTGAAACCTGGGATTGTGATGGGTTCTCCTTGGCAAAGGTTTTATTTATATACTTTTAGTGAAAAGATGCTATGTGCAATGTGTTAATTTATTCATTTATTCACTATATTCAATTATTTATATTCTATATGTGTGCGTTTGTGGGTGTGGCACTATAATACGTTCTGCCTCTGACTACTTTAGACATGTATCATTTAACATGCTTAAGAAGGAATTAACAAAAAATAAAGATTTATTTTAAAAATAACCTTATCACAAATGAATACAACTAAGTTTTGAAACAGTCATGTAAATATATTATTAAATAAATATTCAAGCCTATCTCATATACAATCAATACCAACACTGACTATTTCAAGGGAACAATCTCTACTTAAGATTTAGAGTTCTTTTCATAGAGTTGGAGAAGAGAAAGATAATTAAGAGATAAATGACTGAACACATGAGCTGTTCTGTTGGGCCATTAAAAAAAAACACATGTGTGTTATGTCACACGGACAGTTCATAAATCGATCAAACACAGGAAATCTCTCAAGACAAGGAACAACATCAATGAGGCAACAGGAAGGAAGAAGAGGAAGCAAAAAAGCACACCCTGAAAACATTCAAGTGTGATGCTTTTATTTCAGTCTATAATTTCCCTACACTCTCACGATCTCTCTCCAGTCACTCAACTTATGTGTCTGCAAGAGAATTGTTAGCCCTCATACACACTTCACTTGATACACCTTGTTATAAAACCAATCAAACTATAACAGAATCAAACATTCAATGATACAAAGTTAATCGGACATATACATATCAATGAATCAATTAAAAATATACAATATATCAAAATCAATACATAAAACAATAATTCTAATATATAAATTATTCTAAATTAATTCTTGCATTATTGTTCCTGACAACTCACAACAGCCCATGGTCTGCCTTTAGAACCAGACTTTCAACATTGATTGCAAGTAATTGGAAAAGGGTTTGACTGGCTATCATCATCCACATCAGCTAACCAGAATCACTCATCTTATCCCTCCAGCCACCATTTGTCACTCATTCATGTTCAAAACTACCTATAAAGCTTCTGGCTGAAAAACCATCTCTTTAGTCAGGTGTCAATCATGTCACCCCTCCCAGCCACCATTCGGCATTTACTCATGTTCACAACTACATAGTTAAACTTCCAAGTCAGAAATTGTCCCTTCCATTGGACTTAGCTCATGAGGAAACGTGAAAAAATAAATGGTTATCTATGCCTCGTCATTAATCCTCTTTACATTATGCAAGAGTGACTCAAGTGTCAGGGTTTGTGTCCAAATTTCCGGAACAAGATTTAATTCCACATTTATGATTAAAAGAGAATGTGCTTCTCTGTGTTGTTATGGGAATGATGCAGTAAGCAGATGAAATGACAGGAGAACAGGGAGAGACAAAGAAGAGACAGACAGGGTGAAAGAACGAGATAAAAGGAAAGAGTGAGATGGATGACAGAGAAAGAGTAATGGAGAATGAGAGAAAGAAAATGCACTCAGAGAAAGAGACAGACAGACAACAGGATAACAATCCTGATCTGAGCCAGAGAAAGAGATAAATTTATGTATTATTGTTTCTATTGCTTCTACCATATTCAGGATTTATGTAAAGGTGAATAAGCAAAATGCAAACCATGTGACGATTTCAAAGATTTGTTTTATTCTTAGCAAGATATAACAATTGGATGAATATTTGCACAGAGCAAATGACAATGTCCATTACAGTGTTGTCGGTGAATACTAAGCATCAAAAGATAGTGAGTCTGAACACATGTGTACCGGTGTGTAACAGAAACAGGAATGTGTTGTGGCATTCGTTTATGAAAATTTGATATCTGGCCAGTGGATTGAAACTCTGCCAGAATGCTTGGAAATCATATGGTGTCATTCGTGAAATAAAAAGCACTATTTTGTCTATATTTTTCAAAAACATTGCGTTTACTGTAGCAATGGACTGTACATTCTGTAGTCACCTGCTCAATGGAATCATACAACAAGATTAGTTGGTCCAGTGGATTGGGTCAGTGTAATATTGAGATTAGTGACAAGGTTTGAGTTAATGATAGGTCAGAGTGAATTGTCTAATTGGTGTTTATGTGTACATGGTTGTTTGAATCGGGCTTCATGACACCTGGCTGTCTGAATCGAGCTTAAATTTATTTTACTTTCTATATACCTGTAATCCTTCACACTCTTCACGTCGTCTGCGTTTAAACATAATTATTTTACTTTCTGGCAGTTCTGATATACTTTGGGCATCTAACATGAAGTTGGTATTATTAACCTAAATTTCTAGTTTATCACTTTATAACTCCATTCTATATTACATTTCAGTAAACTTACAATTTCCTGCAACAGTATTTATTAGACAATACACACATGGCAAAATAAATACCACATATCAAAACAATGTCAAATCTCGCAAACTACATGTGAGAGCCTAGTTCAAACACTTTAAGAATAATAGTCTACTCACATAATATATCTTATTAAAAAACACAAGTATAACATATCAGTTGCAAAAGTACATGAATTATTTCTAAGTCCATTCTCAATTAACTGGTCAACTAACTCACCATCAAGCTAATGACCGCCTTTCAAAACCAGACTTCTTCTTACCACTCCAAATTCAAAGTGATCAGAAAATAGAATTTTCTACAGCATGTAAACATTTTAATCTCAGCCCATTGGCTAATCTCGTTCTAATAAATAATAACCATTGGGTAATAAAAACTGCTAACTATATTCAATTACATCAGCAATTCTAGAATATTCTTGCCTCGAGCATTTACCTCAACTAAGACATTTTCAAAAATACCATCATAAGGAGTGCTCAAGGTGGGGTTACTCTGACAATTTAACAATTTATATATCATTTAAATTTTAAAATAGGCAGAGGAAAATTTACTCCAGCACAAGGTGGCCGAAAAGGCAGGTTTGATGTCGGAAACAAAAGCATTCATAATAGCTGTACAAGATCAAACATGAAATCACACTAAGAGAACTAAGAAAATTTCAAATGATTTAAATAAAGGCTTTGCAAAAATATAGATAAAGCAACAGAACATATGCAATCTGCATGTACGTTTGTGGATGGAACAGAACACAAACAAAAAAGCAAAGAACTTGCAAAATTCATGCCCAGATACCTGTTTAAGAATTATGGAGCAAAATCCCCGAAATGAAATCAGAGGCACCAACCATATGTCGTCACTGAAACAGCAGAAGTCAAAATACTGTTCTGCTTTGAGATAAGAACAGATCGAGTGATTCCTACTCGAAGACCAGACATTGTAGTATGATTGCTGTTTTTCTATTAGACTTACTGACATCATCGATATCACTGATCCAAGTGATAAAAACATAAATCAAAAGAATGAAAAAAGCAAAACATACCAAGATCTCAGATTAAAAACCCAGAGACTGGAATGTAAAAGCAGAAATGATACCTGTAGTGAGAGGAGCCTTGGGGAACATAACATCTGATTTAGAAAGCTATCTGAATAAGCTCCCTGGAAACCACAGACTCGCCCCACTACTAAAAGCAGTGCTTCTCGGAAGTGCCCACATCCTCCGTAAAACCTTTGATCTCCGAGAATCTTGGTGAGAGTCTGAGACCTGAGAGTCTGAGACCTGAGAGTCTGACATTCGACAGAAGGCGTAGAAAAAAGCTAAATAAATATGATAATGTTTTATGTTATTTTTGCTGGAACTCCCTAAATCACTTACAATCAAGCCAACTATGCTCACTATTCCTGAGAATAATGAATGAAGGGTTCAAGACACCAATTCAAAGCCGGCCCACTCGTTAGGCGAACCTATTGCCTCTATCGGGCGCACGGCAACAAAGCGTAAATTTTTGTATAGTGTTTACGAATTAATTATTTAAATTAAATAATCTATTGATAATTTACAGGAAGTAGATAAATAATATAAATGAATGGATAGACAGATGAAAGGGCGGAGTAATGGATAGATGGTACAGAATAAGTTTTAAACATCGCCTAGGGCACATGAAACCAGTGACCTTATGCAATCAAGGCCAGCTCCTTTAGCAGTCAAATCACTTTTGGAGAGCTTCTTCCGATTGTGGTCTATTTCGCGCAGTCGTTGAGGGAATGAGTGGGAGAAGAGACTGGGCAGTCATTATGTGAATAGCAGACATTATTTCTGTTGTAGACAGCTCTTGGTCATGTCTATTTCAGGTCCTGGTGATGTTGTCTCCCTTGTTGGTCCAGTAAGAACTCCGGTTAAGTACGTAGGGTAGTCAGCTGGAAGGTGGAGGAGATAATTTACTGCGTACCCAAAAAGTACCACCTCAAATCTAGCCATGACCGCAAAATGCGCCAGGAACGTGTTTCCCAATGGTGGCCTGATGATGGCAGAACGCATAACTGTGACCTGATTTCTGGATCTTTGATGTTGGTTGTTCCTGGTTTAGTTCGTTGGATTGTTATTATCGTCTGCATGGTGACCTGTTGGTCTGGGTCTTTGATGTTGGTTGGTCCGGGTTTAGTTCGTTAATCCTCTGGATGGTGGGGAAGATTGCATTATAGATTATCTATGCTTAGTTATATCACATTGTTTGTAATAATTGTAGTATAATATGCTCAAATTCATGTGATGTTTTGTTACACTATGAGTTGATGTGATCTCGGTTCTTGATTATTTTTCCTGTTCAGCTTTACACGATGAACAACAGCACATCACAGCTTTACATAATAAACAACAACACATCACAATTTTACACAATAAACAGCACATTACAGCTCTATACAACACACCACATCACCGCATATTTCAAACAGAAAATATAGAATGCGAAATACACAATGAATTGAAAGTAATTTAGGAACAAAACAACTTAATATATAAGGTTAACTTTGCAATGTATTATACAATTTAAAACGTGATATCAATATAAAAATTAAAATTTGTATTGAGAGCATAATGCGTAACATTTAAATTTGTTGTATCACAGTAGTAAACAAAAATAAACAACGCAACACATACCATAGCAAGATATGAAAATTATATTTTGATTTAATTTATTTATAAATGAAAAAAATATTTTCTTATACATATGTATTCCTTGATGAAAAAAGATGGTTGAGTATGAGCAGCACAATGAAAATAAAAGCATTTGAAAATGAACAGCACAACGACGAAATGTGTTTGAATATAAAGAAAAAAGTTTTGTGATAGTGAGCAGTCTGGCGAAGAAAGACGTATGAATGTGAACAGTGTGTTGAAGAAAGACATATGGATGTGAACATTTCGGTGAAGAAAAACATTTTAATGTGAACAGTTTGGTGAAGAAAGACATATGGATATGAACGGTTTGGTAAAGAAAAGCGAATGTGAGGAGTTGGGGGAAGAAAGGCATATGAATGTGAACCGATTGGAGAATAAAGACACATGAATGTGAACAGTTTTGTAAAGAAAGACATTGAATGTGAACAGTTTGCTGAAGAAAGACGTATGCAAGTGATATTTTGGTGATGAAAAGCATATGAATGTGAACAGGTTGGTGAAGAAAACATATGAATGTGAATAGTTTGGTGAAGAAATACATATGAAAGTGAACAGTTTGGTTAATAAAGGCGTTTGAATGTAAATAATTTTGTGATGAATGACATTGAATGTGAATATTTAGGTAATGAAAGGCATATGCAAGTGAACATTTTGCTGGTGAAGAAAGGCATATAAATGTGAACAGTTTGGTAAAGAAAGGCATATTTGCCTTTATTATGAATGGTAACAATTTTGAAGAAGGGCATGTGAATGTCAACGATTTGCTGAAGAAAGTCATATGCATGTGAACATTTTAGTGATGGAAGATATATAAATGTGAACAGTTTGGTGAAGAAAGGCATATAAAGGTGAAAGTCATTAAATGTGAACATTTTGGTGATGAAAGGCATATAAATGTGAACAGTTTGATGAAGAAAGGCATTTGGTTATAATCAAGACAATAATGTCATTTGAATATGAGCAGTACAATGAAAACAAGATGTTAGAATGCGAGCATTATAATAAAGTAGAATATTGGAATGTGAACAATCAGTGGAAAGGGGCATATGAATGTGAATGATGCAGGGTGAAAAGGCACTGGAATGTGAACAAGACACTGAAGAACAGCAGTGGAATGTGAACAAGACATTGAAGAACAGCAATGGAATACGATCAATTCAACAACGAATGAATGTGAGCAATATAATGAAGATAATGATTATGAACACAAAATAGCTAGTGACAAAGGCCTAATGACGTAGACTAGTCAACCAAGGCTTAAGTGGGAGTAGACTAGTCAACCAGGGGTTACATTAGAGACAGAAATATGAATTAACGCAAAAGCTATGATGTAGTGAACTGCGTGAATAAAAACACTTGATAGATCTGTATTCTGCAGACAGAAGGTATGTGTCAGATTTATATTATGCAGACAGAAAGCATAGAGAATTGCATTATGTAGAGAGAAAGCATATAGAATTGCATTATGTAGAGAGAAAGCATATAGAGTTGCATTTTGTAGAGAGAAAGCATTTAGAATTGCATTATGTAGAGAGAAAGCATATAGAATTGCATTATGTAGAGAGAAAGCATAGAGAATTGCATTATATAGAGAGAAAGCATATAGAATTGCATTATGTAGAGAGAAAGCATAGAGAATTGCATTATATAGAGAGAAAGCATATAGAATTGCATTATGTAGAGAGAAAGCATATAGAGTTGCATTATGTAGAGAGAAAGCACATGATAAACCGATACTTCTGCGGACCCAAACATTTCGTAGATCGATCTATATAATCTACGGTTTGGAAACCGTAGACATAGACATAAAACCACCAGCAGATAAGCGTCTGATTCATAACAACATTATGATCAACCATACATCATATCTAAGCCAAATAATCATCTGATATCCATTACAACACCATTAACTCTGCCGAAACTCTTCATTAAATTTACATTATAAATTTATGAACTTCTCAGGACTCTTATGCATCAAACGTACTTCAGCTTATCAATTTTGTTTTGAAATCTTAAAAATTAAAAATTAATTATGCCTCAATTTGCAATCATAAAATGCAATTTGATTATATATCAAAGGAACCCCCCAACTTACATAGAATTATTTTAAGAAATAGTATTTAGTTGCAAAAAAATATAGAGCAATGTAGATCAAATCTTTAAGAAATATTTAATAATAAATATAATTTGAAATTATTATAAATAAAATTTACGTGACGTCTTTACAGCACAGGGTGATCCAGTATGAATTTCCTTACGACTTAGAATCACGTTTTTGTTGTTTTTTTTTACACAGAATGTGACGGATTATACTTAAAATTCTTCCATTGTAAATTCGATGGGCTAGAGTTACTGTTCTTTTACTCAGAATACGAGGGCTAGAGTTAATGTTCTTTTATACAGAATATGAGGGCTCGAGTTGATTTATTTTTTTTACATAGAATACGAGGCTTAGCATTACATGTTCTTTTTGTTCTTTTACCCCGAGTGTTTGATGGAATGCAGTTTACAGGATTTTACACAGAATATGATGGATTCGAGATTAACTGGGTCAGAGTGAATTGAGCAAAATGTCCACCGTCATTTGCTACACAGACCAGTGCAGTATGGTGACTATTGCAAACGTCTGACTTTGGCTGACGAGTGATGTCGTTATGACTACTGCTCACATCTGGCGAGTATTGTGGTGAACTGTTACTGCTCGTGACTTTGGCTGACGAGTGATGTAGTGAATGGTTACTGCATTCCTGATCATTGAATCTAAAGTTTAAAGCTTTAACTCTCCTTTTCCCTAATGTCATGTACACAAGAGTATTTCTATTATAAATAAAATAAAACTAAATAAACCCACGCACATCATTATACAGGACGCCCTCACACACCATTATTAAGGAAACGCACTCAGTTCTGCTTCGATAGATGATTGATTAAAACATTCTATAAATAGAAATGGTTAAAAATAAACTCGAACATATTAGTTGAGGAAGCATGAAAGGAAAGTGAACGGAAATAAATTTACTGTAATACATATTTTGTATGATGCTCAAACAATGATGGATGTTGCCAACATGATGATCACGTTCTGCAAAGAGAATATCGTTAGCAAGTGACTACTATGACTGGCAGAGCCGTGGGCCTGGGTTGTGGTCTTGATCTCTGTGTCAGCTGCGTTTACACACTCTGTAAGGTTATTACCGCGAGATTTGCGATTATCATTAATCCAGTTCAAGAAAAAAGAAACTCGGGTGTATACACCCGGACAACCAGGCTTTCCACAGATCACGCTGCCATATGACACGATACCCGAAAACGTATTTCGTCCTCCGCACGAGCACACGAAAGGTCCTCCGGAATCTCCCTGGAATTTAAAATTTAGGAAATTGAAAATATATAAGTAGAATATATGGAATATGTAAATTTGTCTTGTAATAGAAAAGATTTTACTGTATGTCGGGACAGCAAATTTCAAAATAAAACTTTTATGATACTTAGGTACCAAGTCACACCAACGAATCTTGAATGCTGAAGGATACAGACAAGCAAAGGAGGGTGTTTCCACAATACAAGACCACTTAGTACTGGCATGTATATTTCCGGAAGTCAGTCATGAGATAAAAGTACACTTTAATAGATAATGTTTAATTCAAGGAAACGTTTACTCGACCAAACGTTTTGAGCTCACAAAAGGTAAGGCTTAAATCTTTCTCAAGACTGAAGCTTTTGTTAGGCATTCCAGCTCAGACATAATTATTTCAATCCCTATACATTTCAGCTCAGAAGTACATATTTCTATTTCTTGGCACTTCCGCTCAGAAATACGTATCTCTATTCCTATATTATTCCAGCTCAGAAATAAGTAATAATAATAATAAGTACAAACTATAGACTTGCTAATATTTGACTTGACCTAGTGTAAAGGCTATTGTCGTTGCCCGTATGCATACCACTTGTGGTGTCCATTCATAGAAGTGGAAGCATGTTGCTGACCTCCCCTTTCCATGAAACAGTATTTACAAGGATGTATCAGTAATGATGACGTCAGCCTGAGGCGGTTTATTTTGGCAGTCGTAAGCGGAGTATGAGCTTAAAACGTCAGTAGCTTGCCCAACGGCATGTGCCATTTGGTAACCTTGATTATTTTTGTTTGTTCTGTTACTGTACTGTTGATGCCAGGTTTACTGTTTGTATGTGACTTTTTTCTAAAATGGCGTATGTAAAAATGTGTCATTAGAAGGGCGATTGAATTTCTCTCGAAGCTCGTGAAAGCAGATGAAGTGGTCCACATTTTCTATTAGCTCATCAAAAGGGCGTTTGCATTCTAACTTAATTAAATTATAAGGTTCTGAAACAAACATCAGAAGCTGTTCTTTAATCATCATTTTCTTGAATCATTTAATTGATTGTAGGCCACTCTGACATGTCTCAGTGTGTGTTATGTCTACTGTATTACACTAAAATGTTTCATTTCATTCATGTCGTGCAGTACACATGCGCTCTTTGTAGGCTACGAAGCGAGCTGACAAAAAGAGAAAAGTTGTGCTTGAAAGATCAGGTAATCGTGTTAAGGTTCGGGTAACTCTGCATGTCTTTAAGTAAAGTACCAATTACGTCTGCTACTCGGCACGTGAGCAAGTAATTGACCCTCATGGCCCAATTCTACTCGGGCTATTTTTCTTCTGACAGCGATTCAAACCTGATCCAACAAACATTTACGTATATATGATGTTTTATTTACTTCTCACTGAAAGGCCCCACGGTGAAACAAAAGTAGTAAACAGGAACTCTAGGCTGGATAAGATATAAGA
The DNA here is from genome assembly GCA_028829895.1 of Sinotaia quadrata. Taxonomy (NCBI): domain Eukaryota; kingdom Metazoa; phylum Mollusca; class Gastropoda; order Architaenioglossa; family Viviparidae; genus Sinotaia; species Sinotaia quadrata. The sequence goes on along the minus strand of CM054179.1, from coordinate 83,727,603 downwards.
CTCTAGTTAGATCTGGTGGTAATTTGAATAATGTCTCTCTTCCTCTCTCTCTTTAACTTCATTTTGTTTCTGTTTTCTAAATAAGTTTTTCTCTCTTCTTTCTGTTTTTGCTTATTGCGTCTAGTCAGCAGTTAACCTCTACTGTAGTTCTTTTGGCTTTTGCTTCAGCTTCTAATCTTTGCTATTCTAGCTACTTTGTTTTCCAAAGCTGATCAGCTCTAACTCCAATTTCTTTCTCTGTCTCATTTAACCTAATTTATCCTACATTTTCATTTTCATCACTTTCCCACTCTGCTTATGTCTTTTTAGCTTACCGTAAACTTTTCCTCTCTTTCTCTAATTTCTTTTTTCTTTCGTTCTGTTTAATACCAGTACCCATTTAGCCTAATGCTTTAACCTCCTTTTGTGAGTTCTGTACAGGTTTAAAATCCGCCTTTGCCTAACTGTATTCCAATAGCTTACATCCAGAAATAATAGGAAATACGAGTTAAATGGTATTGTGAGATAACACACAATAGCTTACATCCAGAAATAATAGGAAATACGAGTTCAATGGTATTGTGAGATAAACACAATCACAATTACATTTGCCCATGTCTAACTGTAAATTTAAATGTGAACTATTTTTTTAAAATTCCATTCCTGAAATTCATTCTTAAAATGTAAAATATAAAATACAATAAACACAAATAATACAAAGAAATATTATTGAAAGTATAAAAAATAAACTTGTGATCTCAATCTTCAGGTACAGTGGAAAACAAACATTTTAGTGGGGCGTAGAAGGATGAATTTTAACAAAGCAACTGTTGATATGAAACCTGAAAGAAGTGTAACATATTCAGTCATGCGTGTAATACCTATATAAGAGGACTCTAATGCGCATAGTCACATACCTGATAGGCACTTCTAAGAAATGTATAATACATCTCATCTCTCATATTCTAATATACACTTAGAAGTCTAACACATCTGATATTTTGTCTGAAACACATGACAACCCTCATCTTATATTTTTCCAGCACACCCTTGTTGTGTTTCTAATATACACGTGACAAATATGTACCAAACACAGGACACTTATCTAAACAAAAATGTACCCGACAAGTTTCAACAAACACCTGAAATATTTCTAAAACACCTGACACATTTCAGGACACACGACATATTTCTAATACGCCTGACACGTTTCAACACACACACGACATATTTCTAACACACCTGACACGTTTCAACACACACATGACATATTTCTAACACACCTGACAGGAATCCTTTCCTTCGTCTCCTCCTGCAAGTATCATGATGTTTGAAGTGAATTGCAGACCACAGTTATTACTTCCCTTGACCTTGATGTCCACTTGTAGTGGCACGTCTGAGCTATTGCCATCTAAGAACAACAGAGCTAGATCATTACTTATTCATTGTACGTTTATAACTGTGCAAGAACAAACTATTATTCACGTTTTTTGACTGTTTGTGCTTTCTTCTTACTGTTCATGAAAATTACTATATATATTGCAATGAATATATTGTAGAGTTGACTTCTAGAGCGAGGTAACATTCTTCATTTAGCTGCGCAGTCAACAGATAATCCAATTCGAAAACTGTTTAGATTTGATAATTAGTTTAATCAGGGGAGGGAAATCTATATTCAGAAAATAGGAGGAATCTTAACCAGACATCTGATGACCATATATAGGTATGTGCTTTTCACCACACGACACAGACAAAATGGGGAACACGCATCACGTGTTTATTTACCATCAGAAAATATTCATTCACAGCCATGAATGAATAACGAAAGAAAAGATTGAGAATTATTAATCACTTGAAACTAGTTTGGGAGCACAACGCCAGTAAAGAGTGTGTATATATGCTGGCTAAGTGAGAGCAGAAGAGAAATATTTTATTATTTAGAATGCAGAGATTTTGTTATTTCTAAACCATTATAAATTAAATGTGAGAATGCTATGTATGTATTCTTTTACAGACACCTATTATGTGGCATTAATGAGCATTCTATTTGTAAATTCATTATGATACAATTTGTAAATTCATTATGATACAATATGCAAATTCACTATGATACAATTTGTAAATTCATTATGATACAATATGCAAATTCATTATGATACAATTTGTAAATTCATTATGATACAATTTGTAAAGTGCGCGTGTAGGAAGCACTAGTTTTCTTTGTAATTATAAAACTCTATTGTTGGTCAGACACTCTACACTCTAATTTTAAGAGTAACGTATTTCTTTATTCACATTTAACGAAATATTTAACTGGAAGATATTTCCTGTAAGTTTATAATGATAAATTGTTCTCTTGATTATTTGGAAATGTTGACATAATTGTTGTCTTTGTATGACAACTGATGAAGTTGTAATTCTTATCCCATTGCATATTCTTTAATTGCTGATTTGGCTAATATGCCACTTTGTATTGATTTAACTCGACAGGACATGCATTGGAAATTGTATGGGAGCTATTATTGATTTGTGTACAGTACTATTGTAAGAAACTGCATTATAAATTCTCGCTACCACTACTGCATGTAATTATTAGAAATACACTAGACTTCAAAGAGAGTGTTGTAATTGGATGAGCTGGATCTAAGAGAATTATGATCCATCAGTGACGTAATTCAGTAAATTTAATTAGAAGTCAATCCAGGGTTGCTGTCATTGTGCCAATTGGAGGAGGGTCAAGGATTTCGTGGGACATGCCATTGGTAAGAAGCAACCATTGCCACTCGTGGACCAATCCCAGGAATATTAAGTCACGTGGCTGCTTGCCATCACATCTATCACCATCTCTTTGAATTGAGAGTTACATTAGGCGCTCAGGGTCTTGTGACGTCATAATCTGTTTGACGTGGAGATAAGGGGTAGAACAGGATAAATTGTGCGTCTTTGCTAACTGTTTTATAGCAACCTGTAAATATTATCTTGGTTATTCCTATTATTGAATTGTTTATTATCTTTCTCTATACCTTAATTAATTCATTTGGTGGCAATTAATTTGGAGAACCCGGGAGCAAGCCGTATATTGGGAGAACCTGGGAGCAAGCCGTATATTGGGAGAACCTGGAAACAAGCCGTGTATTATTGGATCGATGACTATTAATTATAATTAAATTAATTAAATAATTATTTAAGAGGAGGAGATAGTATTTACTGGTCCTCGAGGCAATGTTAAGTAATCTAATTGTCATTACGTTAAGGTGAATATTTGTCATTACGCTAAGGTGAACAAGTGTCATTACGTTAAGGTGAATAAGTGTCATTACGTTAAGGTGAATAAGTGTCATTACGTTAAGGTGAATAAGTGTCATTACGTTAAGGTGAATATTTGTCATTACGTTAAGGTGAACAAGTGTTATTAAGTTAAGGTGAATAAGTGTCATTACGTTAAGGTGAATAATTGTTCCATTAAATTATTGCAACATGGATTGATATAGTGATCTAATGAGTATCCTAGGCAGCGGGCAGTTCTTATTTGAACAAAGAATCTTAATAACCAATACTAGAATAGGGTCGTAAATACATGTAGGAAAGGATTTTAAACATCGAAACTGTTATCAATCACTCGTCGCCTCAATATTTTCCACGCATCTACATTGTATAAATAAAAATACAAATAGTAAATACATTATATAGGTAAAATATAATAATACAAACAGTAAATATATTATTTAGGTAAACATATAATAATACAAACAGTAAATATATTATTTAGGTAAAAATATTATAATACAAAGAGTAAATATATTGATAACCAGTTGCATGTCTAATGAACTTGTGAATTACAGTGTAGATCACCATGACAGCAATGTACACAAATGAAGCGATGACTAAAGGGATGCGCGAGGACTTTTTTGTTACGTCAGACATTCGCCAGACTACTTTGTAAGCACGTCATCAAACTGATAAACTGTAAATGTGTGCATTGATGTCTGACAGCATACGTCAATAACTTACTGGTTTTTGTGAGGCCCCAGCCGGCCACACTGCATGAATCACCCACAGCCGGACATAAGGCATTACTGTTGACGGTTAGACATTGGACAGTTCCACTTGTCAGGTTCAAGGGCGTTTGAAGGTTCAAAATGGCGATGTCATTGTCATTGGTTATGTCTGAAAAGAAAGGGATATAACTCAAGATATGAGGCCAATATTAACTAGCCATGGAAACGTTCAAGCATGAACAATTAGCAGTCATTAATTAATTAATGTAAATATCAAGTCCTTCATGTATTCACATTTTGAAATAATCTACTGACTCGATGTTTAACCACAATCACAACGTCACACACACACACACACACACACACACACACACACACACACACACACATACACACACAATCACTATAATATGCCAGAACTAAATACTTTTAGAAATAATTCTTTATTTTCATAATAATATATTATATAATAAGCGCTATTTTTTCAATTCAGTTTGCAAATATTAAGATTGTTCAGAAAAAAAATACTAACTGCAATATATTTATTTCTGGATATTTAAAAATATTTGTTTTGTAACATTTAGTTTGAATGAGTTTGCTTGACAATTTACAAATTATTGCAAAATTCGCAAAGGGTCTCGTGAAATTTACGCAGATAGATCGATCGATAGATAGATCAATATATAGATAGCTAGATAGATAGATGGATAGATAGATAGATGGATAGATAGATAGATAGATAGATAGATAGATAGATATATAGATAGATAGATAGATAGATAGATAGATGGATGGATAGATAGATAGATAGATAGATAGATAGATAGATAGATAGATAGATAGATAGATAGATAGATAGATAGATAGATAGATAAATAGATTGATAGATAGATCGATAGACAGATAGATAGATAGGTAGGTAGGTAGGTAGGTAGGTGAGTGTTTAGGTTCTATAAAATTACCTCAGAAACATTACTTTCTAAACAAGATAAAGCAGATAGCACAAAATCAGGTGACAAACGATTTAGAGAAAATTGACAACTCACTGTCATAGCTTCCATGAACAGCAACATTCTCTCTCGAAAATGAAATTTTCTGGACATTACTGTCATCGTTTACAGCCGTTGTGATGGAATGTGCCCCGGCCAGCACTTTGGCTTCTTTAAAATCGCTTTCAAAACATAATTTTTTAATAAAATACATCGACTGACAGATAGATAGACAGATAGATACGTAGATAAGTAGGTAGGTAGGTGGATGGAATAATGGATGGATGGTTAGATAGATAGATAGATAGATAGATAGATAGATAGATAGATAGATAGATAGATAGATAGATAGATAGATAGATACATAGATAGATAGATAGATATTTTCTGCCTAATGTGTGCAAGTTCCCTTCCACACACTCAAATCGTTCACCTGATAAATTTCACCTACATTTTGTACGTATAACCTTCTAATTTGACCTTCCCAATGTGTTCAAGAGAGAACAGACTCCTTAGGCGTTCCCATCACCATTCTGCTAAAACTGATGTTTCATGGTTAGGTTTGGTCCTTGTTTGTTATCCCCCTTTTTATTTTAAAGATAATTGGCTTATGCTTCTTGAGGATATATTATTTTATGGTCCATTTATTTTGGCACAAATATTAAACTTTTAGAGTCTAGGTTAGCCGCAAGGTGGTCATTATTAGCCCCTGTTCGACTTCACTCTAGTCATTATTAGCCACAGTTCGACTTCACTCTAGTCATTATTAGCCCAGTTCGACTTCACTCTAGTCATTAGTAGCTCCTGTTCGTCTTCACTCTAGTCATTAGTAACCCTCATTCAATTTCACTCTAGTCATTAGTAGCCCCTGTTCGTCTTCACTCTAGTCATTAGTAACCCTCATTCAATTTCACTCTAGTCATTAGTAGCCCCTGTTCATCTTCACTCTAGTCATTAGTAGCTCCTGTTCGTCTCTATATATATTAAAATTGAATTCACGTAAATACATGTTTAAGAAATTCTTTTTATAAAAATCTGTCAGATATTATATACATATTTTTAAAAGCCTATGAATTCGAGTAAATAAATGTTAAGAATTTTTTAAAAATTACAATCTGTCAAATTGTATGTATACATATATATTTTGAAAACCTTATATAATGTAAATAAATGTTTAAGAAATTCCTTTAATTAAAATCTGTCAAATTTTAATTTAATAATATAGAATAATAATATAGAAATTTAAAGAAATACTTTGTATTAAAACTGTCAAATTGTATAGAGAGAAATATATTTTTAAAAGCATGAATTCATGCATATGAATGTTTAAATAATTCTTTTTATATGTTAAATTTTATATATAATATAAAGGTTTTAGAAAATATCTTTTTATTAAAATGTAACATATTTTATACATAATTTTAAAATCATGAATTCATGTACATAAGTATTTAAGAAATTATTTTGTCTTATTAAAATCTGTCAAACTTTGTGTATTCATGCACCACATACCCTTTACCTCTTACTCTGAACCCTGGAACCTTACAGCCCTGAAACTTTGTACCCTGTTTTGTACCTTGTCCCTCTAATTCAGTAGTTGAAACCCTGACAATTACTCCAGTTTCTAATACATACTTTGGAATGCAGTGGGCAGCCGTCACAATGGTGTACTCATCAAAAATAGTGCCACCACACGCAATGTCATCAATGCTGACGTACACCAGATATGGCCTGGAGTTACGATTTATTTCCGTTCCATTAACTATTCTTCGCACTCGCTGTTACAATCAATAAATTTATTAATCAGAAAGAAAGAAACAAACAAACAAACAAACAAACAAACAAAGAAAGAAACCAACAATAGAAACAAAAGAAAGATACAAAGAAAGAAACAAAGAAAGAAACAAAGAAAGAATCAAAGAAAGAAACAAAAGAAAGAAACAAACAAAAAAAACAAAGAAAGAAACAAACAAAAAAACAAACAAACAAACAAACAAAAAATCAAAGAAAGAAAGGAACAAAAGAAAGAAAGAAACAAAGAAACAAAGAAACAAAGAAAGAAACAAAGAAACAAACAAACAAACAAACAAACAAACAAAGAATCAAAGAAAGAAACAAACAAAAGAAAGAAAGAAAGAAAGAAAGAAAGAGCGATTAAACATGAACACTAAGAATATGTTTATAAAAATCAAACAAAAAATACATTAATACTGTAGTAAATGTGGTTTAAATACTACTACTACTGTCACAGTCTGATAAAATTGTCCGACCTGATGACCCACTTAGCCTTGTTTACTTCAAATTCGAATATTTGAAACCCTTGACTCTTTGTTCAAAGCTCCCTTTTTCTAGGCGCTTCTAGAACAGGTCAAGATGTTATGTAACTTTAGGACCATTGTCCAGTTCTCGAACCAACCACATGCTTTGCGAACAGTCACGTGATACGCAATATACCTTTCTATATATGTACCCACACGCTTCCGCTCCCTCACTTCGAGCACATTTTAGCTAATTCCATCAGCTTACTCGGGTCGTGAGAGGCAGCCGGCGCCATAGAGAATCAAGGTACCCTTCGACTTCTCTCAAAGGTATCATTTTATTTAATAGTATTTGCCTATGTATTGTTTAAGTATGTATTTGTGCTATGTATTATATGATTTCCATATACACTTGAGCATGGTTCAGAGAAATAGCTGAAAACCTATATGTTACGGAATATAAATTTATTGTAACCATTTTTCCATTTCTGTACTTTAATTTATATTGTTTTAATTCACTAAGAGCCAGAATGCTGCGCTCGATATGAATTCTTCATGTAATTCAATTATTGCGTGTAATTTTAATTGTAAATTGTGAAGCGCTCTGTCGGTTTGAATTACCTCTTGTATGAACATTAATTTAACGTTGTATCTATTTTATTGCTTCATACGTCATGACTGTTAAATGGAACACGTGTGAGACGATTATATTTTTTCTAAAATCTAATTGTAAGCGACGCGAGGTCGAAACTCTTTGTTCAGCGCATTTAATTGAGCCATGCCTAGGTAGGACCTGTTAGGTTGAGAATTATATCCAAACACGTTGCATCCACAGGTCGGCTCATGGTTCATGTTCACCCATGCCTCACCTGCATTAGCTTATTGGTGTAAGCGTGTCGAAATCCACTCTGAGGGCCATGCTGCAAAAATTCCAGTTCCTAGCCACTAACAAAGGGACATCATTCCTTATGCACCACGTGTGTCGTTAAAGGGGGACTGAGGGAACGAATCAGCATGATTGAGTGTTGAGACCAAGGATACAAGAATAGAGCTAAGTGCAAGATCAAGTGTACAGATCTCAAAGGAACACTTTTCTGGCAATTTAGATTGACAAAAATCAGGCATAGGCGCGTAAAGACAGAGTGAAGACTATTCGCGTTGCATTCGATTTATTGTTAATTTGTTAAACTTTATTAAATCTTATTTTCTTTGTTAATACCTCTTAGTAGTTGATTTCTATGCACAATAGACCAATTAGATTAATTCTTAGATTTGAATGGGGGCGGATGAGCAGAAAGATTGATGACGAGTGCATATTAATTTAGAGGGATTTAACTGTTTTCAAATCTAGCTAAAAGTTCGCAGTTTATTAGTCTGTAAATTTGTCGTCTGAACTACAAGACGCACTTTTAATTAGTCAGATAATAAATTGAGCAACCAGTCTGCGTAGAATATGAGAGGAAGAATTAATTATATTTAAAGTCTTTTAATTATTCTAAGCGGGGTCTTTAAATAAATACTGGAAACGTAACAAGTGTGGGTCGTCGCGGGATTGATATGTATTAAATTGTAAATTGTAACATTTTTATACATAGGGCGTATCATAAACCTAGAAACGAACGAACAGAATTGCCAATTGTTCTTTTGATTTTTGTATCACTGATTTTCTTTGCTTTTGTTGTGACATGTGCATGTATTCTTTTGCAGAGTAGCGTGCATGTTAGTTAATGTTGATATATTTAAGCGTAGTTAAATATGTCATGTTAGCTATTGAATGATTTATTTAGTATTGTGTTACTGAGTACTTCATTGTGAGGAGTCGAAGGTTATACCGCCAGCTAGGAGAGTTATCGGTAATAACAGACTTCGGACTATTATATTTAGGGTGCTAGATATAATGTGTAATGTTGTATGGTAGGAGCCGTGACATTACGAAAGTCTTGGAACAGCGGACACTGTGACAAGCAGGTGAAACGTGTAAGAGTTAACGCGCAATTTATTTCGGAAGGTGTTCTGAGTAAATTAAATAATTTTTGTAAGGTTGTAGCCTAAAAGTTATTTTCGGGATAAGCGGAGTTATCGCCGACGGTTAAAACACACAATTCACGAGATACATTCTTATTGTAGCCAGCGCGCTAAGACAGTAAAATGGATCGCAAACAGGTTCTCGAAGACCTGAAAGAAACCGGTATCATGATAGGATATCAGGGTGACGAACTGACTAGCTACATTAAAACTGAGCTAGAGAAAGCGGAAAAGGAGAGACAAGAGATAGAAAGGGAAGAACGGTTAGCCGCCCGCGAAGCAAAAAAATTAGAGGCTGAAAGACTAGCCGACATCGAAACAAAACGTATCGCAGCGGATACAGAAGCCAAACGCATCGCGGCAGACGCGGAAATAAAACGGTTAGAATGGGAAGTAAAGAAACTAGAAGTTACCAATCCAAACCGTGATCGCAGAAGCAGTGGTGATTCGCGTTCTAGCGATGGAAATAATCACAGTAGAATTGAAAATATCATTCCAAAGATAAATATGGTCCCATTTGATGAGAACAAAGATCAAATAGACGCGTATTTAAAAACGTTTGAAAAGTTAGCCAGAGCAACGAACATTCCAGCGGAACATTGGGCGATAAATTTATCGGGGTTATTGCAGGGCAGTGCGAAAAACGAGTTCAATAAGCTTAGCGATTCTGAGTCAGATAATTACGACACAGTCAAGGCCGCATTATTGAAACGTTACAAACTCACAGCAGATACATACCGACGTAAGTTTAAACAGGCCACTAAAGCCAGTTCAGAGACGCACGCACAGTACATACGACGCGTAGCTGACTTGTTCCAAAGATGGATAGATCTAGCCGAAACTCCACAGACGTACGCAGGTCTTAGGGATGAAATGGTAAAAGACCATATTCTCGGGTCATACAAATCAGATCTACTGATTCACTTAGCAATAAGGGAAAAATCTACGCTAGAGGAGATAGGCAACGCCGCCGATCGCTTTGATGACGCACATTCTCGATTCTCGAACGCACACGCGAACAACAAGTCTCGACCGAACGAACCGCAGACTCGAAAGGATAAGAAAAATGACGGGAAGGCACCTAATGAGCGTGATGATAAAACATCTAAACCCGACACTAAAAACAAGTCCGACAAACAGAAAGATAAAAAGAATCTTGCATGTTACACTTGTGGTGATAGTGGCCATTTTTCACGAACATGTCCTGAAAAGAAAACAGCTAAGGTTTACGCAGTAGAAAGTCATACACCTAAAACGGAAAAATCGAATCGAACACCAGTACAGGCAAACGGTCACGATACAATCGCTTTGCTTGATACAGGGTGTGAGCTGGACGCTATAGTAAATGCATCATTAGTTAACCGTACCGACTACACAGGGGAGACAATCTCTGTCACCTTTGCAAACGGCGAAAAAGACATTTTACCAGTAGCTGAGATCTCGATTGTTTCAGACTTTGTAGAAGGAACAGTCAAAGCGGCAGTTATGGAAAACTCACCGCATGACGTGATCCTTGGTTGCAAGTATGTTTTGCCGTGCAAAAAACAAACTTCAACTGAACCACCACTGGTTAACGCTGTAACCAGAGCAGCGAGTAGTAAAGACAAATCTGTAACTGCACCGATGTCTGCCGCACCAGCCGTAGATAAAGCAACAGTTAGCGAGATTAAAATATTACAAGCTGAGGACGAAACACTAGACAAGTTACGCAGACAAGCTGTACTTGTTAGTGACGTCAACACTGACGATTCGAATAAGAAAGCGTGCATTATTCTGAAAAAGGGTTTATTGTACCGCTATTCGAAAGTGGGAGACGAATTTCGGAAACAATTAGTCGTTCCACAAACCAAACGAAATGACGTATTACGATTAGGTCATGAGAGTCTTTTTGGTGCACACATGGGTGTACAAAAAACAACTAGTCGTATTACAAGTGAGTTTTATTGGCCGGACATCACTGCCGATATCCGTAGATTCGTGTTAAGTTGCGACACATGCCAGAGAACACAGTCTAAAAATTCAATCAGACCCGCACCGTTAGGAGAGCCTGAACTGATCAGTGAACCCTACAAGCGCGTAGCATTGGATTTGATTGGGCCTATAATACCCACATCAACGAGAGGTAATCGATACGTGCTGACCACTATTGATTACGCAACAAGATTCGCCGACGCAGTACCATTGAAAAATATTGATACTGAAACTGTCGCCGAAGCCCTTTTCGGTCTTTGGAGTCGTGTTGGAATTCCTACTGAAATTTTGACGGATCAGGGGAGTCAATTCATAGGCAACGTAATGAAGGAAGTAAATCGCTTACTTTCCATCAAACATCTTACTTGCACACCATACCACCCCCAGGCAAATGGTCTGATTGAAAAATACAATGGGACATTAAAAACAGCACTTAAAAAGCTCGCCACAGATAAACCGAAAGACTGGGACAGATACATCCCTGCCCTACTATTTGCATATAGGGAGGTGCCACAATCTTCCACCGGGTTTTCACCATTTGAGCTACTTTACGGACGTACTGTACGCGGACCGATGATGATTTTGAAGGCACTTTGGACTGATGAAAAGACAGATGACGAAGTTAAGACAACTTATACATACGTCACTGACTTAAGAAACCGTCTTGAAACTATAGGCAAGATAGCACGGGAAAACTTGACGATAGCTCAGTCTAGACAGGCAGAATATTACAATAAGCACACCAAACCTAGAGAATTTGAAGTTAATGACAAAGTGTTACTGTTGCTTCCTGAAGCACATAACAAACTTCAGATGAAATGGAAGGGGCCCTTTGTAGTTACCGCCAAGCTAGGGGGACTGAACTATAAGGTGCAGACAGGAAAGAGAGAGAAAATCTTTCATGTTAACCTACTCAAAAAGTACATAAGCCGTGAGGATCAAACCACTCAAGCTGATTTTGTCGTAGCGACGATAGTTACAGAAGACGAGGGGGATACTGATTGCGTCACTGGTACTTTACCAAACTGTCCTCTACAGACGGACGAAACTGTCAAAGACGTTAGGGTAAATGAAGCCTTGACAGAAAGACAGAAAAAAGAAGTGAATGAATTGCTTAATGAGTTCTCATCTACTCTGACAGACAAACCAGGGTTGACAGACTTAATAGAATTTTCACTGAAGCTGACTGACAACAAACCGATACGTTTGAAGCCGTATCCGTTGCCACACGCTAAGATAGATGACGTTAGACGTGAGATTAAGACTATGCTAGATCTAGGGGTCATAGAGAAGACTGACAGTGCCTACGGATCACCCATCGTGTTGATTAAAAAACGTGATAACTCGTTCCGTTTTTGCGTAGACTACCGCAAACTCAATCAAGTGACAGAGTTTTGTGCCGAACCTCTTCCCGATCCGGATCTCATCTTCACTAAGCTAGCTAACGCTCATTACTATACCAAAATAGATTTGTCACGCGGTTTTTGGCAAATCAAGGTCAAGGACACTGATCGACACATACTAGCTTTCACTACACCAGTAGGAAACTACACATGGAAAGTTATGCCTTTCGGAGTTTCAAACGCTCCAAGCATTTTTTCTAAAATGATGCGGTCATTGTTAGAACCACTGTACGGACGTGGAGTTGAGAACTTCATGGATGATTTAATTCTAGGCACCCAGACATGGGAGGAGCACTTAACACTCTTACGAGATGTGCTAGCCAGATTAAAACAAGCCAACCTCACTGCCCGCCCTACGAAGTGTGAAATAGCACAATTCTCCTTAGACTTCTTGGGACACAAGTTGAGTCATGGAACTATGTCGCCAAGTGAAGCTAAGATAGCACAACTTAAGGACACTTCACAACCGCTAACAAAAACACAAGTTAGAAGTTTTCTTGGTCTTGCTAACTACTACAGAAAATTCGTACCAGATTTTAGTGCCATTGCATGTCCTCTGACTGACTTGACACGTAAGAATATGCCTACAAAAGTAGTGTGGACTGATGCATGCCAAAACGCTTTTGACACACTGAAATCTAGACTGACTTCAGATTTAATTGTTAAACTGCCAGATTTGACAAAACCATTCTTGTTAAGGACTGATGCTAGCAACACAGGATTAGGAGCAGTGTTATTACAAGAACACAATGACACCAAACACCCAGTTGCATATGCAAGCCGTAAACTCACAACTACTGAACAGAAATATTCCACCAGTGAAAAGGAATGTCTTGCAATAGTTTGGGCCATAAAAAAGTTCGAAAACTATTTGTACGGAAAAACCTTTGTCATTGAGTGCGATCACCAGCCGTTGGCCTTTCTCGGACAGGCGCAATTTACGAACAGCCGTTTAATGCGTTGGTCTTTGTTTCTGACACAGTATGACGCAAATATTCATTACATCAAAGGGTCTTTGAATGTTGGCGCAGATTACATGAGTCGTGCTTGATGCCATCAAGTGCCGGTACTGATAGAATGTTGTTTAATCAATTAACTGAACCCTACGGATTCCTTCCTGTAAATATGAAATATAGTTGCACACTTTATTTCTAGGAATGTCGAAATTTTTTTTGTGTAAATTTTTCTTCATTGTGGACTTCTACATTTTATCATACATAATTTGTAGGAGGCATTTTATCTTTGGCAAGATAAACGCCTCAAAAGCAAGGGGGTGTCACAGTCTGATAAAATTGTCCGACCTGATGACCCACTTAGCCTTGTTTACTTCAAATTCGAATATTTGAAACCCTTGACTCTTTGTTCAAAGCTCCCTTTTTCTAGGCGCTTCTAGAACAGGTCAAGATGTTATGTAACTTTAGGACCATTGTCCAGTTCTCGAACCAACCACATGCTTTGCGAACAGTCACGTGATACGCAATATACCTTTCTATATATGTACCCACACGCTTCCGCTCCCTCACTTCGAGCACATTTTAGCTAATTCCATCAGCTTACTCGGGTCGTGAGAGGCAGCCGGCGCCATAGAGAATCAAGGTACCCTTCGACTTCTCTCAAAGGTATCATTTTATTTAATAGTATTTGCCTATGTATTGTTTAAGTATGTATTTGTGCTATGTATTATATGATTTCCATATACACTTGAGCATGGTTCAGAGAAATAGCTGAAAACCTATATGTTACGGAATATAAATTTATTGTAACCATTTTTCCATTTCTGTACTTTAATTTATATTGTTTTAATTCACTAAGAGCCAGAATGCTGCGCTCGATATGAATTCTTCATGTAATTCAATTATTGCGTGTAATTTTAATTGTAAATTGTGAAGCGCTCTGTCGGTTTGAATTACCTCTTGTATGAACATTAATTTAACGTTGTATCTATTTTATTGCTTCATACGTCATGACTGTTAAATGGAACACGTGTGAGACGATTATATTTTTTCTAAAATCTAATTGTAAGCGACGCGAGGTCGAAACTCTTTGTTCAGCGCATTTAATTGAGCCATGCCTAGGTAGGACCTGTTAGGTTGAGAATTATATCCAAACACGTTGCATCCACAGGTCGGCTCATGGTTCATGTTCACCCATGCCTCACCTGCATTAGCTTATTGGTGTAAGCGTGTCGAAATCCACTCTGAGGGCCATGCTGCAAAAATTCCAGTTCCTAGCCACTAACAAAGGGACATCATTCCTTATGCACCACGTGTGTCGTTAAAGGGGGACTGAGGGAACGAATCAGCATGATTGAGTGTTGAGACCAAGGATACAAGAATAGAGCTAAGTGCAAGATCAAGTGTACAGATCTCAAAGGAACACTTTTCTGGCAATTTAGATTGACAAAAATCAGGCATAGGCGCGTAAAGACAGAGTGAAGACTATTCGCGTTGCATTCGATTTATTGTTAATTTGTTAAACTTTATTAAATCTTATTTTCTTTGTTAATACCTCTTAGTAGTTGATTTCTATGCACAATAGACCAATTAGATTAATTCTTAGATTTGAATGGGGGCGGATGAGCAGAAAGATTGATGACGAGTGCATATTAATTTAGAGGGATTTAACTGTTTTCAAATCTAGCTAAAAGTTCGCAGTTTATTAGTCTGTAAATTTGTCGTCTGAACTACAAGACGCACTTTTAATTAGTCAGATAATAAATTGAGCAACCAGTCTGCGTAGAATATGAGAGGAAGAATTAATTATATTTAAAGTCTTTTAATTATTCTAAGCGGGGTCTTTAAATAAATACTGGAAACGTAACAACTACTACAACAACAACTACTACTACTACTACTACCACTAATAATAATAAGAAGAAGACAATAGTCTTATTAAAGTACTTTAAGAAATATATTTGTTTATTCATTTAAGCATTCATAATAATCACAAGATTGTGATATACATAGTCTTATTAAAGTACTTTAATTTAACAGAGATATAATTGTTTATTCATTTAAGCATTCATAATAATCTCAAGATTGTGATATACATACAGGGTAAAAAAAAAAAAAGAAACTAAAAGTAATATTAAAATTACTCTAAATGCAAAATTACATTATACAACAAATAACTGCATTTATAAATAGAAAGTGTATTTACAAGCATTATAATAAATGAACGCATTTACAAAAAGCAAATTAGAAGTAAAATATAAAGCCAGAGAAAGAAAACCATAACAGTTCAGTACTGTTTGATGAAATGGCGTCATGACAGCAATCTTGGCAATCTTCACGCAGCAATTGCCTCAACGAATCCTTCTGTTTGCATTGAGAATGCCTAAATTAATTGCTATGTTTGCATTGAGAATGCCTAAATTAATTGCTATGTTTGCATAATGGACACCCCAGTAAGTCTTATAGCTAACATAGTGAATACCTGAGTCAAAATATTACTTGACATCAATATTTCCACAAAACCATGTTTGAATAATTTTTATTCTACACAGTCTTATATCCTAAAATACAATTCAATATAATATAGTGTCATTACAGGATAGTTCTTATCACAGAACAGAAATGGAGTTATAGAGATAAGCAATAATAGTTTCTACGTAACCATGTATAGAATAAGCTGCAATTGTCCTTTATACATTCTTTTTCATATCAAAGTCACAAGTTATTGTCCACATTAATTCCATGTTCTTCATCACAAGTTATTGAAAAACAATGATTCACTATTTATGCTCTCGAGCTAACTTGGCACTCATTTACCCCCCTCATTGGCCACTCAAGCAGAATAACAATTGTAGCAATTTCCAGTAACTTCCCTGCACCAGAAATTGCTCGATGTAGTCAGCATACCTTGCTACCATACATTAAAGGAGTGTAGTGTATTCTTTACACTTTACACACACTTCAGTGGAAGATTTATGCGTCTACCATGGTCATAGCAGTTTACAATCAGCGAACCAGCAGATTCAAATAACATGAGGAAAGGGCACCTTTGTCCCCTTAAGCTAACAGCTAGCTGCCTTTCAAGACCAGACTTCTTACCACACCAAATTCAAGTGATTACAAAATAGAATTCTCTATAGCATATAAACTTTTGGTCTCTGCCGATTAGCTGGTCTTGTTCTCGTAAATCTTAACCACTGGATAATTAAAAAAAATTACTCACCAAGGAACTCGTTTGCATTGTGTGATGGAGTAAATTTGCCTCTCCCTATTTTAAATTTTAATTGTTATTTAAGCATCTAAATTTGTAGAGTGATCCGACCTTGGGCACTCCTTATGGTGCCATTTAGAAAGTGTCTGAGTTTGAAGTAAACAGCCTAAGGCAAGAATATTCTAGATTCGCTGACCTAATGGAAATTAATTGAGAAGCTATCTATTATCCAATGATTTTTATGTATGAGAATGAGACCAGCCAATGGGCTGAGATTAAAGAATTCAATTACTGAGGAGAATTTTAACTTTTATTTACTATGAATTTGAGTGACGAAGAGAGAAGTCTGGCTTGAAGGCAATCGTTAGCTTGAGTGTTGAGTTTAATTGACTGATTGAGAGAGACTGGACTTAGAAACATTTCATGCATTTTACTATGATATGTTATACTTGTGTTTATGTAAAGATGCACTATGTGAGTTGATTTATTTACTACAAATGATTGAACTAAGCTGCACACATGTGGTGTATTAATATGTGACATTGTTTGATACATTGTATTTATTTTACCACGTGTGCATGCATGGAGATAATGAATACTGTTGCAGGAATTGTAAGTTTGAGAGTGAGATATGAGATAGAATGGAGTTATATTGTGATGAATTAAAAAAAAACTTACACTTGCTCCTTAATTGTATATTACAGTGAACTAGTGTCTACTTCTAATTTTCTACTTTGAGGTGCATGAAACGTCTCTTGCAGTGTGTGTAAGGGAATACACTATGCACTCTTGATGTACAAAAGCAAGGAATCCTAAGTACATCAGTACAGTGAAATACCAGAACCATTGTGATTGTGCTCCAGAAACCGACAAGTTTGAGAGAACGCCACTTGGTTGAGAGGAATCAACGCGTCAGTGTTTTCTTATGCATGAAGCAGGGAACACCTGCTGAGCACAGACATTTTGACATTGTCATTGTGACACTGTTGCAAGGCCAGTGACAGACTGTGGAAGCTGTGCTTAATCCAGGTTATGTGAAAGTTTACAATAACCTACGTCTAATAACTCAATTTCTATTGTCTGATAGGATTAACCTGCATTTTGTATTGACTCTATTGTTGAACTACAATTATATATTTTATTATCAGATATATGTAGTGAGAGACTGTAAATAATAGTTATCCAAATGTGGTTCGTGGATTATTGATGTCATCTATTTCATTGTAAATGTCATATGTTTATTTGATTTTTAAAAAATACATCTATTGTTAAATTTATTGACCTTCTTATGCATATTGATATTGATAAAATTATGTTGGAGAAGAAAGTGTGTGGAGGGGGACTTGCTAAATATAGATTAAAAGTAGGATGTGTCTTCTTCTCCAACTCACGGATAATTTTAGTGACTGTAAAGGTTGGTTGATGTTGTGGAATAGAGAAAACATTTACAACACCAAAATATCCGCCAAGTGAGAGACGAGTGGTGTCTGTTGGAGAATCATTAATAAAATAAAATTAATATTCTCACCACTTAAAAATTAGTTTAAAAGGATTAATTAATAAAAATAATTATTTTCATTAACTAAGTGAGGCGTCCGTTAGTTAAAAGATTTGGGCCATCGTATCTGCAAGCTAGTAAATTGGGTCACTGTGTTGCTTACAGCAAAAATAAGAAATGGAATTTGTATTCTGCGATTTTAGCTCTATCCAATGCACAGGTCGTTATTTGAGATGAAATGGGTCAGTGTGTATGTGTGTGTGTGTGTGTGTTGTATTTATTTTTCGCCCTGTATAGCTATGTAGAATTGTAGATCGTTATTTTGAGGTGAAATAAATCCTCCTCGCTGAACAACACTACGCAGGTCTGAAAGATTGTCGCTGTGTCAATCGTTTTTTCCTCTAACGTCAAATTCCAATTTTCAACATTCCAAAAGCAAAGCGTGTCACACGCTCAGTGTTCATTTACCTGTCACGGACTGCTGCCTGGACCTTGTTGCCCTTCGCGCCGAACACAAATAGGTCGAGATCATTTTAAATGGTGCTTTCAAGATATTGTTTTCCTGTTCAAAAATTAACACTGTGTCTTCTATGTCATTGTTTATTCTAGCTTCACATGTGTCATTTCGTTTTATATTGTACCTTTTGTAAATACAGTTATGTGCTATATGTATAATTATTGTAAAGAGGGCTTGAGTGCGATTAAGAATTTTATTACCTAATTTATTACTACTACTACTCCTGCCTAGAGAGAAATATGCATAGAAAAAGACATAAAAGATATGCCTACGAGAAACATGCCTAGTGAGAAATATGCATAGAGAGAAAAGCCTAGAGAAATATGCATAGAGAGACAGGCCTAGAGAGAAATATGCCTAGAGAAACATGTCTAGTGAGAGACAAGCCTAGAGAAACATCTCTACAGAGAGACATGCCTAGAGAAACGTACCTAGAGGGAAAATGCCTAGAGAGAAATATGCCTGAACAGAGACACAAAATAACATTTTTTATTCTCTTCATTTCTTTACAATTTGCGATTTAGTACAGAAATATTTACTTTCGGGATATTTTCTTCCTTAGAACCTTGAGATGATTCCTGCAAGACCATCCCTGAAACATAGGAAAAGAAATATTAAAAAATCAGAACATGATTCACTTGACAGTACAATGTTATGCTATCTTTTGTATTGATTTGCTTTTGTGTGCATACGTATCGTGATGGCGGGTATTAATAATTATTCAAGGTGACCTTGGTAGGGTTTTGAACAAAGACAAACCATGTAACAGTTAATTCCGATGAAAATAACGCCTAGCGCCTGGCCAAATCCTCTGGTGTAAATAAACGTTAAATCCTTCGAAATTAACGCCTAACAGAGAAATTCCCTTATTTTATAAACGTTAAATCCTTAAAGTATAACGCCTAACACAGAGAAATTCCCTTATTTTTATAAACGTTAAATCCTTAAAGTATAACGCCTAACACAGAGAAATTCCCTTATTTTTTATAAACGTTAAATCCTTCGAAATTAACGCATAACATAGAGACATTTCCTCTTGTTGATGAACGTTAAATCTTTTTATGAATAACGCCAAATTAAGAAAAATTCCCTTACTTTTTTGAATGTTAAATCTTTTTATGAATAACGCCAAACAAAGAAAAATTCCCTTATTTTTATGAATGTTAAATCTTTTAAGAATAACGCCTAACAGTGAAATTCCCTAATTTTCATGAACGATAAATCTTTTAAGAATAACGCCTAACAGAGAAATTCCCTTATTTTTATAAATCTTAAATCTTTCGAAAATAACGCCTAACAGAGAAATTCCATTATTTTAATTACATTGAATCCTTTAAGAATAGCGCCAAACATAGATAAATCCCCTGATGTTTACAAATATTAAATCTTTTAAGTATAACGCCTATCATAGAGAAATTTCTTGATGTTTATAAATGTTAAATCCTTAAAGAATAGCGCCTATAACGGAGAATCTGGATGTTTATCAAAGTTAAATCCTTTAAAAATAACGCCTAGCATTGAGAAACACCTTGATGTTTATGAAGCCAGTACCTTGCGAGATGCACTCGGTCCGAGATCTAAATTCTAAACATTTACTGTCCAAAACGTTACTATTTTTCACGAAATAAGATGCAAACTTGGAAAAACTGATTTTATAAATAGTTGACATTATTGTAGAATAGTTCTAAACAACAATTAATGGGTAAACCACTGACAATTGGCATGTTTATTAAGGCGCGAAGATGCTCTTGAACTTTGACATTTCACTGTGATTTTGTTTAAGATTGCTTAGGACATAATTACACACTATGATCTCACTTAGGATTGCTTAGGTCATAGATACACTATGCCCTTACTTACGATTGGTTAGGGTATAGATACATGATCTCCTAAATATTGGTTAGAACACAGAGACATTATCTCATTAAATATTGGTTACAAAACAGAGACATTATCGCATTAAATATTGATTACAAAACAGAGACATTATCTCACTGGATTGCTAATGACGTAGAGATGTTATGATCTGCTTTAGGATTACTAGTGTCATGTAGTGACACTTTTGTCTTCTTTAATACTGCTTAAGAAATAGGAGCACTGTGGTCTCACTTAATATTGATTAGGACATAGACTCTAGTCTGTTTTAAGGAACGATATGTCATCGTACTAGATAGCATAGGAATTAGAATCTCTGGACACAGAAACGTTATAATCAAATTTAAGTTTGCTTTGGACGCGGAGTCAACATACTGCCATACTGTCATGTAGACAACACAGAGCTAACATACACTGTCATGTAGACAACACAGTCAGCATACACTGTCATGTAGACAACACAGAGCCAACATACACTGTTATGTAGACAGATCTAACATACACTGTCATGTAGACAACACAGAGCCAAGATACACTGTCATGTAAACAACACAGAGCTAACATACACTGTCATGTAGACAACAAAGAGCCGAGATACACTGTCATGTAGACAACACAGAGCCAAGATACACTGTCATGTAGATAACACAGAGACAACATACACTGTCATGTAGACAACACAGAGCTAACATACACTGTCATGTAGCTTACATTAACCACGAGAACTAGTGTGGCATACTCATTCTAATGGTTGTGCATGCTGATACACCATTATGTGAATGAACATTCTTTGAACTGAGTAGCGTCATGATCTATATTAAAAGTGAGCATAACAAAAAATGTACTCACTCAAGGCCGCACTGGAACTTTGATAAAATAATTATGTCATTTAAGTTTAATTTGCACATGGATACTTTACGAAAAAATGTCAGACCTTATAAACCCAACGAACTGTAATCTTGATGGTTCAGACAGAAATACTCTATGGCAATATTCCGACAATAGAAGCGTAATTAACTGTAATGTTGCTAGTTTGCACATAAATTGTTTCGAACTTACAGAAATATTATAGCGTTATGACTGATTTGGACATAGAAAATAATGCCATATAGAACTGCTTTTTAAATAAACCAGACATGATGACATTTATGATTGCATTTGTTTTTATCTGTGTCATCTGGAAGCACTTTGTCACATCTGGTAGCAAGTACATGTGTCAACTGTTAGCACCTTTTGTCGTCAGATAACACATACCCAGCCCACAAAAGCACAACAAACTAGACGGTCATCCAGTTCACCTAAATCACAACAAACTAGACGGCCATCCAGTTCACCTAAAGCACAACAAACTAAACGGACATCCAGTTCACCTAAGCACAACAAACTAGACGGCCATCCAGTTCACCTAAAAGAAAAATGAGTTTTGATAAATGGAAGTGCACGAATCTGTTTTCAAAGCCGTTGGTGCAAAACGAACAAAAATGTGTAGACCAAAGAAAGATATTAATATATTACTATGCCAAACGTGTTTCTGTAGTAAAGTAAAAGCCATACAAGCATTTTCAACAGTTTATATTAAGAGATGACTCGAAAGAGGGGACATATTTAAAGTTTTGACTAGGGTGCAAAACATTTCTTGCAACGGCTCTAATTGTGCTTTCCTTTTAAAGTATGATAATTACTTAATTAACGTGCATTAATGTAACACCTCGAATTATGTTGCTTTAACGTGCATTAATGTAACACCTCGAATTATGTTGCTTTAACGTGCATTAATGTAACACCTCGAATTATGTTGCTTTAACGTGCATTAATGTAACACCTCGAATTATGTTGCTTTAACGTGCATTAATGTATCACCTCGAATTATGTTGCTTTAACGTGCATTAATGTATCACCTCGAATTATGTTGCTTTAACGTGCATTAATGTATCACCTCGAATTATGTTGCTTTAACGTGCATTAATGTATCACCTCGAATTATGTTGCAAGGCCTATATCATCATGTTTCGTCGTGTCGCAAATTCAGTCTGTATCGTTATGTAACATCCTGCGTACATTGCACGTCCTTGCAGCACATTAAACCATTATGTAATACTGTAGCACTATGTAACATATTGCAGCACTATGTAACATATTGCAGCACTATGTAACAGATTGTATAATGTATTGTTGCACAGCGTCACCTCATATCAAATTGTATAACCAGAAGTCATCTTGTATCACCTTCTCTATTCTATTTATCATGCTAGACGTCAACCTCCTTCGCTTTCTTTTATCTCCGTATCACAGTGGATGCCATCCTGCATCGCTTTCTTTTATCTCCGTTATCACATTGGGCAAGTCAACTTGCATCGCTTTCTTTTATCTCCATATCACTGGGCAAGTCAACCTGCATTGCTTTCTTTTATCTCAGTATCACACTGGGCAAATCAATCTGCATCGCTTTCTTTTATCTCCATATCACACTGGACGTCATCCTTTATCGCTTTAATTTTCTCCGTATCATCCCGGAGTAGTATGTATCAACATTGCTTCATGTAGTAATGTGCGCCCACTTATCAGTCATACTTCGAGATGCCAAGAGAACATGATGTGTATGACATACTTCAAGATTGCACATGCATCCGACGCATGGAGATTTCTTTATTATTTCATGAGATTTCAAATGTATCCGATAGGTAGGGCATGCTTTATTTTAGCATAAGATTTCGAATGTACCCGATATACAGGTATACTTTATTATTTCATAAGATTTCGAATGAACCTGATGTACAGGTATGCTTTATTATTTCATAAGATTTCGAATGTACCCGATATACAGGTATGCTTTATTATTTCATAAGATTTCGAGTGAAGCTGATGTACAGGCATGCTTTATTATTTAACAAGATTTCAATTATACTCGATGTTTACGGCATGATTATTATTTCAAGAGATTTCAACTGCACCACATACACAGGGACTGTTTCCTTACTTCAAGAGATTTCAACTGCACCACATACACAGGGACTGTTTCCTTACTTCAAGAGATTTCAACTGTACCACATACACAGAGACTGTTTCGTTATTTCAAGAGATTTCACGTGTACCCGGTAAGTACGACACATGCTATGTTATATTGCACGAGATTTCGATTGTACCCGATATATATGGTATGATATTTCATTTCACGAGACAAAAATAGCCTGTACGTTTTAAAAATAATTGCTTCGTTTGTTTTTTCACGAGATAGCAGAACTGTGTCTGTTGCATGTGAAGTGTACAAAAATTAAAATGAGGCACATAACATACACACGACAGCTTGTTTAGTGAACAACCAAGTCAAGACTCACACACTCTTTTCTGACTCTCTCTTTGAGTACAAGCAAACCAAAACTAGCCGTTTTCTCGTTGACACATTCTCCTCCACACGATCTGTCTTTTCAACCAAAAGAACTAAACGAACACCCAAATGAAGCCAAACGAGCCAAATGAACTACCGAACGAGCTAATGACCAAACAAACGAATCAACAAAGCGACAGATTAATAAACTCCGAGTGAAAGAAACATGTCAACTAACCATTGAAAAACACGGATATTGAAAGTAATTTTGTTATTGCTATTAGTGAAATTAATAATATTTGTATAAATGTATAAATGCAAATATCTGAATTAATAGAACGCCGTTTTCTACATAATATACAAGTTCGTTTATAAAGCATAGGCTTAGTTTGAATGAAACGCACTCACACACACCCTGCAAATATGCAAGCAGATGTGCACACGCGTGTTTGTATGAATGTGTGGGGTGGGTGCGCGTCCTTGTTGAGTTTGACTATTGAACCCTAATTCAGCACGCTATTCTTAGTCTAGGCGTCAAGTGACAGCATTCAAAATTGAAAATCATAAACAAACTGCTTCAGTGCCATGAATGTGATTTTAAAATTGTCTGTTCAAGATTACTCAGTTTCGCCATTAATATAACTTTCCAACGGTTTCCGACTCAAGGTCCCATCACGTTCTGATGTATTTTTTTTTGTTTTCTCGGGGAAAGACGATTAGAAATAAACAAGAAACCCAATGTAGCACTTGCATTTAAGGACACTAAGTCATAGATAGATAGATAGATAGATAGATAGATAGATAGATAGATAGATAGATAGATAGATAGATAGATAGATAGATAGATAGATAGATAGATAGATAGAATGATGGATGGATGGTTCTATGGATGGATGGGTGGATGGATGGATGGATAGATAGATAGATAGATAGATAGATAGAATGATGGATGGATTGAGAGAGAGAGATAGAGAGAGAGAGAGAATAGATAGATAGAATGATGGATGGATGGTTCTATGGATGGATTGATAGATAGAGAATAGATAGGTAGACAGATAGATATATAGATATGAACATACTTAATATATACATATGACGACTATACGGTAGACATATTCAACGTGAAGCTTAATGACTGATTGTTCATTTGTGTCGTACACTCCTCGAAAAAAATATATTTGTATTAGTTAGAGGATTTGCTTGAATAAGTATTGCTTGTTAGATATCGTATAAAATAAAGTCAACAACAACTCCAAAACTTACCGATGGCTGAAGATAGAATCAAAACAGAGACCAAGAGACAGGCGCTGGAGAACATAGCGATAACAAGCGAGCCAACAGTCCTTTAAATCTACTTAAATTTGTCCAGTACCCGTTCTGATTTGGTCGTCAGGAAAACTTTTGCAAAAGCAGACTTCTGTCTGGTAAAGCACAGCGCGCCTTGCTTATGATCTCTGTGCCATGGTGACGACTGAAATGTACCCAGCAAACTATCACAAGAAAATCTATACTGCGTGAGCAGTGCAGTTATATGTGCAGTGCATTTACACACCCTTGACGTTGCGAAACTTTGAAGTATAAAATGATCCCACATCTAGCAAAACTAGGTCAGACACCCGACAAAGGCGAAGTATTAAATATCTTTGTCATTCCTGTCTTTCGGAGAAAACCGGGTCCTTAAATAAGATTGTAATGGAAAGCTTGAATGGCAAACGGTCGTGCTGTTTTCTTGGGCACAAGATAAAGTGTCTGCTTTTGTTTATTTGTAATGATTTTTTTCATAACATTTAAAATGAAAGTGTTATATAACTTCAGTTGGAATCTATCTATGTATCTATCTATCTATCTATCTATCTATCTATCTATCTATCTATCTATCTATCTATCTATCTACCTATCTATCTATCTACCTATCTATCTATCTACCTACCTACCTATCTATCTATCTATCTAATCTATCCACTGAGTAATACACTCAATAATATTTAAATATTGAATACGAATTTCGTGACTACATTTAATTTGTTAATAATAGGGAATCGTCATGACTGCGAGAAAACAATGAAAGGAATTTGTATCAACAGCGTTTGCTCACCGTTTCTCTCTCTGTCTGTCTCTCTCTTTAATTTTGTGTAGAATGCTATGATTACGGTGAAGAGGTTTTAAAATTTATTTTAATTTCTTTAAAAATGGATTGATAAAGAGGAAGAAATTTATTAAAGTGAAATTAAACAATGATATACTATTACTCTGTGTCTGA
This sequence comes from Sinotaia quadrata, assembly GCA_028829895.1. Taxonomy (NCBI): domain Eukaryota; kingdom Metazoa; phylum Mollusca; class Gastropoda; order Architaenioglossa; family Viviparidae; genus Sinotaia; species Sinotaia quadrata. The sequence goes on along the minus strand of CM054179.1, from coordinate 83,701,341 downwards.
AAGGCTGAAATTTGTTACTATAGTATAAAGATCCGAGTCTATTTTTTTCCTTATTGTGTCAAACATTGCGTCTGTCATCAGCTCCTGACTTGAGAAAAGGCTTGTGAGTAAGTCACCTCAGTATCAGCCGTCTTGCCAAAACGATAGATAAAGCTGCTTTAAAAATCTCAGTATCAATCATCTTGTCAAAATGGTAGGTAAAGCTGCTTTAAAAATCTCAGTATCAATCATCTTGTCAAAATGGTAGGTAAAGCTGCTTTAAAAATCTCAGTATCAATCATCTTGTCAAAATGGTAGGTAAAGCTGCTTTGTCAGTGTCAACGACCTTGTAATATATCTGCTTTAAGCCTCTCAGTATCAATCATTTTGCCAAAAAGAGAGATAAAGCTGCTTTAATACTTTAAAACAACAATAATCCGTTTCATTTTGTTTTGCTGTTCTGAGGCTCGAATGAACTCTCGGACATGGCTATCTAAGCTACACACTTGGATAATGAGCCATGCAGAAAAGTATCAACGATTCATGCACTCAGTCTTTGCTCGACCATTGCTCTATTCAGTCTATTGTATGAGATGCATCTGCATAAGATAGCCTAAAATGTTTATATTTTGTTAACAATTAATTTCACCAAGGCGACCACATAACCACCAATGAACTTTTATTTGCTCTTCAAATCACCATCCACCCACCCTTGGAAAACTGCATTCAATGCAAACTCTTGTCCTCACACATAAAGTAGTCCACGACAAATTATACGCTACTCAAAATTTCTTTTTTCTATGGCTGGCAAGATTTATAGTAATGCCTGAGTGAATTTAGTTTAATCTAGCTTGATTTAATTTCTATTGTCAAAAGAAGTCTGAGTTTCAAATGTCCATCTCTATGGAATTTTCTTTCGAGCACAAGCTGTGAGGCACACTTGATTTCGCACCTCAAATTAGTATTGCTTCATCTTAATCGTGTATGGTCCATTCACATTGTTCTTCTTACGCGTCTAAATTACGTCATTACTGACAATAATAATGTCTTCAATCTTTACATGTTTATTTCCTTGGAAACTTTTGATAATTACGGAGGATATGGATACTTCCATGAACTGATTTAAGCAGCGAAGCAAGCATATTGTTGTTGTTTTTGATGATGATAACGACAACGACGACGACGATGATGATAATGTTGATGATGAAGAGGAACTTTCTCGGGGTTTTTGTTATCTGTCGGTTGTGAACTTTGGGCTCAGAATCTAGCCAGGCTTTCCGGAAAATAAAGGCACTTCCAAGAAAAATCTACTTTTAGCACTGGGGCAAGTCTGTGGTTTTCTTGGCAGTTTATTTAGTAACTCCCAAGCTCAGATGTTATTCTCCCCAGAGATCCTGATACTTCTGGTATTACTTCTAGTCTTATGTTCATGGTGTCTCCACTTCTAGCCTGATATCCTATTATTTTGAGTCTTTTCTCACTCTTTGATTTTATGTTTCTCTCATTTTGTAAAGCAACACTGATTGTTGTTGCTGTCCTGTTGGACGCATTGACAACTAGAATGTCCAGTCTTCGAGAGAGAATTACGCGATTTATTCCTATTTTGAAATCCCACAGCCTGTTAACTTCTCTCGCAATGATTCATTTACGTTGTGCATTCATACTCTTTCTGGTATTTTGATTTTGTATTGTTATTACCATTATTTCTATCATCATCATCATCATCATCATCATCATCATCATCATCTTCATAATAATAATAATAATAATAATCATTGGTAGGAAGCTTGTTAACTGTATGTAGACTATACAGTAGGGGTTGGTAACTTACAGTTAAAGTAGCTTACATGTTGTTAGAGCACGGATAGTTAATGTCTGACTAAAGTATTTCCCAAATCAAATTACAACATTGGTGTAGATAACGTATGGCCCGGGTTAACTAACTCCCATAAGTATGCAAGTCTATTTGGTCTTCATCTACTACAATTGACAGGTCTATCATAAGGTCACTTCAGGTTAAATAAAGAAAACAAAATGGCACATGATCAAATGACAATTGCAAAATAAACCGGAGGAGAAGAGTATTATCAACAACAAAATGTCACTGGCTTGAAACATCGCTAAATATAACACCGTTGGATGTACTTTATTACACACACCTGACTAAATTTTGCGATGTGAAACGAGCTCAAGCAACATTAAAAAAAAATAATATTGCGAAAACTCGTAGCGAAATAAAGCTGTGGGGGCGATTTACTCTAGCAAACAAATAACATTGCTACATGAGTATATGTAACGGGTTTTAAGAAGCACGTTTGGTACATCAAACGAAATGGGAGATCTGCGATACACGCCTGTGTGTCTTGGTTGAATGGTGTGCTGCCGAAGATCACGTTAACAGACGTTAATCCCGTAGATTTGGTAAAGGAGTGTCGTCAGAAGCGCTCTTGGCATTGTGAATAAGTTCACGTTTCTTTAATCCTAACTCTTGACTATACGAATAAACTATACCTGTCGAGGGCTTCACTCATGTCAGTAGGAATTACAAAACAAAAAGGTCCTTGTCTTCAGGAATTATTTTGTCAATAAAAATTACAAACCAATAAGGTCCATGTCGTTAAGAATTATTTTGTCAATAAAAATTACAAACCAATAAGGTCCATGTCGTTAAGAATTATTTTGAAACAACAAATATTACAAGAATGTACGTAAGCAGATCTGCAAAGATACAACAATCTTGCAATCCAGTAAAAATCCATGTTTGGCACAGAAAACTTCGTTTCTAGTTCATTGCCCATCGCTTCGTATTGTTCCGCATTACGATTGTCTCTGTGATGAACGCAAAACTAACGGAAGTAATCATTCAAGAAAATTCCCACTGAGAAAATAACATTGTTCATAGAATAGATCAAGAATTTAACTCACAGATAAAGAAACAATTACATATAGAGAACACAAGTTTGAACCAGGCGGTGAATAACATCAAATGATTTAAAGTTATACAGTAACATAGTAAAATATTTCAAATCTAAATAACGTGAACATGTAGAAAGCCAGAAAGTGAAATAATTTACATTACTTTAAAAGCAACAGTGTACAAAGAATAATTCAAAGCAAAACGAAATGATTCAAATAGTGTACAAAGAATAATTCAAAGCAAAGCGAAATGATTCAAATAAAAACGAAATATATTGAAATATACTGGTATCACTGAAAACCACTGGAAAATTTTAAGTTCAATTAAAAATATTAGCAAGAAAGAGGAAAAATCACAGATATAAAATCAAATGAAGTCTTATGTAAAAGCTGAGAACATCAATAAACTGTTTTCTCTCCAGATCACTTGAGATCTTACTTTCTGTATCTTTGTTATGCTATGATAACCCTTAATGTCTAAAATATCGAAACACATCATCATCAACATTAGTAGTAGTATGTCTTCGTGCCGCGCTGCAAAACCTAACTTGATTTGATCTTCTGAAAAGAGTAAATATTAAACTATGACTTGGGGAACTCTCGTAACGTCACGCTCCTGTACGACTGATTGGATTACGTAGTGGACTGACACAAACAAACTACCCATAATATTAATTGACTTCACTGGTTTATGTAGATTGAAGAAATTTGATGCAAGTATCAAATACTAAATACAAATAGCAAAATTATCGGCCCTTAAGTGAAACAAATTTATGCAATGAACTAAAGAGAGCGGATTATTTACAACAATATCTCGTGCAATGACTTCATTTCTTTCGCTTAACGCTCGGATTAAAGTCGGGTGTAGTGAATGATGTGGGGTAGGGGGGAGGGAAGTTAAAACGCACTCTGTGTGAGGTAGTGATTCATCTTAGTCTACAGCAGGGAGTCGGCTGAGTAAATCAGCGCCAAACAAAAAGAACTCAAGCGACTGACATCTGATTCGATCACTAAATAAGGCTAAAAATGTGTCTGCTCGAGTTCTGACGTAGAGCGGAATAGGGTCAAAGGTTAACTTTGTAATAACATAGCAATCAAGTTATTACCGAGCAATCCGTGACTAAGGAGTAGGGTCGGGTCAAATGACGTAGTAGAATTCGGACACTTGCCGGAAATTCCCTAAGTCGGCGAAATGCCGTCTTTGCACTCAGTTGTCTAGCTGACCAGTCAGTCAGGCGACGAACCTGTGATGAGATCAGAGAGTGGGGGCCACCATGCCAGTATCAACTACGGAGCGAATTTCTGGTCATATAACCTAGTTTAGCAGTGACGTCACTTCTTTCCGTGCACAGTGCGTTTGCTTGCAACAGTTGGCGTGGGGACAGTGACAGTGACGCTGGACTGCCAAAAGTGCATTGAGGAGGTCGGGGCGTTCAACCCATCTTATGTAAACAAATTGAGAGTTCGAAGGGTCTGTTTGTGTTCCTTCCATGTTGCCATGGCAATGAGCACATCATCGATAAATGGTAATGTGGTCTATCATCTCCTACCACTTCCGCATAATGTACGTGAAAGTACGGGAACACTTTGGACTCCCAAAGATTGCAAGATGTCGCGGCTGTATAAATATGTAAATAGCACGACTGCTAAACTTTACCAAAAATATGATTTCCCACGACGATTTCATTAGAACGAAAAAATATGATATCTCGTGGCAATGTAAATAGCAAGATTGATAAACTTTATATAAAATAAAAAATATTTTTCGAGACAAAATTCAAAGCACGATTGCCGTAAGCGTTAAAGAAATATAAATGCAGCATGAAAATTCAGAGCTAATTATAGCCTATAAAGAAAACACAACTGCAAGAGCCGACGTTTCGACGACAGGAGGACAATAAAGTAATGAATTACCGTAACAGACGAACAATTGTATGAGAAGCTTGTACAGACTGATTCAAAAGTCTAAATGCATAATGGTGTGGATTTTATTTGCTTTACTTCAATTACGCTCACAACACAAGATGTCTTAACGCAAATTCACCATGAGCGGGAGAAACTCCTCAGTCTGTTTTCAAACGAAAGACAACGTGTAGAGTATGTTTTGTAACGAAAGACAACGTGTAGAGTATGTTTTGTAACGAAAGACAACATGTAGAGTATGTTTTGTAACGAAAGACAACGTGTAGAGTATGTTTTGTAACGAAAGACAACGTGTAGAGTATGTTTTGTAACGAAAGACAACGTGTAGAGTATGTTTTGTAACGAAAGTAACCATTTGTTTGTATATATTTATGATGACTTTTGATTCATCTTTTTAGAAGTGTGAAAATTCTTCACCAAAAAGACCTTCAGCACTCGTTATGAATGTTAGTCGGTGCTGCTTGATAAACCTATTTTGATACATCTATTGGCGTATTCATATTTTTTTCATTCGTATTTCATTATTGCTCACAAATGTTTTGTCCTGATTAAGTCTATTTATGAAGACTATTGTAGTTTTTGTTTTGTACATCAATAAAACATTTTGAATGTTCAAGTTGTATTGATTTCTGATTACTAGCTGTAAAGTACATTTACTAAATCTTTTCTATACTGATACAGCAATATTTCAACTTATACTTCATTACTTTATACCATGCAACTCTGTCATCTTTGTTACTTTAAATAAAACGTGATTCTGTCATCTTTGTTACTTTAAATAAAACGTGATTCTGTCATCTTTGTTACTTTAAATAAAACGTGATTCTATCTAACTTCAGAGGGTAATCAGTCCACTCTTGAACAAGGCAAGCACCACACTTTATTATAACGCGTGCTGCTACAAGTCTGACACTCTAACCTCAAACAGTATTTCACCAAGAACTATACTAGGTGACACTTTACTGCCTCTTGTGTTTCTATAATGAAAGTCTGACTCTATCTAACCTCAGACATATTTCACCCTAGAACTATACAAGGTGGCACTTTATTACAGCGTGTGTTTCTATGATGAAAGTTTACCTAACTTCAGAAAGTCACATACACGGAGTGTGGGAATCTTTACTACCAGTGTAGATCTTGCAAATAAACATGCAATCACAGGCTTACACCATAAATATATTAGGTGCAGAGCGTGCTAATTACTATCCTTGCATAGTGGAAAGAATTGTTGAAAGAATGACCATACTTGAGTAAAGGATTGTCGTCAAGAGATTATCAAGCTAGAAAGATGAATGTTCCGTAGATTACCCATAAGCTGGTAAACTGGTGGTTGTAAGTTTGCCATCCTGCTTGATCTACTGTTGTTGATGATGTTGTTCCCAGTGATTTCCCTAGGGTTTTTACCTGTGGAGTGGAAAAGGCGGCCAATACTGATGACCTAATATAAATTGTATCATATTGGTCTTGGGATCGTTGCCATCTATTGTGTTGTTTTTTGTGGCATTGTTGTTTATGGTTTACTGACCTGTATTTCCTTCTTCATTACTCTGTGTTGTTGTTGTTGTTTTGTCGCCTCAAGTTATGTAATAGTGGTCTTCTAAGTGGCTTTTGAGTCTCTCACCATTGTAGTCATACTGAGGGGTTTTAGTCTCTCACCATTATAATCATACTGAGGGGTTTTGAGTCTCTCACCACAATAGTCATACTGAGGGATTTTGATTCTCTCACCATTATAGTCATACTGAGGGATTTTGATTCTCTCACCATTGTAGTCATACTGAGAGATTTTGAGTCTCTCACCACAGTAGTCATACTGAGGGGTTTAATCTCTCACCACAGTAGTCATGCTGATGGAGTTACAGAAGGATTTCAACTCTCAAGTCATGATTACAATGAGATGTTTTGCCACAATTACACAACGGTAAAAGAATATAATCTATATTTTATGACCCAACCTTGGGCACTGCTTATGATGATAGTTTTATAAGTGCCAAGAGTTGGAGTAAACAACTCAGGTGAAGATTGTACTAGAGTTGCTGATGTAATCTAATCGGTTTTAGGTGAATACGTAGTTTTTATTATCCAATGGTTAAGATTTACGAGAACGAGACCAGCCAGTGGGATGAGATCAAAGTTTACCTGTTGAAAAGATATTATTTTCTAATCGTAGTGGCGGAAATTTGAAGTGGCAGAAATCCAGTCATGAAAGGTGGTCGTTAGCATAATGGTTAGTTAGCTGACTGATTGAGAGAGAATTATATTTCATGCAGTTTGCTATAGATATATTATACTTGCGTTTTATGTAGAAATGTATTATGTGAGTAGACTATTACTTCTACAAATTGTGAACTATGTTGCTAGTATGTAGTAATCTAAACACTTGACATTGTTTCAAGTGAACCCATTCATAAAAATTGTCATGATGTATTTATCTTGCTGTATGTATGTATCAGGCAAATAAATACTGTTGCAGGAAACTGTAAGTAAAAATGGAGTTAGAGATGAATAAAATGGAAACTTATCGTTTGTTCGCTGATTATGTTTTACAGGGAGATAGAAGACATTTTGTTTTTCCAGAATCTCCCAGCCTACAGATTTATAAACACTACGACCACGGTAGATTTGAGAAGTCTTTACTCCAAATGTGAAAGTGTAAGGATGCACTGCACTCTGTTGACGTATGGTGGCAAAGTATGTTGATTACATCATGGAATTTCTGGATCAAAGACGTTACTGGAAATTGCTACATTGCTGTTCTGCTTGAGAGAACTAATACAGCAAAGTAGCACCCATATTAGTCTTGAGGGAACAGCAAGTGATGGAACATTCTACAGCATGCAAGAGAAACATGTGGAGAACTGACAATTGTTTTGTGAACAATAAACTTGTGAATTTGTTACGAAACTGCATGAAAGACTTTGTAGCATTGCATTGACAAAGTTATGTACAAACTATTATCGCTTTAATCTCAGTAACTCCATTTCTGTTCTCTGATAAGAAATCACCCTATGATTTATATTGCCACTAATCTGCTGAATTGTGTGTTGGGATATAAGGCTGTAAAGGAATTGAAATTATTCGAACATGGTTTTGTGGAAATATTCATGTCAAATAATCTTTTTATTGTATTTATAATTTGTTGATTTAATAAATTTAATGACCTTCGAACACATATCGATAGCCATCTGTTGGAGAGATAGTGGTTGGATGTGGGTTCACTAAATATAGATTAAAGACAGATTTATCTTCTCTTTTGGTAAGACTTTTTCCACTCACATAAACATTATGTGACTGTAAATGATGTTTATGTTGTGGACGAGAGAGTCGTTTACAGCGCCCGCAAATCCGCCAAGTGTGAGACGAGTGGTGTCTGCTAGAAGATCATTAATGAGATAAATTAAGATTATCATCACTTGAAATTAGTTATGAGAGATTAATTAAAAATAATAATTTTCATTAACTAAGAGGCGTGCGCGTCACTGTTTTGGAGGGTAAAATAACGGGGCCAAAGCATTTGAGGCAACTGGAATTGTCCTCTGCGGTTGTGGGGTTTGGGGTGGGGCGAGAACAATGAGTTGTTTTGCTTACGTTTCAAAGTAAATAAGCAAAAGTGTATGGCTAGAGATTTCGGTTATAGTGCTTTACAGACGAGAAAAAAATATGTAAGGAGATAGAAATCGACCCACATGTTTATTGATAAAAAGTTTACAAGTTGTGAATATGCGACTAGACATGATGTGCAATTGTCATGAGTACCATTGGAAATTGGTTTGTTTTTGAGAGGCATAAGAAATAAACGATTGTGTCCTTGAGTGAAAAACTAATTGAATTTTAATTTTATTCCACCGTTTTAGCTATAATCTGTCATTATGTGAGAGAAATGGAGCATTTTGTGTGTCCAGCGGAAAAAGGAATTGTTGCTGTTTCTCGGCCTCTATAGCTATGTACAATGCAATTCCGTGTTATTCGAGTTGAAATACGACATGAATCAGAAAGGTTGTGTTAATCGTTTTTTCTCATACATCAGATTCATGTGTCAAATATTTCCTTTAATATTAGAAACTGATTGTGAGGTTAATACCTTCTATATAAAGTTATTATTCATCCTCTTTCCACGACTTCTGCGTGGCTGTCGGTTGTGATCCAAGGTCTCGGAATCTTACCAAGATTCTGGGAGATCCAAGGTTTTACGGAGGATGTGGCACTTCAGAGGAGCGCTGCTTTGAGTAGTGGAGCGATTCTGTGGTTTCCATGGAGTTTATTCAGGTAGCCTTCCAATTCAGATGTTATGTTCCCCAAGGCTCCTATCACTATTGGTATCACTTCTGCTTTTACATTCCACAGTCTCTGGATTTCTAATCTGAGGTCTTGGTATTTTTCTATTTTTTCTCTTTCTTTTGTTTTTATGTTTCTATCACTTGGAACAGCGACATCAATGATTGATACTGTTCTGTTGGCCTTATTGAGAACTACAATGTCTGGTCTTCGTGCAGGAATCACCCGGTCTGTTCTTATCTCGAAGTCCCACAGTATTTTGACTTCTTCTGTTTCGGTGACTGCTTCTGGTTGATGCATCCATGCTCTTTCTGGGGTTTTTATGCCATAGTTCTCACACAGATTTCTATGTATGTGTTTTGCCACTTCATTGTGTCTTTGGTGTATTCCGTTCCAGCCAGAACCTGACATCCAGATAGTATGTGCTCTGTTGTCTCATCCATGGATTTGCAGAGTCTACATTTGGAATCATTTGAAATTTTCATGATTTTCGTTTTGTGTACTTTAGTGTTGAGTGCTTGATCTTGTGCAGCTGTTATGAGTGCTTCTGTTTCTGCTTTCAATCCTGCCTCTTTCAACCATTTGTACGTTGATTGTTTTGTTGATATTTCGTCGGCTTGTCGTACATACTGGCCATGCAGAGGTTTCTGGCTCCAGGTATGTGCTAGTTCTTGCTTCGTTGTTTTCTTCCATGTTTCTTTGTCTGTTTCTGGGGGTTGGAATAGTCCACTCATTTTTACTGCTTCTATCAGTGGATTATCTTTGTTGTTATTCCAGATGTAGTCCACAAGGCCAATGACTTCTCCTTCAATAACATGTTTGATTTTCTTCAGACCTCTGCCTCCCATTTTTCGAGATACATAGAGCCTGTCTACGTCTGCTTTGGGGTGGAAGGCTTTATGTATTGTGAGTAGTTTTCTTAAGTTTTCTATTTTTTCTCTTTCTTTTGTTTTTATGTTTCTATCACTTGGAACAGCGACATCAATAATTGTTACTGTTCTGTTGGACTTATTGAGAACTACAATGTCTGGTCGTCTTGCAGGAATCACCCGGTCTGTTCTTATCTCGAAGTCCCATAGTATTTTGACTTCTTCTGTTTCGGTGACTGCTTCTGGTTGATGCATCCATGCTCTTTCCGGGGTTTTTATGCCATAGTTCTCACACAGATTTCAATGTATGTGTTTTGCCACTTCATTGTGTCGTTTGGTGTATTCTGTTCCAGCCAGAACCTGACATCCAGATAGTATGTGTTCTGTTGTCTCATCCATGGATTTGCAAAGTCTACATTTGGAATCATTTGAAATTTTCATGATTTTCGTTTTGTGTGCTTTGGTGTTGACATCCATTATTATTATTATTATTATTATTATTATTATTATTATTATTATTATTATTATTCAGCCTCTTTCCACGACTTCTGTTTGACTGTCGGCTGTGATCCAAGGTCTCGGAATCTTACCAAGATTCTGGGAGATCCAAGGTTTTACGGAGGATGTGGGCACTTCCGAGGAGCGCTGCTTTGAGTAGTGGAGCGATTCTGTGGTTTCCAGGGAGTTTATTCAGGTAGACTTCCAATTCTGATGTTATGTTCCCCAAGGCTCCTATCACTATAGGTATTACTTCTGCTTTTACATTCCACAGTCTCTGGATTTCTAATCTGAGGTCTTGGTATTTTTTTATGTCTATGCTAGGATAAACTGAATAAGAGTCAAATTCTTAATCAAACATTGTTTGATGTAAATGTCAACACTGATTATATTCATATATTGTATATTTTGATTATTGATTTAATAAATTTATTCTTATATTTGTTAACCTTCTTGCATATGTAACAAAATCATATGTTAGAGTAATAGTTGCTGGGTGGGGGCTCGTTAAATGTAAATAAAATAAATAAATAAATAAATAAATATTACTCCTTTAGTAAGACGTTTCCACCTGCAGAAACATTCTGCGACAGTAAAACATCTGTCTTATTTCTGTGTAAAGAGTAGAGTTTTTTGACATCCATATAATCTGCCAAGTGAGAGACATGTTAGTCTTCTGGGAGAATTATTAATAACTATAAATTAAGATTCTCGATCACTTGTAATTAGTTATGTGTTATTTCTTAATAAATAATAACATAACAAGTGAAGGGTATCCAGAGGTGACACAATGCCTAAATCAATGGGTCACCAGTCTATCAGATGTGCCACCAGTTTGTCAGATGTGTATCTTGTCTGTCAGATGCGACATATGCCTCTGATACCATGCTGATACCACACTGTCACTAATAATTCCTTCCGACATGTTTCCCTTCACTCCAGCACACACACACCCCAAAAAAGTGTGTGTGTGTGTGTGTGTGTGTGGACTGGAACAGTCGCCGACCTCATAAAATTCAACCCTTTCGAAGTTTATTTCTTCCTCGTCCACTACCAAGGAAAGTTAGGTCTTAGCATGAGTTCACTGAAAGAAAGAAAGCAGAACAGCACGTGACCAACGCATGCAAAATAAACAAGTGGTAAAAGAAGGTGACTATCAATAACAAAATGTCCACGCCTTAATACATAGACAAATGTTACACCACTGGACGAACTTTAGCACACATCCGACTAAGTGTTGCAGCGTGAAACATCCTTTACAAAGTTCGTGGTTACATGATATTGTGTGAAGTGTACTCTAATACACAAATAATATTGTTGTGTGATATGTATTTTAACAGGTATGGTTTAGTACATCAATCGAAATTTGAACACCCACGAGGACAAAGTCTACAGTCACGTGCTATCTGTCTTTGGTTGGAATGTGTACTGCTCAGAGTCATGTTAATCCCTGAAAGTTGCTTATATAAATTTCGCCCTTCCTGTTTCCTAACTGAAATTTAAACTCAGGTATCCTAACACCGGCAATAGTACTGTTACTCGGTACATTTTTCATGTGTGGATTGAAAGTAAAACAATAGTGGAGAAATATCATTTTGATCTAATGTACAGTAAAATACATGAGACTGTAAACCAGGGGTGCACAAACCCCGGCCCGCGGGCCAGATCCGGCCCGCGAAGAGTCGCCGAGTGGCCCGCCATGTCAAACGAAAAAGTCAAATGTTTACTCATACACTGAGTGATTTGAAACAAAGCAGCACCTCATGACCTACTTTTCCAGGCGCTCCGTGCAGATGATGCCTGCCCGCTGACATAACACTCACAGAGGCAAGAGAAAAAGCTATACCAAGATAGGCAGCAAACCCCACACATACATGCTTGCCCCTTCCTGTGATAGGGTTGGTCAGTAGCTGTTAAGCCTTATTGTCCGATCTACCACATTCTGTTGTTTATTTTGATTATATTTTTATGACAAAATGGCAGCTAATCATAAAAGAAAAGTTGACAAGGAAAACTGGCAGTTGAATGATGACTGGATAATGCACTTGTCCACACCAGCATACTTGGCAGCACATACTGCTGCAAACAGGCTTTCTCACAGATGAAACTGAACAAAAGCAACACTTGCAGTCAGCTGACTGATGATAATCTGGAAGCAATTTTGCATCTTTCAACGTCAAACATCAAGCCTGACATTTTGAAGCTTGCAGATGACATGCAGCACTATCCATCACACTGACTTTGTGAAAGTTCACCTATCATAACATTTTTAGAATGAGTCTTAGTATACAACTTCTTTGTCATAATTATAGTCTTAATCGTCATTTGTGTGTTCTTAGATGTAATGTCCGTCTTGTATGGGACGATTTTGATCTTCACTTTTTTGTGGCCCCCGACGGTATCGATAAGTCAGATTTTGGCCCCCGACTCAAAAAGTTTGTGCACCACTGCTGTAAACTGTGTAAAGGGATTTCCAAGTTTAAACCACAACAGCAAGTCTGCGTTCAAGGCAAGAAGAGCAGGAATATTTTTATACTGACTGAAAGTATGTTTGCATGAGACTTGAAAGAAGAGATGAAAGAACAAGAGAATAATACATTTGTTAAATTCCAAGTCATGTACTCTTTTTTAACTTTCGAATCTGGCTTAAGAAGTCAGTCATGATGCAAAGATTTTCAGCTGGTTTCTTTAGATTCCAATACAAGATTGCCCACTTTCTTGTAGATTCAGACAAACTTTCTTTATATACCCTTTTTCGTGCCTTGTGCCTCACTGTCTGAACCTTAGATCGCAAATAATGGGGTCAGTATTGTCTTCTTTGTGTGATGAATTCTTGCTCTTTGAAATATTTTGTGAATTTTCTTCATGTATAAGCCTTGCATTGTATTGTCTCAAACATATTCCGTTCGATTGTTTCATTTATGGTTAAATAACATTTGCTAAATTATTGTTCATAGAAACCTAAAAAGAGCATTTACGTGTTACGTGGGAACCACCCTGTTTTTGTGAGTGGCCTTGGAACAACAGTGTCTTTGTGTAAACCTTTGTAACTAGCCAGTTGTTGTATTCTCTATCACTTCTGCAATTTAAATTTCCTGATTCAACTGTTCGAATTTATTTGGAACTCCAGTCGTGAGAAGTGCGCCAAAAGCAGAAATTCGTTTCTTCATGTTTATCCTTATGCTATCTTTGGCGGTTGGTGACAACTGTTATCACCTTTTAATATCCACTGTGCTGTCGTGTCCTTTTCATGATGGAATGGGGGTATATTCATTTTAGGGTTATATTAGGTAATGTTTCTGTGAAACTAAAACCTCGATATGCAACTTTGATGATAAATAGATGATAGATAGCTAGATAGATAGATAGACAGATAGATGGATGTATTGCTGAATGGATGGATGGATGGATAGATGGATAGATAGATAAATAGATAGATAGATAGATAGATAGATAGATAGATAGATAGATAGATAGATAGATAGATAGATAGATAGATAGATAGATAGATAGATAGATAGATAGATAGATAGATAGATAGATAGATAGATAGATAGATAGATAGATAGATAGATAGATAGAAGGATAGATATGCATATAAGTTCTGAAAAGTATTCCGTTTGACAATGCTCATTGTGTTAGTTTTTAATATATTTTAGACGCACAGTACAAAACAGTAAAAAATTAAAATCATAAAGATTATGACGACGTCGACAGTAGTGATGATGATGTTAAGTATAGTAACAATACAACGGTTAATATTTAACCATCTTTAATTAATTCCTGCCATGAATATATATAGTAACGAAACAAAAATATGACTGACTTTTCTAAAAAGCTCTTCTTGTTTATAATCACTCTTGAATGTTTAAAAACACACTTGAATGTTTAAAAACACACTTGAATATTTAAAACACACTTAAATGTTTGAAAACTCACTTGAATATAAAAACACACTTAAATGTTTAAAAAACACACTTAATTTTTTTTAAAACACTTGAATAATAAAACACACTTGAATATTAAAAACACAATTGAATATTAAAACACACTTGAATATTAAAAACGCATTTGAATATTAAAAACACTCTTGAATATTAAAAACGCACTTAAATGTTTAAAAACACACTTGAATATTAAAAACACACTTAAATATTAAAAACACATTTGAATATTAAAAACACTCTTGAATATTAAAAACACACTTAAATGTTTAAAAACACACTTGAATATTAAAAACACACTTAAATGTTTGAAAACTCACTTGAATAACTTAAATGTTTAAAAAACACACATAAATGTTTTAAAAAAACACTTGAATATTAAACACACTTGAATATTAAAAACACAATTGAATATTAAAAGCACATTTGAATATTAAAAACACTCTTGAATATTAAAAACACACTTAAATGTTTAAAAACACACTTGAATATTAAAAACACACTTAAATGTTTGAAAACTCATTTGAATATAAAAACACACTTAAATGTTTAAAAACACACATAAAAGTTTTTAAAAAAAACACTTGAATATTAAAACACTCTTGAATTTTAAAAATACAATTGAATATTAAAAACACACTTAAATGTTTAAAAACACACTTAAATGTTTGAAAATTCACTTGAATATAAAAACACACTTAAATGTTTAAAAAAAACACACATAAATGTTTAAAAACACACTTGAATATTAAAACACACTTGAATATTAAAAACACACTTGAATGTTAAGCAGTAATATAAATTACCTGTATAAATATTCAACGGAGAAATAAGCACATGCATAATTATGTTTTAAAAAGTCTGTTAATTATAAAAACGAAGTGTGAGCACTATTCGTCTGATGGAAAAGAAATGTCTACCTTACAAAGTAAGTGTAAACGTGAGTGGCTGTTCATTCCCGAGTGATGGCCCTTGACGTGCATGACGACACTGTTCGAAAAACATATTTTTCACTTAGTGACTATTGTGATTACTTGACCTTTGGCAATTTTAAAATTGATGATGAATGCAACCCTCTAACAGGATATTACATTTGATTGAAATAAGAAATAAATAGGTATTTCCTGACTCGATTGTCTAAAATTATCGGTGACTTCTAGAGAAAGTTTGATCCAGACAGTATTTAACTGAACTGTAGATTGTAAAGGGACATCACTCAAAGGATGTGTATTGATAGTGAGGGAACCCTAGGCAACAAAGAATCAAAGTACTGTAATAAATGTCTTCTGCGAAAAAAAAATATGTAACATACCTGCAAAAAACCGTGTAATATAGAATAAGCTCTGGGCAAAAGAATTATGTAATAAATCTGTCAAAAAATTTAATTTACAATAAGCTCTGGGCAAAACATATAATAAACCTGTAAAATATGCAATGTATAATAAGCTCTGGGCAAAAAATGTTCAATAAACATGTAAAAATATTAAATATAGAAAAATCTCTGGGCAAAAAATCCCAACATAATATCAAAAATTATGAAACGCTGACTTCAGTAAACATCCTTGCAGTACTGGAGGACAAATGTGACGACAGTGTAAACTAGAAAACAAATGTCACAATTCTGATAACCGGAAGACAAATGCTACGGTTGTGATTATGGCGCTGCGTTGCACAGAACCTTGTAGAAAAGTGCCAATTCCAGACGTGTGGTAACAGCGGCCATATTTATCAACCTCGCACTTTTCGTCGATCCAGGCGATATAAGACGAGACCCGTGTGTAGATGCCAGGACATTCTTTTATCCCACATGGTTTCAACTTCGTTCCACCCCTGGACACGACTCCCACAATTTTATACTCGCCGTCACACTCGCACGCTAACGGTCCACCCGAGTCACCCTGAAATTGTGTATAAAAATATAAACTTCATTTCACTGTTTGCTTGCTTGCTAATGTAGGGGGCTCTTTCGGCTTCCGCCGCTTTCGCGCTGGGTGAGGGGTTTGGGGGGGGAGGGAGGGAGTGGTTTAGCCCACCTGCTATGTCAACCTAGTTTCTGTTAGCTATCATTACAAAAAGGTCAGCTCTCCGCAAAGTTGTTTTTACTGTTTACCTCATGCCTGGCCGGTCAAAGTCTTCTGTTTTCTTGGTCACTCTGAACTCTTGTTGTTGGGGGTTTTTTTGTTTTGTTGTTATTTTTTGTAATATTGTTTTTACTTTTTATTTTTTCCTATTAAAAAAAAAAAACTAACACCCTTCTAGTCTTTTCCTTCCTCCCTCTTTTTATTTTTTATTGACCTCTTTTTTCTTTTATACTATTTAATACTTCTACTTATCTTATTTTTTTCCTTTTTGTTTCCTTTCTCCTCCTTTTAATCTTTTATCATTTCGCTTATTATTTGTTCTATTTTACGTATTTATTTCTTTACTCTAGTTTTTTAATTTAATTTTTAAATTTGTCTGGTTATAATAATTTAATAAGTTGTTTTTATTTATCCAATATTATTTCCTTATTTATTCTGTGAATTTTGTCGTTTGACTTTAGGTGGTCCTCCCAATCATTACTTTAGTCGACCGAGGGTGGGGCGGTAGGGGCATAACTGGGGATGCAGACGGAATGTGAAAAAAGGACAGACCTCCTGGGTGCAATGGGGTTGCACATTTAACATAAATACATATATAAGTTACTACATACACATACCAGACGATACTTCAACAATACAACACACCATTTCGAAGAAGGGAGAAGAAGAAAAAAGGTTCCTTTAACATATAGGTCCCATCCGGGAAAAAACATATGTTTGTAATCCGGCACTAGCTCCCAATTCAAACCCAGTGGGTGACTGAGTGGAGGCAGATTACCGCTACCGGTTTGGAGGGTTATAGGTCTTGGGAATAAATTAAAAATCAAGGTTTGAGGGTTAAATTTCACACTGAAACCAGAGCACCCCTTTAGGCTTCATTGCGAGCTGTGTATCTGAGGTATCCAGTGTGAGATTGTGGGGACTATAATAAAGGTAAACGAATGTCTTCCACCCAAACTCCGGCGTCTGAAGTGATACTTGATTCACTCGCGGAATAGATTTGACTGGACAAATTATCCCAGATAAAGAGCTCTACTAACTCCTCTATGTATCAATATGAATGGTTAATCCTTCGAATCACCAAGCACAAGGGAAATGTAATGCAAGTCAATGAACTTTTCACTTACGTCAAGAAAAATGTACAGAATGCTTGCCTTCACATCCTGAACACACGATGTGTCGAGGAGAGAAAAAGAGGAATTTTATGTCTCCCTTCTAGCTGCATACTCCAAGATAAAGTTGGTATCTCTCGCCCAGTTATTATTTCCCCCTTATATATCTTACTTAAACATTTCCATAAAATTTGCTGAGTCTGTAGTTGTCAGCACTTTGGGGGCATGTGTCAACGGAAGTTCATGTCCCCACACTTAACATGCATTCTGCACGAGTTGATCATTCAAGGCTCAGACTTCCTAGACCTACCAAAGTGCACTAAATGTATAACATATTGTTTAAATTATTCTTAACATAGAAATATATATTAATTATTCCTTAATAAAATCTTACACACTCAATAATGAATAGGTTGCACTCACACATTGCATAAATCTGTCGTATTTATACACTACATAAATCTCTAAATACACAGAAACACTTTATGTTTATGAAATATATTCTATAATCTAATGTCAGCATAGACTGTCAGCCTTTGCAAATGAAATACAGGTGACTCTTATATAATTTAAAAAATATTTTGGCACTAGGCTTCTTCCTCGTGACACACACACACACGCGCGCACGCACGCACGCACACACACATATATATATATATATTGTTACAGGCTAATTTTGCCTATCCGTATTTTTAAATTTAAATTGTTATATAAATTGCTAAATTGTCAGAGTAACCCGACCTTGGGCACTCCTTATTGTGTTATTTTGAAAGTGTCTGAGTTCAAAGTAAACAGCTCGAGGCAAGAGCATTCTAGATTGATGACACAATGCAAACTGAGTGAGTATGTTTTTAAATTATCCAATGATTATGATTTACGATAACGAGACCAGTCAATGGGTTGAGATTAAGGAGTTCACTTGCTGTAGAAAATACTACTATCTAATCACTTTGAATCTGAAGTGTTAAGAGGAAAGTCTGGTTTTGAAAGGAGGTTGTTAGCTTGATGGTGAGTTAAACTGACTGATTGAGAGAGAATGGACTTAGAAACATTTCATTTTTTCACTGCTGATATGTTATATTTATGTAGAGATGTACTATGTGAGTTAACTTTTATTTCTACATAAAGGGTGAACTAAATGTTTGAAGTTCGATCAATGAGACCGTCCGTGGGTAACAACAGTCACGCGATTATGTAATTGTGTCTATTAGCAAGCTACCAAAGGTGTGCCTAGTCACGCGTGAATAGATGCTTACTGCCTGAGGGCTGTCTTTCTTAAGGTATGAGAAATGGTAGAATCTTATTAAAGAACTAAAAGTCACTAAGTCACTGATATGATACACAACATTTTTGCAACTTGACTGATCAAAGGAGTTGTACTTTTAAAAAACAAAGGGTCCCTCCATATATAACTAAAAATAACTAAACTTATTCCGAGGGACCTGTGCCAGCCAGTCAACTTGATCAACCTTTTGTTCTGAGAGTAACAATAAGGATTAACTTGCACAAGTATATAAAGTTATAAACCGTTACTTACATTTTTGTTGGTTTTGATTCAGACAACAGTGACAGTTCAAGTATGTCTGGAATTGTTGAACCCTTGTGTATTTTTAAGTTATAAACTGAAATTCCTTGTGTGCTAATACACGAAGAATTACTGTAACTAAAAGTTGTTTGAGATTCGATTTTTGCTTCACTGTATTTCTCCATTTTTAGATGCTCTCTATATATTTGGAAGGAGAAACCCTTCTCTGAAAAACATTGAATATTGGTAGAATGGTTTTGCTGCCACTCCATGTGGGAGATATAATTGAAGCTTTGTTCGTTTTTGATAATCTAAGTAATTATATTTGTATATATTGCTTATTTTTATGTGGCCAGAAATTATTGGCTTATAAAGAAGATGTGTATGTGGATGTATGAGAAAGACGGAAGTGTAGGGAGCCTAGTTAATTCATTAGAGTGATTAGACAAGAGCTGATGCCTGTAAATTGCTGAAAACTTTTCAGTTGCTTCAAAGCCAACACTTTTGCAATGAGGTGCAAAACAATGGTGGAAATAAGGCAGTACAAGGGACCAAAGTTACACCGGCAAATCCAGCATCAAAACCCAACACCCACATCTACAGCATGGTTGATTGTTTCATTCTGCTCTACTTTTGCCTGAAGTCAAGGCATCTGGAATTTATATTCGTCTAACTATGTTTAGACACTGGAAGTCTTCAAGCTTTGATTCTAAGAGCTATTATCTGTTGGGTGCCCATAAACTGTGACATTGATACTCAGTGTGTATGTGCTAGACTTGCGTAGACATTCTGCTACTGTGGGATTTCTCGTATATGGAAGCGAGACAGATGAGCTTGTTATATTATGGGGAATTTTCCCATATATTTTATATAAATTTTCATGAATTGAAATTGAAGGCTATTTGCAATTTGAATGACGTGTGTGTATTACATCATGCTTGTTTCGGCAGTGAGGTCCTGAACGAAGAGTCGTGCATGGCGGTAGATTTACTGACCGGTCGTTAGTACTTGCGTCATATAGGTGAGCGAGTGTTTGTTGTTTAAATTTGTGTGATCAATGGCCGATAAATGGGCAAGGGATTAACTGGATCAGCGTGTGGTCGGGAGTTATGAAAGACGTAGTTGCATTAGCTCTAAGTAAATGGCCAGATCGAAGGCGTGTCTAACAGACACTGGTGTAATTCCAAGGGTAATAAAAGTGATAGAAAAATGTATTCGTTACTCTGCCTTCTATCGTCTCTTGGGGTGAACGTTAGAAAGTGAGTCCCTTCCTACATTGGATTGTACTTGGAGAAGTAAAACCTTTGGCTGGATAAGGTAAGGCGTCTTTGTATTGTATGAATGGTTAGGTTTTATTATGATGCTATATGCTATGTTTTATTTTGAACACGTTAACATTTCTTTCTTTCAGAGGCCTATGCCAAACTTAGTATTTATTAATAGAGAAATTGCTTGTGTTTCAGGGTTTTTGTTGTTTTGTTGTTGTTTAAATTTCTTGTTATTATTCTTTAAATGTAATTTCTATAATTTTGTTATCGTAGTCTGAAGTGATAATCTAATGATTACGTCTTGTCCTGTGTTTGTCTAATTATAATCGTCATATATCTATTTATAAACATCGATTCTCAGCGAAAACTGAGTGGGGGCCGGAGCCAACTTGGCAGCGTACTTGTATATATCAACATAACAGTTGCATATATACATATATAACCAGTGACCCATATTCTGCATCGGCACTTGTAGATGTCTTGTATCATAACTAATTACTCATACTTTATATAATTCATTATTACAAAGTCACCCCAGGGTACAGTGGCGACAGAGCCTCTGCACACTAGAGGCCCACAAATCAGATAATTTTGTACTTCAGCTTAAATATTTTTTCTATGTCTTTTCTATGATTATTTTTATGATTCCTTTTTCCAATTTCTCAAAATTTGATAAATAAACTCAAATCAAATTGTCAGGGAATATTTGAACCCCTGAACTGTATGACTCTGGAGTCTTGAATATCTTGTTACTACAATCATTATCTTAAGAATGTATGAACTGATTAATCATGGACAGTCCTTTTTCTTAGCAGAAAATCAGGTCAGGTTTTTGTGCTAATTCGATTTTAACAAATCCGATCTTATAACTAAATCAATTACATTTTTGTAACATTATCAGGCAATTTTCGTTAATGTTTCTCTTCCAAAATAGGTTTTTAAATTAAAAAAAATAAATTAAATTTTAAAAAATCGTTTTATAACACAATTCATTAAATTAAAGGTTACAAAAGTTTTGTAGAGTACATTGAATAGTAGACATTGATAAAGGTAAGTACATATAAATTAAATATTAGGTCATCATTGTTCAAAATTCAGGGCATAAACTTCCATCTCTTCAAACATCTAGAATGCTTAGCAGTACAAATGTCTCTCTTTAGAGTCCAACAGTAATCAGCCATCATGACTGCATCTCAGCATCCCTGATACCTGGTCTCCATCTCTTTCATACCCTGATGAAATCTCTCTCCTTGCTCGTTGCTCATTGAACCCATATTTTCAGGAAACCGATCCAAATATGTGAGAATAAGTAATTCATTTTGATGCTCATGTTGCATCCAAGGTTTCTGAAAGCAGTCAGCATATTGGCAACAATATAATTACAGTTTAACAATAGAGTCAATACAAATTACAGGTTGTAATTTACACATTTAACTCTAATAAATCTTTTTGTATGGAAATGGAGTTATTAGAGTTAAATGTGTAAATGTATGTGACTTGGATTAAGCACTGATTGACAGTCCTTCACTTGCTTTTGCAACAATGTCACTATCTCAAAATGTCCATGTTTCCACCACTCGCAGGGAAAGCAATGTGCTGCTATTTTCTCAAACATCTCCTCACCATCTTACTTCCTTCAAGTGGAACATGATCACAGTGAATTTTGTAACTTCACTGTATTAGAATTGTCTAGAATGTATCCAGCATACCTGCTCTGATTCATCAATAGTGCATAGCATATTCCTTTATACTTACACACTCTACAAATTTCCCATGCTTTCCTGGTCACTCAAGTTTTGACCAATGAACACATGAAGAGTGGTGGCTGGAAGCTGATAGTTGAAACTTGAGGCTCCATGCTCAAGACTTGAAAGGTGAACTCAAAGTTCAAAGTCAAAATTCAAAAGGCCACCTGTTCACTGCAACTTATAATTAAGGAGCAAACCTAAGTTTCTCATCTGTCACAATATAACTCCATTCTATCTCACGCTCCATCCTCAGACTTAAAATTCCTGCATTTGTATTCATTATCCCCATGCACGCACATGGCAAAATAAACACAGTGTATCAATCAGTATCATCAGCTTAGTTCAAACATTCATAGTAATAAAATCAACTCACATAGTACATCTCTACATAAACACAAGTACAATATATCAATAGTAAAATGCATGAAATGTTTCTAAGTCTACTCTCTCTCAATCAGTTAGTTTCAACTCAACATCTAGCTAATGACTGCCTTCAAGATGGACTTTCTTCTTCTACTTCAAATTCAAAAGTGATTGGGGCATATAATTCTCTACAGCAAGTGAACTACTTAAACTCAGCCCGGCTAGTCTCATTCTCATTAATCATAATCATTGGATAATAAAACTGCTCACTCAGTTTCCATTAGGTCAGCAAATCTAGAATATTCTTGCCTCAGGCTGTTTACTTCAAACTCAGACACTTTCAAAATAACACCATAAGAAGTCCCCAAGGTCGGTCACTCTTACAATTAGCAACTTATATAACAATTAAATTAAAAATATGGAGGGGTAAATTTACTCTGTCACAGTCACTGAACTCATTTTAAAATGATTCTATTTCTGGATGCCTCAAGCCATTCAGTTCAGTGACTGACTGTGTGACATTCATCAGGTTGTTACTGGTTATGATTATTATTACTAATAATTATCCATAACTAATTACAAGTGATGGGGAAATTTATGTTTATTAATAATTCTCCCATGAATCAACACTCGACTTTCACTTGACGGATTATATGGGTATAGTAAAGTCTTCTCTCTTCCACAACAATAAGACAAACGTTTTACTGTCTGTGACATAATAAATTTGCCAATCCCTATTTTAAATTTAAATTTTCAGAGTAACCCAACTTTGGGTGTTCCTTATGATGGTATTTTGAAAGTGTCTGAATTGAAGTAAATGTTCAAGGCAAGAATATTCTAGATTTTCTGATGTAATGCAAACTAGTGTTTAGTTTTCATTATCCAATGATTATGATTTATAAGAACGAGACAATCCAATGGGTTGAGATTAAAAAGTTTATTTGCTGTAAAGAAATCTATTCTCTAATCACTTTGAATTTGAGGTGGCAATGAAGACGTCTGGTTTTGAAAGGTGGCCTTTAGCTTGGTTGTCATGGACATTTGCTATTGATATGTTATATATGTGTTTTCATAAGATGTATTATACAAGCAGACTATTATTACTACAAATGTTTGAAGTAAGCTACTTATATGTAGTATGCTATCACTTGATTTTGTTTTGTTATACTGTACTTATTATACTCTGTGTGTGTGTGTGTGTGTGTGTGTGTGTGTGTGTGTGTGTGTGTGTGTGTTGGGCTAATAAATACTAGGAAATTGTAAGTTGAGACTGGAATGTAAGAAAAAATGGAGTTATAAAGTGATAAACTAGAAGTTTAGCATTTGCTCTCCACTTATATTTGCAGAGTTAAGTAGCCTTTTCTGCTTTCAATTTAAAGTTTGATTTGAACCTCTTGGTTTATTGTTTGTAAACCGCTACGGCTAACTGCAGTAAAGGCGGGAATGGCATATAAGTGTAAGAACACACTACACTTTATTGATGTGTGGTGGCAAGATACGTTGACAACCTGAACAATTTCTGGTGTAGAAAAATTGCTGGGCGTCACTACATCTGTTCTGTTTGAAGGAGTTGACACAGTGACAAAAAGCATCCAGGTTAACTCTAAGTAGTGGAACAGTGTTTTTCAAGAGCTGGCATAATAACTGCTGAAAATAACTTGAGACAGCAGTAATAAGCGTATGGAAAAGTTATCGCATATCTCTAATCACTCCATTTCCATACCCTGATAAGAATCATTCTGTGATTTATGTTGACTCTATAGTTAAATTGTATTGGAAGATAGACTGCATAAAATATAGAAATTATTTGAACTCAGTCCCTTGGAAATATAATTGTCTAGTAATCTATTTCATTGTATTTGTCATATGTATATTTGATTGTTGATTTAATAAATTTATTGTTAAATTCATTGTCATTCTTATGAACATTGATAAACATATGTTGGAAAAGAAAATGGGAGGATGGGGGTTTGATAAATATAGATTAAAGATGGATTTGTCTTTTCTTTTAGTGAGACGTTTTCCACCTATGTGTGATGGGGTGTGGTGTTGTTGTTGTTATGGGTCACCCTAGGAAGCGAGGAGATGATGAAACGATGAAGATGCAATGGGACGTTACGGCAACCACAGCAGAAGAGGCAGAACACGCAACACGTGTTTACATTTTCATATGTCTTTATTTCGGCGACACACCGCCAACCACGCTCCTCTCTTGACCACTCTCCAAAAGACGACTGAAGACGAACGAACCCTCGCACACTCTCTCACACACAATATATCTAAAAAGTCCGGGCGGCAAAGGGGACTCCACTAGACAATTCTGGAACTGTACTAAAACTAATGTTAAACGGGCTCTTCTGTGCTAACGTACTTCCGTCCTAACATAAATTCCTTCTAAACTACCTAGAGTTATATAACACTTAAACTATCAAAAAATACTACATTAAATACTCTTTAAATACAATACTTCCTTACAATATAATTCACAAAATAAATTATAAAATAAAATAATTAACTATATTCATGTGCCAGGGGAAAACCATGTACACATACATAAATCATAAAATACACTAAGAAAACAATATAAACTAACTTACAAAGTTATATAATTATAAACTAACTTACAAAGTTATATAAATATAAACTACATCCCACTAACTATTAGAATACATAAACATTAACTTTATTAAATAAATATATAATATGATAAGTGGTGGTTAAATATGTACACAATGGCACAGCCATACACATTATATAGCAGACCGCGCCACGCAATTCAAACTAGCGGCCGATGACCTATTTTGCTGTCCGGCAAAACAAGCGCTACGCACACACCGCTCTGTACACACGTACATCCACCCTTCCACATATGGAAAGATTATGTGACTGTGAATGTTTATCTTCAATGTTGTGGAAGAGGGAAAATGTATACAACATCGCATATCCATCAAGTGAGAGACAAATGATGTCTCTTAGAGGATCATTAATAAAATAATTAAGATTGTCATCACTTGTAATTGGTTTTGGATCATTAATAAATTAATTATAATAATATCCATTAACTAAGTGGTGTTGGTGTCACTCTGTCATGCACTATTTTCCTAAGGTGCAAACGTCGTACTAAAGGAGTAGCAAATCCATCTTTAATTATATTTAATTGAGCCCCCATCCACCCCTGTCACTACAATATACAGTTTAATAAATATGTGCAAGAAATGAACAAACAAATATACTTATGACAATTACAATGAAATAGATTACTTGGCATCAATATTCCGTGAACTCAAGTTTGAAAATGTTCTGTTTATTCTCTTGCTATATATATAAAACTATAGTTACAATTCAGTAATAGAGCCAAAACCGATTGTGGTTTAGTCTTATTATAGAATAGAAATGGAATTATCAGAGATGAGCAGCAATAGTTTATTTAACCTGATTCAGTGCAGTCTTAACAGACTTTGCGTACTTTACCAAAATGTCACAAGTTATAGTTAAGTTCAAATTTTATCTACTCCATGTGTGTCACTCACACTTGGAAAACACTGTTCCACTGCTTGGAGTTGACCTGGGCATATTTCTCACTATGTCATCTCTTTCAAACAGAACAATAAATGTAGTGATGTCCCACAGTTTCCATAACTTATAAATTGTTTGGCAGTTACAAATTTGTTAGCCAGAAATCCTTAGAGAGCAGTGTTTCTTACACTTACACCCCATTCCTGCCTTTATCAGGGTTGGTCAGAGAGTGGTTTACAACAATAAGCCAGAAGGTTTATATGGAACATAAAACAGACTACTGGAAACTCAAACTCAAAACTCGAAAATCAAAAGGTCACTTGTTCACTGCAACATATAATTAAGGAGCAAACCTAAGTTTCCTCTTCATCATTTCAAAACTTACAAATTTCCTACAACAGTATTCATTAGTCTGATACATGCTCACCTCAAGAACAAATATATCATATCAAACAATGCCAAGTGTTGGCATACTATACTCGAAAATCTTAGTTTGTAGAAATAAAAGTCAACTCACAAGTACATCTCTACACAAGTATAGCATATCAATAGTAAAAATGCATTAAATATTCCTAAGTCCACTCTATCTGAACCAGTTTTAACTCACCTTCAAGCTAATGATTGCCTTTCAAAGCCAGTCTTTCTCCTTCCACTTCAGATTCAAAGGTGATTAGGGAGTAGAATTTTCTACAGCATGTGAAGTTTTAATCTCAGCCCATTGGCTGCAGTCACTCTAATAAATCATGACCATTGGACAATAGAAAACTACTTATTTAGTTTCCATTACATCAGCAATCTAGAATATTCTTTCATCAAGATATTTACTTCAACTCAGACACTCTCAACACCATAAGGAGTGCCCAAGGTAAGGTTACTCTGACAATTTAACAATCCACATAACAATTAAATTAAATATAGGAAGAGGCAAATTTACTGTCACATATCCCCTTCCTTTTGAGATGTTAACCATCCTGTTAACATCTACTCTATTAGGAGTAAATTTGAAACTTTGCCAGTGAATCTCCTACCTTAGTTCAAAATTAATTAATAATATTTCACAAGACTTAAATTCTATGTCAGTTTTAAGACATATGAATCACTAATTTGACACATTGAAGAAAATGATAATATAATTTTACGTGCCTCACTAATCATTGAGCATTAAAGTATAAAACATCATCTCAATTTTTCTTATTATTAGCTGGAACAAGTCCCGCTATGTTTCAACACTTAAAGAGGTATAAGGACAATTTATCATGAAAATCACCACACTTTTCCTTTTTTTTTCCTTTTTAGAGACAAGACCCGTTATGTCTCTACACATAAGGAATACAAATGAAAATCATATACAAAAATCATCATCATTATTCCCTTTCTGACACAAAAATACAAAATTCACAATCATTTTAGCATCATTTAAATGAATTCTGGAAAGGATTATTCCTTAATTTCTACCATAGAGAAGACACAAAATATTTATATAAAAGGTTTAACAGTATTTACAGAGAGTTATGTAATGGATCCTTACACTTCCATTTCTACTGCTCTGGACAAATATTTGGCCCCTACATAATTATCAGTGCCGTTAATGACTTCCACATTGCCTCTAATTTAGAAAGATATTTTGCTTCACTGAGTCGAGCAAAAAGGTGCTCTGGTTTAGGCTTTGTTTCATCTGAAAAAACAATCAACTTATTCAGCTGTCTGTAGTCCACACAAAATTGGTGTGTGCCATCTTTCTTTTTAACTTGTACAAACTAGAGATATACCAGGACTCTGCCTTCAGAATCATACCTAAGGCTAACTAGAGTCAATTTCCTGTTTTACAGCATCCTATTTAGCAAAGATAAAACATACAGTTTCACAAGGAATGGATTTTGATCTCAAAGTGTGACTGTAAATTTCCACAGACTCATTTTACCAGGTTTATCAGTAAAACTGTCATAAGCATTTTAATCATGATCCTAACTGTTGTGATTCAGAGTCTGAGAGCTCAGGATTTAAAATAACATCATTGACAGTTTCAACATCTGTCAGTCCTGAGTGTGGTATGGATTCAGCATCAGGTACAGAGGTAGCATCATCCTCTATTACAATAGTAGCAACTATGTTATCCAGGTGTTCTTTATATGCTTTCATCAGATTAGCATGAAACATTTTCTTTTTTTGATCTGATCTTAATTCTGAAATTGCAACCACTCAATTTCTGAACAACTTCATATGGTTCTTGCCATGATACGTCTAATTTATTCTGGTGCAGATGTAACAACAACTCGTGTGTACCAACTTCAATGTTAGACTCTTTTGTCTTATGGTTGGTTGTACAGACGTGTATATCTAGCTTGACTTTTGTGTACATTCTTGGCTGTGATCTGACACGAAATATCAATATGGTTTGCAGTTTCAATCACGTTGATATGTGCTTTTTACAGATTCTACTAGCGTGCTCTCTGTCGAATATTCTTGTAATATTAACGTGGGTCCCCTAATGGTGCTACCATATAAGAGTTCAAAGGGTGAGAATTAGGTTGAATCTTGTGGTACTTCATGCAATGCAAACAAAAGTGCTGGCAAATATAAATCCCAATCAAGTGGTCTTTCCATGCACAGTATTTGTAAGGACTTGGAAGAGTAGCATTCAGATTTTAAGCTAGACCATTACACATAGGGTGATAAAGAGTAGTCCTAAACTACTCTATCCTCAAAAGTTGGTTAATCTCTTCCATTAACTCGCTCGTGAATTGAGTCCCTCTATCAGACAAGATTTCTTCTGGACATCCTACATGCACGAAAATAGAGAACAATGAATTTAATACTGACACAGTGTTAATAGAGCTAAGCACGACCACTTCAATGTACTGCATAGCATAATCAATGACAGTGAGAATCCATCTTTGGCCTCGACCAGATGAGGGCATAAATTCTCTATTGAGGTCAATGGCTACATGCCTAAAAGGAATATCAATCTTTGGGGTTTCACCTAGTGCAACTGGGTGTTCTGTCTTTCTATTCACTCACTGACAGATATCACATGACTGACAGTTCCGAGTGACATCCTCTGACATACCTGGCCAATAAAACTCAGCCTCACCATGAGCTAAAGTTTTGCTTGGTCCTAGATGATCAGCAATGAGTGGGTCATGAGCAAAATGCAGCATGTTCACTTGATACTCAGAGGTACCACCAACTGACTGCTATCAACCCCCTCTAATTTACGAATCAAGGTACCATCCTTCCAGTGAAAGTCAATAGCTTTGCCAGAAGACTTAGACAAATATGATCCATAGATGTTTGCCTTCTCTTGACATTTCTTCAGAGAATCATCTTCCAACTGTGCAGCCCTGAGCAGGGCCTATTCCCCCTCAAGTTCAGCCATGGTATGACAGTTAGAAACCCTTATCTGCTCTGCCATGACTGAGTCCTGTGTGACTTCTTGGTGACATGCCCCACCAACGACAGTTTCAGCCAATGTTGTTGGTGCATCACCTTCACACTTTCCTCTGACTATTTTTGGTTCACCTTGAATACCTTCACATATGCTCTTATCTTCAGCTTCCTGTGCTGCAGCTTGCCTATGTGTGAGAATGCACACATTTTCGAGTATATCTTGGGTGTCCTTACCATTGAGAACATATTTACATCCCATGATAGCACTCTCAACACAATTTACTAGACAAACAGACTGAATGCGTCCTTATACATATTTGCTGTCTAAGTCTTCCATCATAATTTTTTTTATCTTTTACACCATTGGCTAGAGTGATTGTTTGGAACTGTCCAGTGTAGTCACTTTCCTTCACTAGGCTAGGGTGTACTACTAACCCTACTCCACCACCAGTGTCACAGAGGGCTGAAATGCAATGTCCATTTATGTATACATTAAAATGAGGTGTGCCACTTGGTTCTATGGCATTTATGTTACCTGGGCAATGACATTTAATATGGCCTTTTTTGCCACAGCTAAAGCACTCTACTGGTTCATTCTTAATAACTTTGTCTTTTCTGTTTGAGTGAGGTGTGGTACTCTCTTTTGTGTCTTACTAGATGGAGGAGGTGTGAAATGGAATCCTGTTGTTTTAGGTTTATTATCTGGTTTGTCACTGTTGTTTAGGCATCACCTGTTCACTGGCCTGCATTATTCATTGCCTAGTTATCAGATTAGCACATGTCCCGTATATTTCTTCATACCTGTCGGCTGCTTCTAACCAATCTTTCAGGATTTCTTGTCTTTTATCCTTAACATAACATAAAAGTGCTGGCGGGCACAATATCTATAACTTGTCAATTACAAAGTGATCCCTAACAGCTTTCCTATCTATTGTCAATCTCTACTTCTTTCAGTTCTAACCATCTTGTCAAGACGTGCTGTAGCTTACTAGCTGCCTGTAAAATGTGTCAGTCTGCTCTCTCTTAAACTGATGAAACCTCTCTCTATACATCTCACTAGTCATCTTAAAGTAAGCCAACAGTTTGGCCTTATATCTCTCATCTGTCACGCCTTCCTATGGGAGTCTATTTAAAACCACACTATCCTGATCTTTCATACCTGCCACTAACTGGGAGAGCCATAAACTTTCTGGAATGCATAATCTTACAGCACACTTCTCAAAGCTTAGTACATAATCCTTAATATTTTCCTCTTTTTTGTTAAATGAATGGAAATGAAATTTCTTATTGGCTTCCTGGACATTAGCTGCCCTCTCACTTATCTTTAGGCTATCTTTCTGTATCTTAAGTTGGTTTAAGCCAAAATCTCTGTTTCTTTTATCCTCTGCATCTAATTTGGCAAATGTTACTCTCATTGAAGATCATATTCAGTCTGTAATCTTTTCTCTTTATCTTCACCTTCGGTCTGTAAATATTTTCTCACTTTCATTCTCTTTTATTCCTAGTTCTTTCAATTTTATTTCTAATTCTTAACTTTCACATTTGTCTTTCATTTCCATTTCTCTCTTCAATCTTTTTTTCTTATTTACATAGTTTATAGCATAATCTGTACCTTCACACCCCAAAAGACTCAAGTCACTGGCTTCTTGCCTCCCTGCCTCTATCCATCTCTTTCTAACTTCACTGGAG
Organism: Sinotaia quadrata; assembly: GCA_028829895.1. Lineage (NCBI taxonomy): Eukaryota > Metazoa > Mollusca > Gastropoda > Architaenioglossa > Viviparidae > Sinotaia > Sinotaia quadrata. Next base: position 83,670,248 of record CM054179.1, on the reverse strand, counting down.
ACTTCCATTTGAAATCACAAGATAACTCTACCAAGGTCACGCGACTAGCTGATGTGTGAGTAATCTGACTGATTTTACAAAATAAATATAGCGCACACACAAAAGTAACTGATGACCCTTAAATCTAGCTACTTAAATGCACAATTAATGTAAACAGTAATAATATCCACACACTCTCAAGCAACTAAAAAACTTAAATCTAGTTACTTAAAATGCACAACGAATGTAAACAATATAACCATCACACATCAATAATTGAAAATATGGTAATACATGTATCAATACATTATGCAATCAATAATACAAAAAGACAAAAAGGTTAATCGAAATATTTCAAAAGAAAAAAAGATAGACAAAGCAATACAATTCTAGACAGTGTTATAATGAATGAGATAAGACTGCTTTCTATATGTCTATTTCACTAGTCAAATGTATCTCTTTCTAGCTCAGTTTTAGTCTAGGCTTTCCCGTTAAGTTCTTTCAACAAAGTTTCAAAAATTGTTTTCCACATTCACTAAGTCCAAGACAATGACAATTAGTTAATCAATTTTGAACAAATGTGTACTCATATCTGGACAGAGCCTTTCCCTCTTTATGCGACAGGCACGCATTTAGTTAATAAAAAGGATCACTGTTATTAATTCATCTGTTATAAATAATTGCAACTGATGAGAATCTTAATTTATTATATTAATGATCCTCCAGCAGACACCACTTGTCTCTCACGTGGCGGATATTTTGGCGCTGTAAACGTTTTCTCTATTCCATAACATAAAACAATATTTACAGTCACATAAAGTTTCCGTGAGTGGAAAACTTCTTACTAAAGGATAAGACAAATCCGTCTTTAATAAATATTTAACGAGTCACCATCTACCCACTTTCTTCTCCAGCATAAGATTATCAATATCAATATGTGTAAAAAGGTCAATAAATTTAACAATAAATTTATTAAATGAACAAACAAATATACATATGACAATTACAATGAAATAGATTACTTGATATCAATATGCCATAAACTCACGTTTGGATAATGTCTTCATTTTACAGTCTCTCACTGTATATAAAAATAGAATTACAATTCAACTATAGAGTCAATACCAATTGCAGATTAGACCTATCATAGAATATAAATGGAGTTATCAGAGATGAACAATAATTTACGTAACCTGATTCAGCATGGTCGTAACAGTCTTCGTGCAATTTGCCAAAATGTCACAATTTATAGTTAAATTCAAATTTCGTCTGCTTCACTCGCACATAGAAAACACTGTTCTGTTGTTTGAAGCTGACCTGGGCACTTCTTCTCGCTGTGTTATCTCTTTCAAACAGAACAATAAATGCAGTTATGTCCCATAATTTCCCTATACTGGAAATTGCTTGGCAGTTAACAAATCTGGTAGCCAGCCATCAATAGAGTGCAGTGTTTCTTACATTATATTCCCGCCTTTATCACGGTCAGTCAGGAGCAAACATAAGTTTCCTGTTCATCAGAGTATAACCACTCTATCTTACACTCTATCCTCAACTTACAACTTGCAACAGTATTTATTGTTCGGATACATGTCCATGGCAACAATAAATACATCATATCAAACAATGCCAAGTTTTAGCATACTGCAGTCAAACATCTTAGTTCAAACATTGTAGAAATAAAATTCTACTCACATAATACATCTCTACACAAGTATATCATATCAAAAGTGAACATGCATGAAATATTCCTAAGTCCACTCTCTCACAATCAGTCTGTTTTAACTCACTACCTTTCAAAGCCAGACTTTCTCCTTCCACTCCAGATTTAAAGGTGATTAGGGATAGAATTTTCTACAGCAATTCTTAATCTCAGCTCATTGGCTGATTTCGTTCTCATAAATCATGATCATTGGATAGAAGAAAAATATTCAGCTTCCATAACGTCAGCAATCTAGAATATTTTTGCCTCAAGCTGTTTACTTCAACTCAGACACTTTCAAAAATAACACTATAACGAGTGCCCAAAGTCGGGCTGCTCTGACAATTTAACAATAATAATATTAAATTTAAAAATAGGGAGAGGCAAATTTATTCAGCCACACACACATTCAGCATACCTCAATTGCATTTGTAACATACCTCAATAACTTTCATCATATCTCAATTACGCTGACAATTACATAGCATACATCACTACACTTTCAACATACCTTATCTCACTCACAATATATAAAAATAACTTTAAGAATTAAGAATCTCAATCACATTTTCAAAACCCTCTACCTTCAGTATACATGACAATTACATATATTACCGGACAGGAATCTCCGTTCAATCCATTTGTGCAGACATCACTGATGGCACAAATGTCTGTAACAGGGACAGTACCATTGTAGCAGTTGCTGTTGCTGATCACACTAACATTTACCTCTCGGGGCACATCAGAAACTTTTCCTTCTACAGCTATAAAATAAATAAACACACATTTTAAATTGTTATTTAAATTGTGTACCCGTAGTTTGTTCGATTACTCTTGTTAGACTTATTTAATCGTCATGTCTGTCTATCTACCCATTCATCATTTGTTCTGTCCATATAAACCATTTTTTAAAAATTGAAAATGCATATTTAAATATTTAATACACATACTCACACAAGGGTAGTACATATAAACATAGTTAATATGCATATACATAAAAAATATGTTTATAATATATACATACATAGAAATTACATGTTTAATAAATATAAGCCTGCACAATATAATCACACGAAATGTTTACATATAAATGCATATTGTGAAGATATATTAAAACAAATTATGTACTTTTATAACCTTCTTTCGTATTATTAACTGTTTCTTTCATACGCAGGTTTTCCCCCGACCTTACATAACCATTGAGTAACTTAAGTTGAGGATTAAAGCTTAGGCCAGAAATAGTTGTTTACGCATTCAGGGAAAGTAAGTTAGACCACAGGTGAAGGTCATGCCAAAAATCATATACTAACTACCCATGTATGGTCATTTGCTTACCGGGCAATGACGTAGCACTAAAATGTTAGTTGACCTTTACTTCATTGATAAAATTACCTGAATGGGTTGGCACGTGTTAAACGCCTGCATTGCACCCGACCTACAGGGGTAAAATAGAGAAGCTGCATCTGTTATGACCATGCCTAAGAGATACATAGTGGTAATACACTTAATTTTATCTAATCAAATTTTTCTTTTTGAATTAATACTATGTATTTTGTATTGTAAATGTGTATAGAATATTCTTATGAATTTTAATGCTGCTGATGTTAATACACTTTTCTCACAGAAGCTAAGAGTCGTAGCGATATACACTGTGATGTGGTGGGAAATGCCACATGTATGCAATTGTATTACAGTTGATTAATTGCTATCACGGGAGAGTTAACACGCACTGCATGGTCACTAGCTAAATTGTATTATGAGCAACTATAGAGTAATGAAGGAAATATATATTGTAAATATTTTATACATTTGAATTTCCAGGTAATGTAAAGTATGATTTAGTGAGATTGTAAAGAGTGATTATTGCTGCTGAGTCACTATCACCACACGAAGCTGTAATATAAATAACCATGTATTTTCAGCTGGTTTTGAGTTTACCTCACAACTCTGACCTTGACTGTTAAACGCTATTTTGATGTGGGAGTCCAGTCTTACTGGAAGCAGGGAGCCCAGAACAAATTACTAAGCAAGCGAGCATCCATGTTGAATTTTTATCACCCCTTGTTGAACCGCGAGGGACTGCCAGGGCTATCACGTGATGTCAGCATGTGTTGGAGGAATGACAACAAACTGTGTTCCGTTGGACAGTAATAGAAAGATAAGTCCAAGAACAAGCAGAAATAGATTCTCATGGTGTGGACAGTAAATTGACTTACTGGGTTGCGCAATATCACTTTGTTATTCGTGGAAATAGAATTGTTCATTTTCTTGTTTTTCAAACTTAATATTATTGTTATTAAATTTTATTGTTAATTCTCTTAATTGTTATCTCGCCATGTTATTACATAAGTGTTTGTAATCGAACGTGATTTGCCAACTGGGGGCTAGAGCAGGGATAAAGGAATAAAGAATTATACATATTAATTTATAAATAAAGGGGAGATAACATTGTTGGCAAAGAAGTCAACTAACTTATCTGGCTAAGTGTCGTGAACACTTAAGCTCAGACTGAGGCATTTGAGTAGAGTTAGGCAAGTCTGGCTGTCGCTAATGGTAGGAATCATCTAATAAAGTAATATTGATAAACAGTACCTAAATTAGGACAGGGTCGTTAAATGAAAACTGGACATGTGACACATATATAAACATACATGTATACATGCATAATGACATAAAATATACAATATATAAATGTGCATAATACAATCCATAATAAATACATATTTATACGTGTAAAATACACGTCTATGTCCGTCGTCACTTTTAGGCCGAGAAAGTGTACCTTTGATTTTTTCGATCGCGCAGGTTGGCATTTATTGCACAACATTTACAAAATACCCTATGACAATGTCGACAGTGATAAGTGTTTCACAAAATATTTGTAATAATACGTAGTGATAAGATAAAAGCACGACCATAAGCGTTAAAAAATATCTTGCCATCACCAACAGCACAATTCCCAAGCATTACAAAAACATATTTTCTCGTGACAATGTAGACAGTACGAATGCTAATTGATAAAGGTATTTTTTCTCGTGACAATTTGGACAGTAAGAATGCTAAGTGATAAAGGTATATTTTCTAGGGGTAGGAACCAATAAATGTTTAATTTAATTAAATCCCTTAGCATACTGGGATAGTAACCTTGTGTTGGCTCATCTATCTGAGAATACTTAGTCCTGCTCTCCTAGCCGACGAGAAGCGCACAGCTTACTTTTTCAACATCCTTCTCCACCCCACCCCCACCCGAATACTGATAAGTTTAAATCAGCACGATTCTATAGTTAGACTCCAGTCTTATAAACTCTACTATTCGAATAGCAGCACTAATTCCTAGGTTACGTACTCACTACTCTGTGGAAAATGTCGTATATTATAAAACAAACATTATTATAATGACGTCCTTTCATACACTGAACAAATTCTCATACCTTCTCCCCCCCCCCCCAAATGACACACACACAAACTCTACACTAAAGATTTATAATTTCCTTCTTAAATCGTTTATCTTTTTTTAAAGTCAGTTTAACTTGTACACAGGTTGCTTTTTTATACCGTATCAGCGTGAACTATATCTAACTTACTACGAAGTGAATTGCTGTAATAAAAATACGACTCTGTCTAACTTCCGAAAGCTACAAACGGAATGGTGTACTGGATACTGTTAAGAACTTAAGTAACTTAAATATCTTTAAAGCTTCAATTACGTGCATGTTAAAGCAGGAATGAATCGATTTTAATTTAATTAATTAAAAGAGAAAACTATTGTAAAACAACGATCACAAAGAGTCATATTTCTTTTATATTTCTAATTTTTCTGCAGATTTTTGTATCGAGAAATCTCTTCAGATAACATGATTTCATAAATGTTGATTCAGTTAGTTTGATTAAATCCAATGAATCAGCATCGGTATGCTCAGTCCAGAAATCTGACAGTCAACTTCCTGTGTCATGTATATGATCTTAGAACAAACTTCACTATGATCTGTAGGAAGTAAATGACAAAGTACCATAATGTTGAGAAAACAAACCACATGATGTTCATCAGGAAGTGAAAGTTGATCATTGCACATGGCCGCCTCTAGTGACACAAATTAGCGCATTTAAACAAACCGGAAAATATATATGAACAAATTTTAAAGTATTTAGCTGATAAGAAACTGTTTATAAATGTTAGTAATTTTGGCTGACTGGTAAATGTGTAAATGACAGAATCTATTTATAAATATTAGTAAGTGTGTGGATGATTCGGAACTGTTTTTGATTGGACATGATTAAAGTTTCTGGTTACAATGATGGAGGGAAGGGAAGATAAATCAACAGAGACAAGCTGAAGCTTAATGTTAAAGGTGGTAACGATGGGAAGACATGGACTAAAGTGGCAAGATGGCGATTGAAGTATAAAGGAATTGATTGGAATAAACAGTAATTGACCAATGTATGGAGGTGGCGTTGGAAGGGGACAGATAATGATTGAGAAAAGAAAAGGTTGTAGCAGCAATATGAAAGGACGAATGAAGTGAAAAATAACTCGATTTAATTAACAAGATTTTGTGACTGAAGTGGGGAAAATGGTGACTGAAATATAAAAGTGGTGATTGAAGTGGAACGCTGGTAACTTAAATAAACATGGTAACTGAAAGGGAACGCTCATAATGTTTGTGTAGCTGACTTTGTTGTTTCCCAATTTCTTTGTAAAAGAGTTTTTTAAGGCTCATGAAATTGGAAAAGCTCGTAGTAAGCTTTCTGTTTGCAGAATTATTACCACTTTAATTAATATTATAGTGACGGCTCAACACGCTTACGTCACTTTTTCTTTCTGTATCACCATCATTACACACACATACAAACTGTCACATCACATCACGTCACAAGCATGGCGGAATGCCATATCGAGAGTCGAGGAGTTTTTTGGAGAAACGTCCGCGAGTTGTCATTAGGTCGTTTCCGTGATTACTTGAGACTTGCATTTCTTGAAAGTAAAGGCTAAAGTCAAGTAGATCTTGAAAGTAAAAGCTAAAGTCAAGTAGCTCTTGAAAGTAAAGGCTAAAGTCATATAGATCTTGAAAGTAAAGGTTAAAATCAAGTAGATCTTGAAAATATGGACATAAGTCAAGCAGTTCTTTAAAGTATAGGCTAAGTCGTGCAGATGTTGATGTTTCCTGATATATAATCATTCATCAAAGCGGTCTTCAACGGCTTAAGCACATTTTTGAATTCAGTCAAGCATATAAAAATGCACTGACAGAGGTAAGAAATGAGAGGGATGACCTTCAAATTAATTGTACTTTTCACTTTCAATCAGAGACAAGCCTTTGATTGAGGTCTCTGAAATATATGTGCTTGGAATCATAATTTAGTCTTTAAGAACTATTTATTTTACAGGGTATGTGTGTTGCCAATCTTTGTCCAAACTCGTGCCAGTCTGAGATAAATCGTAAAGCGAGGATTGGGGAAGTGGAAGTGTGTTTACATAGTATGTTGTTTTATTTATCATGATGTTCAAGGAAAACTGTTCTACAATGTAACCTACTTTGTTGAGCTTGAAGGTAAAGGAATACTAGATTTACAATGCATGATGCATGATGTTAGAGAAAGTTTGTGTTTTCAACACACACTTTTCTTAAATTAGGCATGAGACTGGAGACAGTTTATATTTTCAGTGCAATATTGTCTGTCTTTTTTATTTCCTTTTACAATCCATGCATAACAGGAAGGACTCAATACATTGTATAACGCCTCGTCCAGTTTGCAAAGAGCATTGTCCTAGGAGTCTACACCCTAGATGACTAGAAACCATGCCAGTCTCTATCTTGATTAACTCCTTTAATCAGTCGAATTTACAAATACATCTAGAACTAATGAATTTATGACTTTCTCACGTCTTCTACACCCACATTCTATCAGCACTAATGTTCCATATCCACAAATATGTTCCCAGTTACATTAACTTAAAAATAATCACGTGACGAGTTCTTGATCTAAACGGGACATAGATTTAATACGTTTAGTCTACCTTACTTCTTTCCCAATATTCTTACAAAATCGTAATCCTACTTGCCGATAACCAGTCCATCAGGTACCCACTCCCTCAAAACATCTTACCCTCTCTCCACTTCTGTCTAGTCATAAATTTCATTTCATTAATAAACTTTTATCATGACACTCCTATTTTACAAATAACACAACGCCTAAAATTACAGAGTAAAACTGAAACTTTATATTTACAATTTTTGGAAGATTTCCCCATCATACGACACATACCAACTTCTTTTTTACTGAAAACGTAGTGTTAGCAAATGTAAGGAATTTAACAAATAAAAACTAAACACATTGAAATTTAAAATATAAAATGCATTTTTATAACTAAGGAGTCACAGAGGCAAAATCGCGTATATACAAATACATGACACAACCAACAATAATTCACATGGTTAATTAAATATGAAATGTTTAAACATCAATTAAGATTAATCAAAGATTAATGCATATCTGGCACGTAGTAGAAAATGGTTTTCCACAGTTCTGTTTGTTTTCTTAATTTCCTAATGTTCATTGTTCAGTCTTTAATTTATCACAAAGTGATTGATGTTGGTGAACCATGTATAACGGAAGAGAGCAAACTTTGAGAGGCATCTTTAAGACAAGAAGTTACTATTTATAAATCATGTTGAATACAACAGATTACTGACTAAAACTGTTATAAGTACTCAAAATGTTTCAACGATCAAAATATTAACAGTGTAATTTACAAATCATATCACTTACCTCCTGTGGTGTCCCCCCATCCGGTCACACGGCACAAGCTGCCTGTAACTGGGCACGATGGATTAGTATTCAATGACAAGCTCTTGACCTCTGCTGTGCTAAGGTTCAAAGGTGACGTAAGTTTCAAAATAGCTATGTCGTTTTCTCTATCTGTAAATTAACAAAAACGTTCATTTCTCGTTCAAAAAAAAACAATCAAATAGCAATATTGTTTACTGTGGTTTCAACTAAAAACAACATTCTTTTCAATATAATGATATATTTCTTTTAATCATATTACCTTATCATGCTTCATAACAGTATCATGTTGTTATTATATTATTGTTATCATGATACTATTGTGATGGAGCAAATTCTCTCTTGCATTTATATAATTATATTAAATATTATATTATGTCAGTGTGACTGTAACTGAAATTTGTTATATTTGTATTTTACTTTCGAAAATCTGGAAGTTTGTTAATGTAAGAAACTCACATTGTATTGTAGTACAGGTCGCCGAACAGCAGACACTTACATAACACAAGATCATTTTCTCAGTGAAGTTTTATGGGGAGTCCCACAAGACCAGAAACAATAAGATTAGAGACTATTAACCATTTATTTAGGAGAGGAGGGGTGATTAGTGAATGTGGACTTAAGGTATGAAAGGGAGAGTACTATAGACGCCTACACTTATTTTGACTGACTTGCCGGAAATGAAGTTCAGCGCCTATCAATTATTTGTCTCCTGTCTACACAACCAATGAATTCTAATTAATTAACCTATGGAATCTGTTCCCCACCAAAATTGTAAGTTTAAGTATCAAGAAAAGTCATGTGTTCGTCCCTTGAGACAAATCTTCAGTTTCATGGTATATCGACGTGAAAGTTTATATTTTATTTAGTAAAATATCTCACTGAAGATTTGAATGGATAATGAACTTGAAATTATATTTTGTTGTATATTTTAGGAAAGTTTAGAATTCAGTTCTCGTTGCATCATGTTCATATATTCAGTATTCTGTGTGGATTATGATAATAACATTACTTTTGCAGACCGATGTCAGTTGGGTACGAAATGAGGAACAAAAGTATCCGTATAATTTAACAGTCACACTATTTTTGTTCGTATTCCTATTTCTGTTTCTTAGTTCCTATCTTCCAGCCTGACTTTTAATGTTTTGGCAAACTTCTTGTAAGCGGGGACCCTACGTGAATTTTCACTAAAATTCAACCTAACCGCTTTTAAATGGTTTTAGATACTAGTATTGGAATGATTTACAACTAGAAGTGCCACTTTCAATTTAAAGATAATTGTGATGAGTAGCTGATAGAGTGATTCATATTGTGTAAATCTCGAGAGAATGTGAATGCCTTGTGAAGGAGTAATAGACAGGAAATCTAACATACAATTTCTATCTCAGTGAAATGTGATTCATCAAGTGAACGCTAAATTCTTATTTTCTGACATTATTTTTCTGATGTATACTTTTTCTTGATATATTTTGTAGGTGTGTGTAGGTATCTTAACCATGGACAAACAGCAGAACTGTAACTTATTCTCTTGTGGATTGATAGGTTTTATCCACATTAAAGTACTATGTGAGGCCGCGCGATTTCAAGAAATCAAGGCTGTGAACAGTTAAGAATCAGTTGAAGAACTTTGTGATTGTGAACATTGTGTTTGAGAGACTCTGTTGTTACGACAGACGAAGAGCAACGATTCGTGCGTTACATTCCAGCAGGTTATAACGTTCTGATATTCTCTCTGTATATTCTTTTTGTTTCTTTTGTAAAATATTTCTTATTAAAATTGTTTGAACCATTAGTAATGTAGAGATTGAACGTACTGTTATTGTAGACAGTTGTTATGTGAATTATTATTTTAAGGACTAAATGTATTTTACCTATTTTTTATTATTGTGATTAATAAATATCAATGTTTTCTTTGTATTTTGCCTTCGCACGCATATCAATTAGTATGAAAACGGACTTAAGGGGTGGACAAGAGGAGGCTACTAAGTGATTAATTTTATAGATGAGTCAAAATAAATCATTAAGTAAGAAGTCCAAGTCAGACGAATCTTATGTGATAGTTGAATAAATTATTAAGTGTGAAAGTCTTTATTCAGAAATCACCAACAAGGATCTATCAAATGGGACTGGAAGAAGGAAATGTAATCAATTATAATCATTTAAATTATAATCTGCTCCTTGAAATATTTCATCAATTTTGAAACTGGTAAGATATTAATTATTAAGGAAAAGGTCTTATTAATATAATTGTTACAGGAATTGGCATCACAATTAATATTATACAATTTTTGTCATTATTACCATGTTGCAGTTGTTACCGTTACCATAGTACTAATATTATGTTATTGATTATTATCATTATATTTATAATTATCATTCTATTTATAATTATTATAATTATTTATAATTCAGTTATCATTTTAGTTACAATTATCATGCTCCTTACTATTATCATATTACTTACAATTATCATATTATAATTATCATATTACAATTATCATATTTCTGTTATCATGTGTCTAACAACTGTCATGTTGTTATCATGCTTTTTACTATTATCATTTTAAATATAATTATCATGTTACTGTTATCTTGTTTCCTACTAGTATCACGTTAGTCACTGCAACATTGATATATATATATAATTGTTAAAATGTTTATAGCTGTTATAATATTAATTACAGATGTCATATTGCTTTGGATGATGTCACAGAGCTGAGCATAAGAGAAAGACACATGGAGGTGTCGTTCGGCCGTTCCGGTGTATCTCCGAGAAGCTCATGACATGTGCCAGTAATAGGTTGTCTTTAGATGTTACTGTCACGGGAAAGAAGGGACCCAAAATTATATTTTATTTCACGATCAAAAAATCGCTAACAGACTAGGGGAAGTAACCCGTTTTTTGTTATTATGCATAATATGTTATGTGATTCCAGAAACCTTTCACCTAAGATCTCATTAGTCAGACACACGTTGTAGACACAGTGCGTGTTATCATTTCATGCTCTGATAAATTGTGTTGTGGCGAGAAAGTATCATCTCTTTCCTACTTACCATTATGCATTGCTCCATGACATTTAGGTGAACTGGATTTTTCATAAGACCTATTCATTATTGTGTTGAAATACGTTTTATAATCTTTACGCCGTTATTTGTTAACGCGTACCGACTTGTATTTAAACGTATATATATTGATATTTTGTACGCTGCCTAGCAATTGCTATTGTGCTAACTTTGCTATTTTGTGATTAGGACTTCTTTTATTCGTGTTAGTGATAATCCTAATCACGTGGTAGCTGGTGTACTCACGTGCACCACTGCACCACCAATAAAAGTCAAAATCCCGGGAATATTTGTAACCGCTTTTTTTTTTCATACTTGTGATAACTAACGACTCTAATCATGGCCGAGCTAGCGAACATAAGGAAAGAATTCACAGCCATGGGTAGGAAATATGGGTACGAGAAAGCCAAGTTAAAGCACTTGGACGAGGAAATAGTTATGTGGTAGGCCTATGTTGCGGAAGAAAAGATAGCGAAAGAGGCAAGAGAAATTAAATACCTAGAAATAAAGGTGAAAGAGTTAGAGATTCAAGCTATGAAAGATTTAGAATTGAAGGCAGGAGGTTAAAGATAAGGAAAATAGAGTCTTTGCAAAACTTAGAGGATAGGAGGTCAGTAGCATTGCAAGAACTGAAAGAGAGAGAGGTGAAAGATCTGAAAGAACTAAAGATAAAAATTCAATCTGCTAGGGATTTAGAAGAAAAGAGGCAGGAAGCAGAAGACAAAAAGCTTAGATTAAAAGATAAGGCACACAAGGAACAGCTCGAATTAGCTAAGGAAGATTTAACTGCTAGGGGTGAAGCTGTTAGAAGGGACTGCTAAGCAACAAGCCAAATTAAATAAACCTCCTACACGGCTAGCTTTCTTTAACCCCGAAGTCGAAACTATCGACAAATTTCTTATACGATTTGATAGTTTCATCGCCAGTTTTAATTACACTAACGCCGAGAAGAAACAGCAACTTGGTCAAATTCTCCAAGGTGAAAGTTCGTGCGCGTTTACTGATCTAACGCGCGATCCCGCCATTTCTTACGCTGAACTCAAAACGGGTTTGATGCGTACCTTTCAGTGCACGGCGGAAGGCTTTAGAAAGGTGTTTAGAAAAGCTATGTCCAAACCATATGACACCATGCAAGCCTATGGTACCCGGTTATGCCATCATCTAGAATTCTAGATAGATGGATAGATTTGACAGGCATCCCCAAAACATGCGATGGCCTGTTTGATCTGATCTTAAGAGATCAATTTATCCGTCTTGCATTGAAGTAACATTTGCAGTGGAATCCTCCAACTAACTTCAGTGATATGTTGAAGTTAGCGGATAACTATAACGACTACCCATACCCAGTGTACACGAGGAGTGCACAACACGCTTCTTACAAACGTCAGCAGTCATTTTTTCCGATTTCGTCATTGGAAAAACTCACATTGGTACAACAGACATACAGTAAGCCACCACACATGCGACGTCAAACATGTGACTACCCACCAGCGACATAATACACTTGTCTGGGGAGTGGGCACAGCTCTCAAAATTGTCCCAGCCCATGTGACGTACGAGTATGCATTGACGTAGGCTACAATCAACGGACAGAAGACAAAAATTCTGGTCGACACATAAGTTGCATTAATGCTAAACTTGTACTCTCCGAACAGTATCTAAGGGGTAGCATCCGCATTCGATGTGTTATGGGACACCTTAGTAAATGTCCTAGGGCCACTGTTTATGTTACGTCATCCGCATTTTCCGGTACAATCACTGCCGTAGTGATAAGAGACGTGCAGTTCGGGTTCATACTATCGCCCGGACAGTGTGACGCACACACGGACGACATCTATCCAGTTCTCCCCGTAATGACTAGTGCGCAACGGGAACGCAGTAAACAGGGACCCCCAGCTCTAAAAATAGTTCAGAACACATTTCCACAGTTGACACCAGTTCAATTGAGTCACCTACAGCAGGAGGATAAAAGCTTGTCCTCAATGCTAAGGCTGGCACGGAAAAATACCGTTACATCAAACAAGTACACAACCATGACGTATTTCCTGAAAGACGGACTAGCGTTTCAGTGCACCGACTATAAGGATAATGACACTAGAAGCACCACATATTTATTCACCCCTACACCACTCCGACCACTCATTCTTACCTTCGCTCACGACTCAATTATGTCCGGACATCATGGCGCTCGTCGCATTGAACAAGTTCGCAAAGATTTTTTTGGCCAGATCTGAGTAGGGACGTTCACTCATATGTACATACATGTGTGCAGTATGAACAACATATTGACCAAGGGCGTGTCAGATGAGTTCCCTTCGAGATAATACCAACAGTAGAGGAACCATTCCTAAATGTCGCGATAGACATTATTGGTCCAATCATTCCCGTGGCTGAAGGAGGATATCGCTATATCCTGATGATCGTGGATTTTGCAACGCGATATCCAGAAGCAATTGCATTAAAGGGCATTGCCGCGATCGAAGTTGCAGATGCTCTAATAGACGTATTTTCTCATAAGGGCATACCCCGAGATCATCAGGGCACTCAATTCACTTCTGCCATGATGGCTGAAACAATGCGTCTATTAGCGTGCAAACAGTTGTTCTCTTCACCATATCAGTCTAATGGTCTCGTTGAACATTTCAATGGCACAATTAAGAGAATGTTAATTAAAATGGCCTCGGAACAACCCGACCAGTGGCCACGTTTTCTAGCACCATTCCCATTCATGTATCATGAACTCCCATAAGGGAGTACTGGCTTTTCATCTTTCGAACTACTATATGGCAGACAACCTCACAGTCCCCTTAAACTAATAAAAGAAACATGGATCAAAGGAGACACTGTGACTGATGGTAAGGACGTTCACACGTGCATGGCTGAACTACATTGTCTGACTGAGTCATGTCACATGGCACAGGAAAGCATTCACGACAAACAACCCTATACAAGCGAAAATTTGACCATACTGCCGTCGAACGTGACCTCAAGCCAGGTCAGCTCATGTTACTCTTGTGGCCCAATCATAACAACCGCATGCAAATGCACTGGCGAGGACTGTACCACATTATTAAGCACATGAAACAGAACAATTACAGCATACGGATAGGAAATAAACAAAAAGTCTATCACAGAAATATGCTCAAGCGTTTCTATGAATGCAGTGACGAACAGATACACAGTGCGAACTGCCGAACAGTGCAACGCAATGTCAAAACTCTTACACAGGCATGTGCACATAGTCACCAACCAAATGGGCCACTAGGATTTGGTCGAACACCGCATCAAACTATTAAGTGACAAACCCATACACTTAAAACAGTACCCACAGAAATGCAAGAGCACGAAGTACATAGCCAAACAGGTCCTTGAAATGCGAGAACAGGGCGTGATTGAACAGTTAATCTCTCCATATTCATCACCGGTCATCTTAGCTAAAAAGAAAGATGGTACACTTCGTTTTTGTGTTATAGGCAGTTAAATGAGATAACTGAATTTGATGCAGAACCTATCCCAAATCAGGATGCATTATTTGCAAAACTAAACAAGGCACATTATTTTTCAAAGTTTGACATGTGCAAGGGATACTGGCAACTGTCCGTTGCTATTGACGACAGACCCAAGACAGCATTTTCAACCCCTCTAGGCTTATTTCAGTTTTGCCGACTACCGTTCAGACTAGCGAATGCACCCACAACATTCGCACACATTCACAAAGTTGCTGCTAGAGAGCGTTAACGCATTGAACCTTTTCAATGACATATTGGTAGCAACAGGGACATGGACCAACATTTATCCTCAGTGGATGGTCTATTTGACATTCTGTTGACGGACTTGACTGGGAACAAACAATCCACAAAAATATGATGGACAGCAGAGTATAGTGTGGCCCTTGACAATGTGAAGGACATCTTGACCAGTAGACCCATCATACAGTTACCAGACTTTGACAAAGGGTTTATTGTCAGGACTGATGCATCAGATGAAGGCCTTGGTGCCATACTTCTACAAGAGACAGATGACGAATACCTCTTGGTATCGTACCCATCTATGAAGCTGTTAGATCACGAGACGCAGTATTCCATGATTGAAAATGAGTACTTAGTGATAATGTGGGCACTAAAGAAATTTAGTGCATATCTGTACTCGAAACCATTCATTCTACAGTGTGATCACAAACCACTGACATATCTTTGCACTAGCATGTATGAAAATGCTAGACTGACTACATGGATACTCTTATTACAAGAGTATAGCTTCATTGTCGAACACATCAGGGGCAGAAAATAATTTGGGTGCTGATGCATTATCCTGGCATGCCATTACCACATTGTAAACAAGAGAGAGGATAGTTTCTCCACAGATTCACATATAATTCCTGTGGAGACTATCGAGTGAAATAAAACTATCATATTTTTGTCTCCATTTGATTTCCGCTATGTGAGCTCCAATCAAATTTTATAAAGGGGCCTGTTACGGGAAATGAGGGACCCAAAATTATATTTTATTTCACGATCAAAAAATCGCTAACAGACATGGGGAAGTAACCCGGTTTTGTTATTATGCATAATATGTTATGTGATTCCAGAAACTGTTCACATAAAATCTCATTAGTCAGACAGACATTGTAGACACAATGTGTATTATCATTTCATTATCATATCATATATATATATATATTGAGTGAATTAGAGTATTCACGCATGACTGATCACAAGTGTTTACGAGAAAGAAAGCCAATGCATACTTGAATTGCCCACAACAAGTGTGCTGCATGCAGAAAATAAGCATGCAAGGACAAATTATGTCAAAAGACATAAAGCTTTAGAAGTTTTTGAAAACTATATAAGGGAGGAAGGAAGATTTATACACTTATGTTGAAAACGTGGATTTAAGTGAAGACATCCTATTTCATATTTATGGAATTTTCGTGTACAGAGATTTCATAAAAGAAAGTTGGGAATATCTCTTTCCACCCGTTTTCACCCATCTAGATGCCTAGTGTTGAGGTAACGAGGTAAATTGCTTTAATATTTTCCTGGAAGTTCGAATTCAAGACAGCATATGCATGCAACATTTATTGTATGCAGTTAACGACGCGAAAGGCCATTTTTGTCCCCCCTTTCTGAGCTTGTTTGAATGCATATTCCGCCGTTGTAGAGTCAACACCTTGGTGCCCAATGGACACAAGAATTTTTGCATCCCATAGGATGCAACAACACACCCCACTAGATGAATATTCTGGTAATGCTAGATGTCGTAGGTTTTCCATCACCACAGCATCCAAGAAAGGAATGACAGTTATCAAGGTTGGCAACATGTCAACAGAGCACAGATTATTTCTCTTGTGGAAGAATCTGAGATGGTGCCTAGACTCCTTCAGGTCTTCATTGTCATGTGACACAGCCATGGCATGTGCATTTCTTCTCTTTGAAGTACCCCTTATGAGTGACGTGTGAGATTACGTCATCTCCCTTGGAACTTTTGATTACTAAGTGACTAATTGAAAGAAAGGCAACCTAGAACATCTATACTCTTGAGAATAAGAACATTAAATCTATTCTTGATTTAAAATTTATTACTATTGTATCGTTTGTGTAATATGAATTCTAGGATAATGTTATAATTCATGCATATTTTGTACATGAATTATCATTGTTGAAAGTGGTGCCATTTACCGCATAAGAATTGTGTAATTAACTTTTATATTTTACATTTTTGAAGTTCATCATTTTCAGCCCCCTTTATTTCCTACAGAGTGTATGACATTGGAAAGTTGTATGTTTGACTAATCACTGTGTGAAAGAATAGTGCCCCGAATCATGAAATAAACAACTTGATTTAACATTTTCAACAAACTTGTTATTCACAGTTTTTTGAGAGGGGCAAAAGAATTTGTATTTGTATTGTTTTGCAAAGTTCGTCTGTTCGTCCGCTTATTCACTTTTATGATATTTGCTCATCTGCATACTCAGCCAATAAAACGTTCCTTTGCGTGACATAATAAAATTGGGCCCCACCAAACATCAATGGTTGTATGTCATTGTGTGTCTATATAAAATCCTGAAACAATGTATTAGTGGCATATATCACACGAGTTTTTCTTGGAGATACATTGGAGCAGGCCAAAACCGAGTGTGCATGTATCATAATAGTGAATATTGGACAAACAGATGAACAAAGCGAAAGAATACAAATACGATTTCTTTTGTCCCTGACAAAAACAGTCATTAATGATTTTTTTAAAGTGAAAATTAGGTTTTATTAACCTAATTGGGGGCGTTTCTCTTTCACACAGTGATTAATCAAGCAATCACCTTTCCAATGTCATACACTCCGTGGGGGAATGAAAATGATGAAATTCAAAAAGTGAAAACAAAAATAAATATACAATTCTCACATGGTAAATTGCACCGCTGTCATCAACAACAATTCACATACAAAATAAGTGTGCATTTACCATTATATTAATGTTCATATCACATTTCAATAATAACAATACTGAATATCAGTCCAACAAGAATAGATTAATTGTTCTTATTCTTAACAGTTCTAGGCGTGCTTTTGCCTTTTATTTTAACTACTCACTTAAGCTGTCAATGTTCAAAGAGAGGTGACATAATCTCACACGTCACTCATAAGGGATGCTTCGAAGAGAA
Organism: Sinotaia quadrata; assembly: GCA_028829895.1. NCBI lineage: Eukaryota > Metazoa > Mollusca > Gastropoda > Architaenioglossa > Viviparidae > Sinotaia > Sinotaia quadrata. The sequence continues at coordinate 83,652,062 of CM054179.1, read as the reverse complement.
GATGATGCAATCATTCCGTTGCTCCACAGCAAAGACCTGCAGGTCAGGTCACCATCTCAGACTTCCCATACATGGGCAAATCTGTGTTTTGGCCTGTTGCCAACCTAGGTAATTATCGCTGATTTCTCTGGTTAACAAGTCGATGAAAAAAACTCAGTGATGTCTGTCATTACCAGATGATTTGTCTAGTGAAGTGTGTCATTGCATCTATGGACGTAGTACTTCTTGGGTCCATAAGACTCCAAAAATCCTAGCCTTCCAACTGCGGAATAGGAACTTCAAACAAACCTCAGAGAGACAAAATGGCTCTTCTGTCATTAACTGCATGCAACTGATGTCGCATACATAAGCTGACTTAAATGTCAAACTTTTCACTTCGCCAGGATGTATTTATACAAGTTGTCTCATTGCTTTAATACTTGGTAGTCGACTGATGAAGAAATGGGTGGAAAGAGATATTCCCAACTCTCCTTAGTAAAATCTCCATATATGAAATTTCACCACAAAATGAAGTAAAATGTCTTCATGTAAATTCCCATTTTCATCATGAAAATACTAGTCTCTCTTCCTCCCTTATATACTCTTGCTAAGAGTCTCCGAAGCTTCTACAACTTTTATACCTTGTGACTTTAATTCGTTGATGCATGTAGATAAAGTATGTGCATCCTGCTAGCTATGGTAAATTCTACTGCGCATTAGCTATTTGGTTCTTAAACACGTGTCATTCATGCACATAAATACTCTGCATTCACCCAATATATATATATATATATTTCAAGCCTGAAGTGATACACACACTGTGTCTACAAACGTCTGTCTAACTAAATGAACTTTTGGTGAACAATTCTAAATTTACCTAACATATATGTGACAGCATATATGTACACGGTCAAAAACGTGGATTTTGATAAGGGGATTACTTCCCTTAGTCCGTTAGAATTCTTTGCAGACAGTGAAATAAAATATAATTTTGGCTCCATGCCTTTCCCATGACAGATGCTATCACGTTATATATAATTATTATCATCTTACTTTCACTTATTGTATGATTTACACCTAACACATTATTTACAATTTACAATCCACTGTCATCACATTCCTTACCGTTATCATGCTATTTACTGTTATAATGTTTCTTATTATTATATGTTCTCTCCATGGTTATCAACTTACTTATAATTATCATGATTTTACCAATCATTATAATGTTACTCTTGCTATTATATTGCATACATTATTTATTTTGTTACATTCTGTTATCGTTACTCTTATCTTGCTTACTATTGTCAAGTTGATAGCTGTTGCAATGTTTCTTTCTATTATCACGTGACTTAATATTGAACTGCTACTTACTGTGTTGTCACATTCCTTTCTATTATCATGGTCATTACTACTTCTATGTGTATTATTATAATCACGCTACATGCTACTGTGATGTTATTTAATGTTGTAATTCTATTCCATGTGGTATCATATTCTTTTCTATTAAATTATTGTTTACTATTTTCATGTTGTTTTCTGTTATCATATTTCTTTATATTATTCATAATTCTCTTATGTTTATAACTGCACTCACTATTTATAATTTATTTACTTTTCTAATGGTACTGACTGCAGTATTACTCTATTATGAAAATGTTACATACTGACATACTGCTCGTGAATGTAGATCTTTTCCACGTTACGTCTCTGTTGAGTCGCCTCATTTATTCTTACGTAGTGAGCTCCTGCCACAACGACAATGGTTTGTTTCCTAGTCATAGAATAATAAAACTGATAATTCAGCAACATCCAAGATAAAATCTCTATTCAAAGAATAATAAAATTGATAATACAAAGAAAATATAAACAAAACTGCATAGGCTAGTCTTATAATGAGGAAAGACTGTGGAGATTATAACATTTTTAATACACCTTCAAACTGAATATGCCCTTCAATAGGACGTGTGATGCCAAAGTCACCTAATTAATGGATATGATTATTAATTAATCATCCATAACTAATTACAAGTTATGATAATCTTAATTTATGATAGTAATAATTCTCCGGCAGACACCACTGGTCTCTCTCACTTGGTGAATATGCTGACGTTGTTAACGTTTTCTCCCTTCTACAACATTAAAGACAAACATTTACTATTACACAATATTTCCATAGGTGGAAAACTTCTTACTAAATGAGAAGGTAAATCCGACTTTTAATCTATATTTGGCGAGCCCCCCTCCACCCACTTTCTTCTCCAACATTAGGTTATCTGTAAGTGTAAGAAGGTCAATAAATTTATTAAATCAAAAATCAAATATAAATGTAACATATACAATAAAAAGACTATTTGACATCAATATTTCCAAGAAATCACGTTCAAATAATATTAATATCTATACAGTCTTATAGCCTAACACACTGTTCAATGGTTTAGTGTTAATACAAACCAGAGGATAGTTCTTATCAGAGAACAGAAATGGAGTTACTAGAGATAAGCGATAATAGTTTCTACATAACTTTCTTTGGCAAAGTTGGTGTAGTCTTTTGTTGCTGTAGTCTTTTTGCATACTTTTCATAACAAAGTCACAAATTTATCATTCAAGTTATTACTGTCAAATCCACTTGCTTCACTTTTCACATTGTAGGACACTGAAGAGCTGCTATTCTCTCGAGGCTAACATGGGCAATTATTAGCTCCCTCAAGCAGAACAACAATTGTAGCAATTTAGAAACTACTTTGTACCAGAAATTCCATGATGTAGTCAGCACACCTTTCCACCATATATCAATGGAGTGCAGTGTATTCCTTACACTTACACTCTGCAGTAGATACTTCTCGCATGTGCCATGGTCATAGCAATTTATAATCAGTAAACCAGGAGATTCTGATAAAACAAGGAATGTTGCTGTTTTTCATGTAAAATATAATTATAATCAGGGAACAAATGCTAAGTTTCAAGTTTATTCATTTTTAAAACCCATTCTTTCTTACATACAAGTCTCAACTTACAGTTTCCTGCACCATTACTTAATAGCACACAGTATAACAACTACAGTATAAGAGATTATGAACAGATTCACTAGAAACAATGTCAAGTATTTAGCTTACTACACATGAGCATCTTATTTCACAATTTGTAGAAATGATGGTCTACTCACATAATACATCTTTATGTACAACACAGGTATAACATATTAATAGCAAAATGCATGAACTTTTTCTAATCCATTCTCTCTCAATCAGTCAGTTAAGTCATCATTAAGGTAATAGTTGCCCTTCATGAGCGGACTTCTTGCCAAATTCAAGTGATTAGACAATATAATTCTCTACAGCAGGGAAACTTTTTATCTCAGCCCATTGGCTGGTCTCGTTTTCGTAAACATCAACCATTGGATGATAAAATCTACTGATTCAATTGGAACTGGTTTGGAGTGCATCAGCAGTTTCTAACATATTCTCAACTCGATTTGTATAATTCAACTCAGACACTTACAAAAAAGCCATCATAAGTAGTGCCCAAGATCGGGTCACTTTGACAATTTAACAATTTATATAACAATTAGAGATAGGCAAATTTATTTCACCATAGGATGAATCCATAAATCCAATGTATTTCTAAACTGAATGTACCGTTAAATTTAATGTACCCTTAAATATGATCGAAACGTCACATATAGTAGAATTCGTATAATCATTTTACGTTTCTGTATAATGTTAGCAACGAAGCTAGAACGACATTCACTCCTGTAGCAAAGTAAATAGGTTTACAGTAATTACTAAGCAAAAATTATATTTACACTCCTACATACTAAATATATGTACTGTAATTACTATGCTAGAACGATATTCATACGTGTAGTATAATAAATAGCAGCACAATAACAACTAAGCTAGATCGATATTCACTTATGTACAAACAGCTGTACAGTAAAAACAAAGCTTGAACGATATTAACTCCTTTACAAAATAAATAGCTGTACTGTAATTGTCACGTATTGAGCCCTTCTCACGTTTAAGTCCTTCAAAATGTAAAATCTTTTTAATTCATAATAATAATTCTGTCACTCTAAATTAAAATAGGGATAGGTAAATTTACTCTGCCAAGGGGGTATACAGGTAAACAGGGAGAACAAATCACTGTCAACCATGGATAGACCACACAAATAGGCTCCAAAATTACACGACCTCCACCATTCGCTACAGATCACCGACGGATACACACGCACGCTAAGCGGAGCGACACCTTATCTACGTGAGGTTCGAAAATGACTACTAGGTTTCTTATCCTATGCTAATTGCCCAACACACAAGATTGCAAAGAATTCCTTATAAAGTTCAAGTTCACCAGACTACTGGTACTTAGCTGGTCATCCTTTTGCGATGATAATGATGCACGCTGATCCCCAACGAGTCACAGTTGGTTATACGGATTCAGCGATCTGGTATTATCAGGTTTGTCCAATATTTCGTACATCGACACCCCTCTTCTGAGTCGCTCCGACGACCTCAAATCTCAACCAAATGCTAGGGAAATACCCAAGCAATACAACCAGGTTGAATCAGTAGGTATTAAGTAATGAAGGAAGAAGAAAAGAAGACAAGAAGACCTGCTCTGGAAATAAATAAATTCCTATGAGCGATAGTTCTTATGGTTTCACAATCTTAACATGTGGTGTGAACAATAGCATAGTCTATTCCTCAACCATTTCAGTATCTTTACATTAATAATTAAATATGCAATAAAGATACAATCTGGTCATGCTCATGAGTGTTACAATTAACATAAGCAAGAGGCTTAAAACATTTCAAGGAAAACATTTATATTTTACAATGAAATTTAGATAAAAGGGAAAATCAAATACAATTCAAAATCACGCATATGCACATAACAATCACAACAATATTATACACGCAAGTGAATTTTAAATTGTTACAAGTAAATTTACAATAAACGTGCACAAATGCTCTGCAATCATAATTCACTTATTTTAATTGTTTCACATTTTCAACAAATAATTTAGCCACACTGTTATCCAGCCACTTGTTTAGAGAATTTTTGCAATAATACAATTCCTGCAATAATAGGTACATACATTCACACAATGACATCTTAAATAAAAATGCAAACAATATTTAAAGAAATCAATGTGTTACCTTGCTCAGTACGACTATACTAGTCAGAAGAAGGCCTTACGTGATTCACAGAATGTTGCAGATGATTAGACGCTCGCATCAGTCCATCTTTCGTGAATAATGAGTCCAGCAGCGGCGCGTGGTATTTAAAGAAGCATACGAATTTACGGCAGGAACCTATTTGTCATGTGTCATGCTTGGGTATGACCTACAATCAGCCATTGTTCAAAGTATTACATAACTGGGGTGAGTTCCCTCTCCCTTGTGAATACAGCGTGTATATCAGAGCATGACGATTATGTCACTCTTACAAAAGAACTGTTACACCGTTCTGCTTTAGGCGTTTATCACAGTATATGAGAAATGCCCCCTACAAATTATATGAGGTAATGTAGAAGTCACAAAATGAAGAAAATTTTACAATTAAACTTTCAACATAATTTAGAAATATCGCAACACGACGGTTATCATACATAGATTATAATGGCACTCCCATACAATATCTCGGTTAGGAAATCACCTTTTAGTGCTACAAGAAAATGAACACATTAGTGGTTTAAGAAAAAATGTTTCTGCTGTTTTTGTATGATTTTGTCCGGTCCAAATTAATAGACATCCGTAATGGTAATAGTTATGGTCTATGTGTGTTTTGGTACAACAATACTTACAGGTTTGCTAGGCAATTAACGCCTATATTAGTGGTTCCTTTTATGTAGTGAATGTTTGCATTGTACTGCATTAGGAATAGCAACCAATGCATCAACTGGTTATTAGTGTACTTGGCTTGGCCTAAGAAAGCTAAAGGTTGGTGGTCAAATTCAATAACAAATGTCTTACAGGTAGTTCTCAAATTTTTTATGGCCCATACAATGGCAAGGCAGTCTTTCTCGCTAGTAGTATATTTCTTCTCTGCTTCAGTGAGTTTGCGACTAGCATATATGGCAGGGTGCTTTACATTATCATGTTCCTGTAACAGTACAGCCCTTAATCCTATGTTACTAGCATCTTCCTCAACAAAAATGGTTTTGTTAAGTCAGGTAGCTTAACTACTATGTCTGACGTTAACCTGGCTTTAAGCATATCAAAGGATTTTTGACAAGCTTCAATCCACTGTAGTTTTGACGGCATATTTTTCACATGAGGTCGGTCAATGGACTCATGATAGCACTGAAATCCGACAGGAATGTACGGTAGTAATTTGCAAGCCCTAGGAAACTCTGAACTTGTGTTTTATTTTCAGGTTTAAAAGTCTCCTTCAACTGTTGGATTTTTGTCTCACTTGGCGACATGGTCCCTCGCTCAGACGATGCCCCAAGAAATCTAATGAGAAGTATGCAACTTCGCATTTCGTCAGGCGGGCAGTGAGATTGGCTTGTCTTAATCTAGTGAGCACATCTCTTAGCAGTGCTAAGTGTTCTTCCCAAGTTTCTGTACCTAGAATTAAGTCATTCATGAAGTTCTCAACTCCACGTCCATATAGCAGTTCTAGCAGTGATCACATCATTTTAGAGAATACGCTAGGAGCATTAGAAACTCTGAATGGCATTACTCTCCACATATAGTTTCCTACTGGTGTACTGAAAGCTAAAATATGGCAATCTGACTCCTTTACCTTAATTTGCCAAAAACCACGTGACAAATCTATTTTGGTAAAGTAGTGGGTGGTAGAGAGTTTGGTAAAGATAAGATCTGGATCAAGTAAAGTTTTGGCACAAAACTCGGTCACTTGATTAAGTTTTCTGTAATCAACGCAAAAACAGAAAGTGTCATCGCGCTTCGTAATCAATACTATGGGTGACCCACACAAACTGTCAGTCTTTTCTATGACCCCTAGATCTAGCAAAGTCTTAATCTCTCTCCTGATGTCTTTGACTTTCACATGTGGTAATGGATACGGCTTTAAAAGTATCGGTCAGTCAACTTTAACGATAATTCTATCAAGTCCATCAACCCCAGTTTGTCTGTCAAGGTCGATGAAAACTCCTGTAGTAATTCTGTTATCTCCCCTTTCTGTTCTTCAGTCAAGGTATCATTTATCTTAACGTCACTAACAGTCTCGTCCATCTGTAGAGGACAACTAGGTACTGTGCTGGTGACACTGACATTCCCCCCGCATCCTCCTCTTCTGTCATTACTGTCGCTTCAACAAGGTCTGTGTGGGTGGTTTGGTCATCACGGTCAACATACCTCTTTAGTAAATTTACATGAAAAATCATTTCCCTCTTGACTGTCTGGATTCTATAGTTTAGTCCGCTCAACTTTTCTGACTATGAAAGGACCTTTCCATCTCATTTGATGTTTATTATGTGCTTCAGGAAGCAGCAATAACACCTTGTCATTTACTTCAAACTCTCTAGGTTTCATCTTTTTGTTATAGTATTCAGCTTGTCTGGACTGTGCTATAGTCAGATTTTCTCACGCTAATTTGCCTACAGTTTCTAGACAGTTGCGCAAGTTGGTAACGTATTCGTACATTGTCTTTACCTCCTCGTCTCTCTCTTCGTCTGTCCACAATGCTTTTAGCATCATCATCGGTCCCCCTACAGTGTGCCTGTATAGTAAATTGAATGGCGAAAATCCAAGTGGAGCCTCAAGTTCAACTTTCAAGTTCCTAGCTACCCTTTGTTTGCTCAGTAGTCATGACTTGAGTGACCAGGAAAGCGCATGAGACTTGCAGTGTGTTGCAGTATGTAAGCATAAGGGAGTATGCTACACCCCTACTTTTGATGTCCAGTGAAGATAATACAATCATTGTGACTGTGTTCTGCTCAAGAAACTGATGACAAGAGAGTGCCAGTTCGGTTGAGAGAGTAACGATGCATCAGTGTTTTCTTGTGCACAAGGCAGGAACACCTGCTGAGCGCGGACATTTTGACATTGTAACATTTTGACACTGTGACATTTTGACACTGTGATGTGATTGAAAAGGCCAGTGAAAAGACTGGGGAAGCTGTACTTAATCCAGGTTATGTGAAGTTTATATATAGATAGACTAAAACTCTAATTACTCGAAAATGGTTCATGGAATATTGATGTCAAATTTTCTGTTTCATTGTAATTTTCATTTGTAGTGTTGATTTTTCTTTTAATAAATTTATTGTTACATTTATTGACCTTCTTACGCATATTGATATTGATATTCATATGTTGGAGAAGAAAGTGGGTGGATGGGGGCTCGCTAAATATAGATTAAATTCGATTTATCTTCTCCTTAGTAAGAAGTTTTCTAACTTCAGAAAACCTTATGTGACTGTAAAATTTGTTTTTGTTGTGGAACTGTGAAAACTTTTACAACTCCAAAATATATGCCAAGTGAGAGGCAGTGGTGCATGTTGGAGGATCATTAATAAAATAAAATTAATATTTTCTCATCATTTGAAATTAGTTATGAAAGATTAATTAAAAATAATAATTATCTTCATTAACAAAGTGGCGCATGTTGTCACACAATGTTATGAATTTTGCTACATGCACTTACTTTGCATTGCACATACTTTGTACATTGCACTCACTTTGAACATTGCACTTACTTTGCATCCCAATTAATTTGTACATTGCAAACACTTTCTTTGCATTGCACATACTTTGTACATTAGACTTTCTTTGCTACACATTTTGCTTGCTTTGCTACATTGCGCTTGCGTTTTCACAAATTGATCTTGCTTTGCTACACATCTGTATCAGTAGACTCACAGTGCCGAAGGGAGCATTGACAACTAAAAGGGAAAGGACTAACTAAGCAATATATTTTATATCAGAGCACCTGCCTTCCTGATCTTGATCAATAAGAGTAAATGGACCTTAAATATGAACTTATCCAAGCTTAACAGAACTGGGATTTATTTAGAATAAACGAAATCTAACATATATCCCTCTGAGAAACAGGAAGGTGTGATATGAACAAATCTAAGTAAATCATTTAACTTCTCATAAAATGGTGAAACCGATGAGGCTAAAAAACATAATTCTTGCGTTCGTAACGCGGAGTAAGCAAACTTTACCTAAGAATCATTACTTTCATAAGGTGAAGTGAACACTTGCTCTTGATTAATTTTCTTGTACCGTTACTATATATTTAGGCCTGACTATCCAGCAACTAACACAGGCTTAGAAATTAAAACTAATATGAATTGTTTTGTAAGGAATGTAACTTTCGTTTGTTTAATTTTAATTCAAGTTGAATGAATAAAATTATTAACCCGTGAAGGATAGAACTGATTGCTTATATAGTTTATCTAATGACTGGAATGTACTTGAAATGTACTTGTATTAAGATTTTACTGTGGACGGAAGGAAGGTCGAAAGAAATTAATCATGTTCTCTTTTGTTTTGGATGCTCTGTGTACATGGTTACAATTTTGTCGAAAAATACGATGTTTTATATTCCATCCTTACTTCCTCTGGGTATACATTCTTATTCAAACAAAAGCTTGAAAGACACTGATGGAGATGCTGCATCAAGTTTATCAACTACTATATATATATATATATATATAAGTACATTTGTATTTATTGTTTTTTATTTCTTTGTCTCTGCGTGTATTGTTTTTAAGGCTTTGTGATGTGTGTGGGATGCATTGACAGGTTGAGTTAGAGGTAGATCACTCCCCTCCTTTGTCAGCACTATGTTTAGTATTAATATATTTTCTATTTTCCAGAACACTGTATGGCGGAGTATATTTGCCTATCCCTATTTTAAAACTTAATTGCTATATAAATTGTTAAATAGTCGGAGTAACCCAACCTTGGACACTCCTTTTGATGGCACTTTTGTAAGTGTCAGAGTTGTAACTAAATATCCTGCGTTGAGAATATGCTACACATTCCTAGATGTAATACAAACTAGTTCAACTAGGTGAGTAGTTTTCTTATTCAATGGTTAAGATTTTCGGGAACGAGGCCAGCCAATGTTCTGAGATAAAAATGTTTCCCTACAGTATAAAATTATGTTGTCTGATCACTTGAATTTGAAGTGGCAAAGACGTCTAGTATTGAAAGGCGGCAGTTAGCTTAATTGTGAATTAAGTGACTGAGAGAAAATGGACTTTGAAATATTTCATGCACTTTTGCTGTTGATATTTTTTACTCGTGTTTAGAGAATTATTATGTGAGTAGACTATTGTTTCTACATATGATTGAACTATGATGTTTATATCTAGTGTTCTAACACTTGCCATTGTTTTGATATGCTGTATTTATTATGTTGTGTGCGTCTATCAGGCTAATAAATACTGTTGCAGGAAAATGTAAGTTGAGACTGGAGTGTAAGAAAGAAAGCAGTTAAGAATGATAAACTGGAAACTTGTCCTTGATTAAAGGACAAGCAGACTTTTGGGTGAATTATGTGAATCTCCTGGCTTACTTATTGTAAACTGCTATGACTGACCGTGGTAGAGGCGGGAGCAGTGTGAAGAACACACTACACTCCTTTAATGGATGGTGGCAAAGAAAATCTGAAAATAATTTCGGGTAGGGAAAAGTAATAGAAATTACTACAACTGCAGTTGCTGTTCTGCTTGAACAACTGGTACGGTGGAAAAAGCCCATGTTGACTTTGAGAAAACAAGTGGCGAATATGTTTTCAATGTAAGAGGAGAAACAGTGGAAATTGAACTGAACTATAACTTGTAACATTTTTGCAAAAAATAAGGTGCAAAAGACTATCGAGACAACACCTAATTCAGGTTATGTAAAATCTATTATTGCTTAACTCTAATAACTCTGTTTATATTCTCTGATAAGAAGTATCCTCTGATTTGTATTGAATTGTTGAATTGTATTTTAGGATATAAGACTGTGTAGAACAAAAATTATTCGAACATGGTTTCGTAGAAGTATCAATGTCAAGTCATCTTTTTCATTGTATTTGTCATATGTATATTTGATTGTTCATTTAATAAATATATTATTAAATTTATTGACCTCCTTCTTCATATTGATAACCTTATGTTGAAGAAGAAAGTGTGTGGATAGGGGCTCACTAAATATAGATTAAAGACGGATTTGTCTTCTCTTTTAGTAAGAAGTTCTTCACCTACGGAATATTGTGTGATGGTAAATGTTTGTCTTTAATGTTGTGGAAGAGAGAAAACGTTTACAGCGCCCACATATCCACCAGGTGAGAAAGGCGAATGGTGTCTGATGGAGGATTATTAATAACATAAATTTAAGTTTCTCATCACTTGTAATTAGTTATGAATGATTAATTAATTAATAATACTAATAATCATTAACCAAAGGGCTTTGGCGTAACACACTGTATAATCTAGCAATTGTAAATCATGTTTCATTCCATTACTAAATATAATCTAGCAGTTTAAAATTTTGTTTCCTTTCACCATTAAATATATTCTAGCAACTTAAAGTCTGCTTTCCTTCCAGTGCTGTATATATCAGAGCAACTTAAACTTTTCTTTCTTTCCAGTACCAAAAGTATTACAGCAATTTAAAATATGACTTTCTTTCAGTGCTAGAAAATTTTCTTTCCTTCCAGTACTAAATATATTCCAGCAATTTAAAATTCGTTTTCTTTCCAATATTAAATATATTCTTGCCGTTAAAAATTTTGTTTCCTATCAGTATTATGTATATTCTAACAATTTAAAATTTTGTTTCTGCACAGTATCTAGCAGTTTAAAATCTGGTTTCATTCCAGTACTAAATATATTCTAGCCGTTAAAATCTAGTTTCCTTCCAGTACTAAATATATTCTAGCCGTTAAAATCTGGTTTCCTTCCAGTACTAAATATTTTCTAGCCGTTAAAAGATGGTTCCCTTCCAGTATTAAATATTTTCTATCAAGTTAAAATTTTGTTTCCTTCTAGTAATAAATATATTATAGCAGTTTAAATTATGTATCCTTCCAATACTAAAAATATATTTCATAATTGCCCATCATCACGGTTGCTACAGTCGCTATGGATTACATCGATACAAATACACGTGAATACACAACTTGCTACAGTTCACAAGGTTACAACAGCACAAATGCACCTGTATACATGGCCTGACAGTGGCCTTTGCGAACTGTGACTTTCTGTGACAATGTAGCACGAGAAAGATCTCGATAAAGGGGGATTTATGATTAGGGAAACATCTAAAGTGGAACCAAAATGACTGTTTCAGTGATATTAGTTTGAAAATATGAGAAATAACTCAATATATTTTAATTACCTTGTACAATTCAATTGGTATTAAAATTGTAACCTTAACAGACTGTCTTTCCATAAAACATTGACATTTCTTACAATTCTTTCGATAACGAAAGATGTTTGTATTGTTAAATTCTTAAAAGTATGTTTATTTACTTAACATCGCACATATGTCTTTGGTTATAGACAAATATTTAGACAACGGGAGCTCTCTCTCTCTCTCTCTCTCTCTCTCTCTCTCTCTCTATATATATATATATATATATATATATATTGAGAATGAATTGTATTCAGACGCCTTACTTATAGCAATGTGCTGCTGTCAAGATGGTGTTATTATCCAGAATAATTCCCCCGCAAACCCAGCCCCCACCCAGGTAAACCAGATACGGTCTTGAGTGAGGCGTAATTACTTGTCCGTTAACAATTCTTCTTATGCGCTGAAACAATAAAAGCATTCGTGTATCAGTGTGTGTTCATTTTATCTCTTATTCGTTTGTACACATTTCACTGTGATAGTCATTACTGCTGCTTTTAAATTCATTAAATCACTTGTAAAATGTCTCGCAGATGTACATAAAAATTTAAAAGTATTTTCGAATTTCCAACGTTTAACATAATTTGTTTTTTTCATTGTCTCTTTAAATTCTTGAAATAATTTCTAAAACATATGACAGATACATGTACATATTTTTATTGTCACGAGAAAACCTGTAGTAAAAATTAAATTTTTATTTCACAGTTTGCGCTAGACCACAGTGGTCAACGGGGAACAACCCACTGACCAAAAAGCACGACTGTAAGAGCGCACATATGCGCCAATGCGTATATATATAAATATTAAACGTTTTTATGTTCACAAATTTCATTTAGCTTAGGACTGACGTTTATAGATATAGTATATGTGTATCATGTCATGCATATTATATATATATTAGGATGATTTTATATTTGAGTGAATGCAAGTATATTCACAAAAGCATATGAATGTGGGTTTACTTATTTACGAGCAAAAGTAGGAAAGTTAGTCAAAGCGCATTAAAATTTTGCCTAGGTAGTGGAGTACGTGCAATTATACATCACGTGCAAACCAACAAAATAAAGTCACAAGTTGCGAATCTTCTAGAATTCCAAGAAAAGGGTAAAATGAAGGTTAGAAATTTCATGAGAATGGGAATTTTGCGAGAATAACATGAAGACTGTTAGCTTCATTAAGAGCAATATTTTTGTGGTGAAACTTCGTATAACGAAAATTACTTCGTGCCCACTAGGGAAAGTTGGGAATATCTCTCTCCATCTCGTTTCATCCATCGAATGCCAAGTGTCATGAACAATGAGGCAACGTGTTTGTAAATACATCATGGCGAAGTGAAAAGGTCAATGTTTCAAGACAGCCATGTGCGCAACATTGTTTGCATACAGTTATAGGCAGACGATCATTCAGTCTCTGTCTGAGCTTCATCCTGAAACGTTCTATTCCACGTGTGAAGGAGCAGGTAATTATCAGACCAGATAATGCAGGAAGGTGCCACAATCACAGGCGTGAAGACATTCATTCAATGAAAGTACTGTGACAGCATCAAAACGTCACTGAGGCCCAGCCGTCTACATGGAGGTCAACAAAATCAGCGACAGATGTCACTATTGGCAGCAGCCAAGACTACCAGCCCCAGCCCATACATGATTCGAGTAATCATCATTGTGAGTGACGCTACAACTTTCCATCCTCCTCTCCTCGGGCATTCACAATCAGTGAGTAGAAACATAGAGGCAAAGAGCATTTAGAACATTTGCAGTACATTTAAGAATAAGAACATTTATTCTTACAGGGACGGATACTATTATATATGTAATACGAACTAAGGTATGGTGGTAAATCCTCACTTTTTTTGTATGAACTGTTTTACGATCGTACGATTTACCGCATAGAAATCTTATATTTTCTTTTATTTCTTGACTATTTGAATTTCATCATTTTCATCTCAACCTTCCCTAGAGTGTATGTCATTGGAAAGGTGCATGATTTATTTAACCACTGTATGAGAGAGACGCCCATTAGGTCAATAAAACCTAAATCACATTTTCTAAAATCTCGTCAATACGTCCATTACCAAATGATCCATGTCTGATCTTACCATCTTATATATTGTAGCACTTTGTGACAAGTATTGCATCTTACAACTAGTGTCACATGATACCATTATGTAGCCACACTTTCACCTTACGCTAAAAATAGTCTACTTCAAAACCGTATCCTTGGGACCATTCATCTTTAAACGTCGGCTAGTAGGTGGCCTAATTAATTTTATTTAAACTGACCATTCAGAGCACAATTTGACACGCGCGATGAATGTGTGGTTTGAACTACCATTAACCGGCAGACATATATCACTAAATATTATATGTATAATTTTATATTTAATATTTCATAATATTATTTTAAAAAGTAAACATTGTGCCTAGAATATTATACTGTATGATGCACTGTGTGGAAGAGTGTTCAGTTGAGGAATACAGATTGACAGACTTATGTTGAAAGCTTGACCGAGCGCTGAACCGAGAGGGCAGTCCCTGATCTAACTAGACAACTGGCCAGGAGCTCATTTCGATGGACCCAATTCTGCCATCCGCTGTTAACACCTACTAGAACCCTAGAATGACAGCGTCAGACGCAACTTTAAGCAAAGATGGATGCACGATCAAACGGCTCCCATAGCTTTTATAGCATTTTCCTTCATATGCTTTAACTGCAGAATATCTCCATCTCATTAAAGACGCATAGCTGGTGATTACACCTCAAGGTGTCCTGTTAACCTTCCCATATTGATAACTATATATATAATCAAAGTTCTATTTATATTTCATATAAATATATCATTGTTGATTCCAATCGTTTTGGCGTGACTAACGTGCATGTTATATGTTGATAGTCTGTCACTCTAATTAAATAATTACGGCTGTATGATCATGGGGATCGGACCTTTTTTCTAGTATGCCATATGTCTGTTCTACCTAACCTATCTTCATTCTATCGAACTCTGTGAATTGCATTTTGGGGACTAACCTGCGGTTGCAGTCAACCCAAGATTATGGATAATTGACACCTTATTCCATCTCCCAACTTAAAGTCACAACTACTAGCTTACCTTGTGACTAGTGCCATAATCTGATACTGGATGTGGTTTGGGAGGCAAATCAGTCATTAAGTCATCTGCAAATACTGTACAGAAAGGAACCAAACAATATTAGCAAATCACACACACACACACACACACACACACACACACACACACACACACACACACACACACATTAGGTATATTATTTATTAAAGATCTTGCCCATGGACTACCAGACGACAAATTCAAAGCAATACAGGTAAAATATCAAGGTAAAATACTTCCTAAAAGATCCTAAAGATGACCTATCCAAAGCAGTAAAAGATCTTACCCACTGTTGAAACGACAACAAATAGCAGTAAAGGTAACATATCAAGGAAGTAGTTTTAATTCTCTGCAGAAAAGCAATACGTTCGTTCAAGTTTCTACAGTACGATATGTAGCCATTTTTTAAAAAGTACACACACTTATAATTACTGAATGGGTTTGTCATTTTATTTTCTGTATGCCAAACTGTCTCTGTCCAATATTTCAAAATTAAATTATATACTACAAGATCTTACCTATGGTTGAAAAGACGACAAATCCAAACCAGAAAAGACAACATATCGAGTTAAATTATTTACTTACAGACCTTACCCATGCTGAAAAGGTGACAAATCCAAACCAGTAGAGACAACATATCAAGTTAAATTATTTACTAAAAGGCCTTACCCATGTTTGAAAAGACAACAAATCCAAAGCAGTGAAGACAACAGGTGATAAACATGGCTGTCGTGAATTTCAACGCGATGATAATTTCGTGTCGATTCCTAAGGCAGTCTTCTAACACGCCGGATGTGCGTTATTCAAACACCTAACATTAGTCAATCTACTCATTTCCCCCGTATGATTCATTTTCAAACTCCGCAACAAAAGCCAATGTCATTTCTGGGGAAAGTCTTTTAAATTCACTGCAGAAAAGCAATACTTGCATTCAAGTTTCTGCAGTACGTTGCAAGAATGTAGCAGTTTTATTAAAGTTCACACACTTTTTGTGGGTTTGCAATTTAATTTCTATACGTCAAACTGTCGCTGTCGAATTTTTCAAACTTTATTGCCTTCTCCCTTCCCCTTATCCCCCGCCCATGTTAGTGTGCCTAGTAAACTGTTCTTGAACGTTAATGGCCTTGTGCGACTGAAGAGTATCAGGGTTTGCAATTCTCAGTCTTAATTGTCATTGTATGATTGCTGCAAATAAGGTTACGCAACTCTTACTATTCACGTTAATTTTATAGTACACTCAATCTTAACGTCTTAATGTTATTTTATCGTACACAACTCTCAATCTTAATGCTAAGATGCATATCAGGGTGTGTACTTCTCAATCAATTTGTGGAAACAAGACTGTAATATTCAGTCTGATAACATGATGACTACTTGTATCTGAATTGTTTCGTAAATGTTTTAAATGAACAAACGGCCAATTGGAATTTAAGCATTTATATTTAACTGAAACCTGAGTTTGGGGGGGTTCCCTTTGGCAAATGTTTTATTTCTATATTTTTAATGAAAAGATTTTACACGCATTGTGTTCATTTATTCTCTATAGAGACAATTATTTGTATTCTATGTGAGAGTTTGTGTGTGTGTGGTGCGTGTGCGTATGTGGAGGTGTGAGTACGTGTCCAAATTTCCGAAACAAGATTTAATTCCATGTTTACGATTAAAAGAGAATGACCTTCTCCTTGTTGCGGGAATGACGCAGTATGCAGACGAGATGACAGGAACACCGAGAAAGACAATGGGGAGACAGAGAGAGTGAAAGAACAAGATAAAAAGAGAGAGTGAGACGGATGAAAGAGAAAAAGTAATTAAGAATGAAAAAGAAAATGCACTCGGAAAAAGAGACACAGACAAAAGGATAGCAATCCCGATCCGAAAGAGAGAAAGTGCTAAATGTATGTACTATTGCTTTTATCGTATTCAGGATTTGTGTAAAGGTAAATAAGCAAAATATAAATCATATGACGATTTGAAAGTGTAGTTTTATTCTTAGAAAGATATGCAACTGGGTTGTTATTTATCACAGAGCAAATGACAATGACCTTTACTGTGTTGTCGGTGAATACTAAGCATAGGAAGGTGGCGGAGTCTGAACTGCAGTGTGTGTACTGGTGTCTGACGGAAATACATATGTGTTGTGGCATTCGTTTATGCAAATTTCACATCCTGCCAAAAGACTGAAACTCTACCGGATTGCTTAGAAACAATATGGCGTCATTCGTGAAATAAAAAGTACTATTATGTCTATATTTCTCAAAAACGTTGCATTTACTGTAGCAACGGATTGTACAGTCTGTAAAGTCACCTTTTCATTGGAATCATTCAACAAAATTAGTTGGTCCAGTGGATTCGGTTAGTGTAATATTAAAATTAGTGACAAGGTTTGAGTTACTGATAGGTCAGAGAATTGTCTAAAGGGTGCTTATAGGTACATGAATATGGTTGTTTAAATCAGGCTTCAAGATGCCTGGCTGTCCGAATCGAACTTAAATTTATTTTACTTTCTATATACCTGTTAGTCTTCACTCGCTCCACGTCGTCTGCGTTTAAACAGAATTATTTTACTTTCTGGCAATTATGATCTACTTTGGGCATTTAGCTGAAGTTATCTAAACCCCAGTGAGGGGCAAATTTATTTCTTATATAATCACCTCTCTGTGCTTCAGTGAACGTCCAGTATGATCATTTCTCTGGGTCTCGTCCGTAACCACGTCACTACCTTTATCTAACATGTATTTAGTCTCAATCTGTCTGAACTGTTCTCTGGGGCTCGCCGTCAACACGTCACTACCTTTATCTAACATGTATTTAGTCTCAATCTGTCTTATCTGTTCTCTGGGGCTCGCCGTCAACACGTCACTACCTTCATTTAACATATATTTAGTCTCAAACAGGCTATGTTGTGTGTCATTGTTAAGTTCTGTGTTTGTCGGGGCGGGGTAGGAAGGAGTTGCATGGGGAGCTAACTTGTAGGTCTGCACACGTCGTGTCTTCAAAAGCCATTGCTGCTCAGAACGGTTAGAGCCCTTGCTTACTATTAATACAAAAAATCCCACTTTATAATGGTATTCAACAGACCCGCTTACGTTCTCTCTTACGTGCTTTTCATCTGCAAAACTAGCGAATGTGTATCAGTGTGTCATTAGCCTGCTGGAGGGTATTGAATTCACCAGGTAAATTGATATCGATAGGTGTAACTGTTACGGACTACGGCTGACGGTCTTTCTACTGCTTGGTTGAGTTTCGGGACAGGTTTTACAAAATATGCCTCGTGATTGGATCTGGGAACCACATATCTGCACTGACGAATTCCCTCGTGAGTCGATTCTCACGTCACTGCTATCTTCTAAGGCGCCAGTGACGTATTATACAGGGCAACAACAAATTTGCTGTCTAAGATTTTTTGACGAAATTATGACAGTTTTATTGTGCTGGATCCAAAAGTGACATCGGTTTTGTTCAATCAGGTCAACTTTTATAAATCTATTTTTGATCAACGTTTTGAACTATTGCGACATTATTTTTTTTTTGTTTCTTGTTACATATAAGGGTATTTTCTATTTATATGCTGTAAAATTCTTTCTTATTTCTTTAAATAAACAAATTATAATTTGTTTTACATAATTATGAAGAGGTTACATAAGCTAATTTTTTAATAATAATATAATATAAATTATATTTTCCTTCTTTATGTAATAAAATGGAATCGGCCGGAAGACATTGCAAAAATAAACCCGATGTATTTTGCTACATATGTGGGGAATACACCATTGTTCCAAACAGCAATACACCAACAGGTTTTATAAAGCGTGCTTACCATGCTTATTTTGGTGTAAAACTTGGTGATCAGGATAAAGTTTGGGCGCCATACACGGTATTCAAGACATGCGCCGAGAATCTTGTCAATGTGGACTACTGACAAATCAACGTAGTGCTGGGTTACCATCAATTTGATGGTTTCTGCTAGAGTTTTGAAATAGTTACATGTAGGCAGAACTCCAACAAGAAGGATGCAAAACAGCAAAGCTCTGAGGACAGCAATGCAGTATGCAAATGAAGATATTAATTGTTTCCCAGAAGGTCCTGGTGTTTTGAATGTTTGCCAATTGCTCTTTGTGTTCTGGAATTTCTGACTAAACGGCTAGATGGATTCAGGAACTGAAATATGATCATAAAGAAATACCTGTACACATTACGCATTATTGCAATTATTGAGAAAGACATCAAGAAGAAGATACGAAAGATGGCAAACTGGAAGGACCCAGGATTGAAATTGGTACAAATATGCTGGTTAGAACATCTTACCTCCTTACATGGTAGACTTGCTAAACAACTGAAAGACATTAAACAAACAAATAGGAAACCTGCCAGCTTGGATGGCAAAGGGAAAAACAAGTCTGATTATGAAAGATCAAGTGAAAGGCACAACACCAAACAACTATCGTTCAATCACATGCCTATCAACCACCTGGAAGTTATTATCAGGAATTATAGCTGACAAAATCATGACTCATCTTGAAACAAACAAACTTCTAACCAATGAACAAAAGGGTGCTAGACCAGGCAGCAGAGGAACGAAGGACCAATTGGCAATTGATAAGGCAATAGTGACTGACAGCAAGAAACGAAGAACAAATCTTGCAATGGCATGGATTGACTATCAAAAGGCCTATGACTCATTTCCACATTCATGGATAATTGAAACATTAAAATTGTACAAATAGCGCCATCAATATAGAACTAATTCAGGAGTCAATGAAGAACTGGAAAACCACCCTCACATACAACAACACAGATATCACAGCCATAACAATAAACTGGAATCTTCCAAAATGATTCCCTATCACCACTGCTGTTCTGCATTGCCCTGAATCCTCTCAGTCAAGTAATCCAGAAAACAGGGTTAGGATGCAAAATGAAAGCAGGACAGGTTATCAGCCATTTACTGTACATGGACGATTTAAAGCTGTACGGTAAAAATGAACATCACCTCGCTGATCAATACTGTCAAGATCTGCAGTGAGGACATCAACATGAAATTCGGCCTTTAGAAGTGTGGACGAATTGTCATCCAAAAAGGCAAGGTCAAAACAACAGAGGGCCTACAATTCGACATCGGAAAAATTAACGATGTTTCAATGGAAAAGGGATATAAGTATCTTGGGATACTACAGCATCAAGAAAACATGTATAGAGAAGTGAAATCTAAAGTTACAATAGAGTATAAAAACGGGTTAGACAGGTCCTGAAGTCCAAGCTAAATGGGGCAAACAAAATACAAGCCCGTAACGCATACGCAATACTTGTAGTCAGCTACACTGGATGTATCATAGATTGGACAACAAATGAAATAAATGACCTGGACAGAAAACGAAGAAAACTACTCACAGTACATAAAGCCTTACACCCCAAAGCAGACGTAGACAGGCTCTATGTATCTCAAACAATGGGAGGCTGAGGTCTCAAGAAAATCAAACATGTCATTGAAGGAGAATTCATTGATCTTATGGACTACATCTGGAATAACAACAAAGATGATCCACTGATAGAAGCAAGAAAGATGAGTGGACTATTCCAACCCCCCGAAACAGACAAATAAACATGAAAAAAACAACGAATCAAGTACTAGCACATACATGGAACCAAAAACCTCTCCATAGCCAGTATGCATGAAAATCTGATGAAATATCAAAAACACAATCAACGTACACTTGGTTGAAAGAGGCCGGTTTGAAAACAGAAACAGATGCACGCACAACAGCTGCACAAGCACTGAACACAAAATCACACAAAACAAAAATCTACTTAATAAATCATATCACATCACAGCTCTAAACAATAACCGCACCATAGTTCTACACACCACACCACAGCTTAGTTCTAGTACGACACATAATAACACAACTGCTGCATACGTTTATTTCAAATACAAAATTCAGAATACACCATTTTGACATAAAAGCTGAATTTCGTTGTAACAATATAATTTGGAAGCAAAACAATATATAAATTTAACTTTAGCAAAATAATATTCATTTTTACAAATATAGGTTTAAATATAAAATATGTAATGAAATCGTACTGTACGTCTGCTTTGTATATCATATCTAAGTAATAAACAAATTAAACATAACACGTACCACAAGCAAGATGTGCATATTATAGACACTTCATAGCGCTATCAAACTGTATACATTCAAATTGAATATTTAACAAATAAATAAAATTATGTTGTTATAAACATATGAATTCCGTTAAATGTCTGTGAAATCCATAAAATATGTTACGTTATTTTATGTGGTCACTTGACTGGACATAATGCATTGAAGATATGTATTTGAATGTGAAGTGTACAGTGAAAAGAGACGTTTGAATATCAACAATGACGTCTAGAAAGGTGTTTAAATATGAACGACACAATAAGGTAAACATATACTATACCTGAATTTACATGAAATCATTTCAAAATGTATTTTATGTAAACATCAAATAAACCTTTATTTGTATTAAATAGTTTTAAAATCTTATTTGATCACACGTCAAATATAAAATAATTTATATTAAATCTTTCAAAATTATTCAATGATATTTTAAATGTGCCCTTAAATTATTTTAAATGAAATTCTTGAGACGTCATGCAAGCAAAGAGAAATTCTATGTTATGATGGTTTAGGAAACATGTTTGTTACAGCAAAGAATGATGGAATAGAGTTACATGTTCTTTAACAAGTATGTGATGGGTTAGAGTTATGATCTTTTATGATGGAAGAGTGCTTGACAGTTTTCTTTCTTAAAAATAAAATATGATGGATTAAATATTTACCGAATTTAGTGAATTAAGCTTTGCTAACATATAATCATGCTTGAAAGGTCACGATAGTTCAATGACTACTGCTTACATACACCTATGACTGACGAGAATTGTAGTGAATGACTGTTCCTTGTGACTTTGCTGACTAGTATAGATGCGCATGATGAATGATACAGCGAATGACTACTGTTCATAACGTTGGCTGACGAATGGTATAGCGATTGACTACTGTTCATAACGTTGGCTGACGAATGGTATAGTGAATGACTACTGTTCATAACGTTGGCTGACGAATGATATAGTGAATGACTACTGTTCATAACGTTGGCTGACGAATGGTATAGTGAATGACTACTGTTCATAACGTTGGCTGACGAATGGTATGGTGAATGACTACTGTTCATAACATTGGCTGACGAATGGTATAGTGAATGACTACTGTTCATAACGTTGGCTGGCGAATGGTATAGCGAATGACTACTGTTCATAACGTTGGCTGACGAATGGTATAGTGAATGACTACTGCTGAAGTAGCATCATGACCGATACATCTAAAAGTAATGTTTTTATTCTTTCTTTCCCTCCTGTAAATAGTATATTTCAATGAATAAAATAAATTCAAACAAACACATGCACATCCTTATAAAGGAGACCCACATACATCTTTATAAGGAAAACCTCTAAACACTTTATAAATGAAACATACACTTATTATTATTATGGAGATGTACTCACTTCTGCTTAGATATGTACTTGACTAAAATATGCTATAAATATAAATAATTTAAAAATTAAATAAAACATACTTAAGTAGAACTAACTAAAATATAACTAAAACATGCTTGAAATAAAATAATTAAAATTAAACTAAAATTTGCTATAAATAGAAATAACTAAAAAATAAACAATAACATGCCATAAATAGAGTTATCTAAAAAAGTAAACTAAAAGAACAATAAATAGAAATATCTTAAAAATATCCTCAAACATGCTATAAATCGGAATAATTACAAAATAAAACTGAAAGATCCTGTAAATATAAATAACTAAACAGTAAACTAGAGCCTGTTAGAAATAAGTAGAAAATTAACTATGAATAGAAATAACTAAAAAAAAAAAAACTATAAATAGAAATAACTAAACAAAATAAACTATAAATAGAAATAACTAAACAAAATAAACTAAAAGTTGCTACAAATAGAAATAACTATAAAAATCAAATTAAAACATACTGTAAATAGAAATAACTAAAAAAATAACCTCGAACACATTAGTAGAGGGAGAATGAAGGAAAGGTGAACGGAAATACATTTCTTGTAATATATATATATATATTGGTAATGCTCAAACAAAGATGGACGTTGCCAGCATGATGACCACATTCTGCAAGATGAATGTCGTTAGCACGTGACCACTTTTACTGGCAGGGCCCTGGACCTCTGTTGTGATCTTGATCTCCGAGTTTCCACACTGGGTAAAGCCATTACTGTGAGATTTGCGATTAATGTTAATCCAGTCCAAGTAAGCAGTAATTCGGGTATACACACCCGGACAGTCAGGCTCTCCACAACCTAGGCCATGTGACACGATACCCGAGAGTGTATTTTGTCCTCCGCAGTTGCACACGAAAGGCCCCCCGGAATCTCCCTGGGATTAAAATTTTAAGAAAATGAAAATATATAAATAGAAAATATGTAATTAACAAATTTATTATTTAACAAAAGATATTATGTTGGATGTAAAGACAGCAAAGTTCTAACTAAAACTCTAATAATGCATAAGTAACAAGTCATACATATCATTCCTCAAAAATTACGGGTACTAATAAGCATAAGAGGGTACTGACAAGCAAAAGAGTTGTACTGACAAGCACAGTTAGGGTACTGACAGGCACCATGGCTAGCATCTGCTGGTTTGCTCAATACCAAGTCTTTATGTATGTCACGAAATGAATTAGTTTTGTCTTTAATTAATTATACATTTTATTTAATAACAAAGTATTAAAATTGTTTTATCCGTTAGTGCTATGGGGTGGGGGGGAAGCCTGACTGACATTAAGATAGTTCAGTGTCTGCTCACAGGTGTATGAACGTGCAGGTGCCTGAGGAGGTATGGTGTTAGGGAAGTGGTCAGGAGAGAAAAAGAAACTATATATGTGTTAGGTCTGTGCATAGTCCACTCAGTGTGGATGTTGAAGTGAGTAAATTGAGTACTAGTACTTTAGTCCTACAGAGGGCTCCATTATTAAGGCAAACCAACCAAGGAAATCTTTACTTACGATTAGTGAAGTATCGGATCAAGAAACTGTTTGTAGCGTTATTTAATATTAAAGTATCACAGCCAAAAGCTCTTCGTAGCATTAGATAATACTAAATCACCACTATAAAACGTTAGGTAGTTTAAGTTGATATTGTATTGTGAAACTACTTATTGAAATAAAATTTGAGTTATTGGAAAGTTAATATTTACATTACTACAGTTAAATGTGTTGGTTTGTGTGTACAACCATTTCTTGCTGTATCAAAGAAACTGTTAGTAGCAATAGACAAAGTAACAAAGCAAAACACTGTTCATAGCACTAGACAATACAATGCAACTCAGCGTTTTCCATCAAGGAACACCATATCCAAGATGAAATTGAAAAGCAAAGATATTTTTGTTATAGTTATTAATTAAATATTAATGTTAATTGCTGGTTCACGCCTGTATTTTACTGTTAAATATTCTGCACTATAGCGAAGCATATAAAATTGTAATTTCGATTACAATTGTAATAGTTTTTGTGCAATAATTGTTGTGGTTTTATGATTGCGAGGTGAGGATGGGTCTGATTTAATATCGGTGTCTAGATCATCGCTATACTGAATCATTTCCATTGATGACACTTGTAATAACAGCTTAAGTGCACTAAGGTGACGTAATTTATAATCATAATTACATGCATAATACAGCAGTGACAGATACCCACATGAGAGAGATCTCTAATACAAATAGTTTAATATATATTAATATTAATACATATTAAATATATATTAAACACTCTTTTCTAAGAAATATCTAACACATCTGTTACATTCTAATATACACTTAACATGAATCAAATACACTTGGCACGTATGTAAAACAAAACTTATGAGAATCTAACACATGAATGTACGTAAAACGCACCTGATGTGTCATATAATGGGAAAGCCTCCTACACATTTTTAATATAAATTTACAAGTTTTGGTTTATAATTTCGATACGAGAAGTTATTTGTAATTTGTATGATTTGGAAATGTGTAAAAATTTATTTCTGAAGTGAAAGTCCAGGTGGATGAAAGTGGAGGAGGAGGTAAATTGTTTTGATTGAGTCAGTGCATGTTGAGCAATTAACCGCAGGCAGGATTGGTTTGTGAGAACGCTAGCTCCCTGACAAATGCGCGGCCATCTTAAGAGGTTTACATCAACATCTTGTTTTGCTCAAGTTATGTGGCTCATAAAACTTTCAGGCTGATGCAACATTTAGTCTGATGCAACATTTAGGTTGATGCAACATTTAGGCTGATACAACTGTAAACTTGTTTTTGGATAGGTGAAATATGTTGACAGAATGTAGGTGTAGAAGATGTGAGAAAGCCATAAGTATAATTAGCTCTAGGTGTGTTCGTAAATTTGATTGATTAAAATAGAGTAGATACTAGATAGGGATATTTGTGGTTTCTAGTCTGAGAAAACTAGGGTACTCAAATTTAAGACTTTTTATTACTCTTGAAAGCCAACTATCGAGCTATCCGGATGTGGCTTTATGAGTCGCTCCTATTACGAGGGGTTGTAAAAGAAACAGACAAGAAAAGGTAAAAACGTTTATGTATTGTATGAATGGCTAAAATTTATTAGGAAATGTTATGCTGTTATTAACATTTTTAACTTCTATTTTTGTTGCAGAGGCATACGCCAAATTAAGTAGTTAGTAATGAAGTAATTTGCAATATATTTAGGACCTGTAATTACTTATGTTCCAGGGTCTTTTATCTTTCTTGTTTTCTTTGTCTTAAGTCTTATTGTGGGTTTTGGGTGTCTGAGTTATTCAAATGACGTGGTGTGTCCTGTTGAATCTGCTAGCTATGATGTATCTAGTGAGAGTGGCTACTTACATCAGCTGCCAAAAAAAGTCTTTTCATGGATAGTGACTCCAGTGCAACGTTTTAACTGACTGAACTCTCGGAGAATATTGTTTGTTTTAATGCCAGTGACGAGAAAATAGGACATACTGTATTTTGCTTTGTTCTTTTAAATATTTTGTTAAACGATTTAACGATTTTTCTTTTTATTAAACTTGTGTTAATTGTTTCACTCTCGCTTATCTGTAAGTGCAACATAACTTCTTTTGTTTTTTGTCGTAAAATTGTAATGATAATATAATTAATCTAATTATTACGTCTAGTTTTCTTTTGTCTATTTATTTATTTCTCATTCTGTTACTAATAAGGGCTGTCAAATGGACGGCAGTGTACCAGCACGTCTGTGTAACAGTTGCAGATATGTATGCGTGACACGTATGTAAAACACGCATGACATTTATCTAGCACACATTTGATGAGATTGCTAATACTCACGTGACAAATATCTAGCAAACAACTGACACGTTTCAGCAAACACATGACATATTTCTAACACACCTGACAGGAATCCTTTCCTTCGTCTCCTCCTGCAAGTATCATGATGTTCTGAGTGAAATTCAAATTGCACGTGTTATTTTCTTTGACTTTCATGTCCACTTCTAAGGGCACATCTGAGACAATCCCATCTAATAAAAAGCAAAATTAGAGTAATATTTTATTCACTTTTACAAAAGGATTTTAGTACACCTGAAATGTTATCCACGAAGCTAGCTTGTCCTTTACAATGTCTCCACCCATCTTTATTGTATATGTAAAAATATAATAATGTAAACAATAAATACACTGATAATTAATTGTTTGTTTAATTAAATATTAATTACAGTGTAAATCACCAGACAACAATGTAAATAAATATAGTCGTGACTAATAAGATGTGTAAGGAATTTCTTTGTTATATCAGACATTTACCAGACTACACTGTAAACACGTGATCAAACTGATAACTGTAATTGTATGTAATGACGTATGACTGCATACGTCACTAACTTACTGGGTTTTGTGACGCCCCAGCCGGCCACGCTGCATGAATCACCCACAGCCGGACATGAGGCATTAATGTTGATGGTTAGACACTGGACGGTTCCACTAGTCAGGTTCAAGGGCAGTTGAAGGTTCAAAATGGCGATGTCATTTGCAAAGGTAACATCTAAAAGGGAAAAGGACAATTCAAAATACCACGACAGTCTTAATTAGCTATGTGAACGTTAATTAATGTAAACAAGATATTCTTTGTATACTCACATTTTGAAATAATCTAATGACACGGCGTTTTACCACATCACCCCATCCCCACCCCCCTCAGAGAACCAGTCATCAGATCTATATATTTTATGTGAAAAAATATATTTTCGTAAAAATAAGTTCTTATAAATGATATTGGTTTTTCCTTTCAGTTTGCATATATTAAAACTGATATTAAATAATTGAAATAAGTAACCTACTTATCTATGTATTTTTCAAAGTATTTATTTAGTTTCATTTTGTTAAAGTGTTGGGATTGGTTAACAAACTGGTTACTTTCAAACAATTTAAAGCAAAGACCTTACTGCAGATCTTGACAGTATTGATCATGGATGTGATGTCACGTTCATTTTTACCGTACAGCTTGAGATCGTCCATGTATAGTAAATGGCTAATGACCTGTCCTGCTTTCATTTTGTATCCTAACCATGTTTTCTGGATCACTTGACTGAGAGGATTTAGGGCAATGCAGAACAATAGTGGTGATAGGGAATCACCTTGGAAGATTCCACAGTTTATTGTTATGTCTGCAACATTTGTGTTGTTGCATGTGAGGGTGATTTTCCAGTTTTTCATTGACTCCTGAATTAGGTTCTGTATTGATGGAGCTACTTTGTACATTTTTAATGTTTCAATTATCCATGAATGTGGGACTGAGTCATAGGCCTTTTGATAGTCAATCCATGCCATTGCAAGATTTGTTCTTCGTTTCTTGCTGTCAGTCACTATTGCCTTAACAATTGCCAATTGGTCCTTCGTTCCTCTGCTGCCTAGTCTAGCACCCTTTTGTTCATTGTTTAGAAGTTTGTTTGTTTCAAGGCGAGTCATGATTTTGTCAGCTATAATTCCTGATAGTAACTTCCAGGTGGTTGATAGGCATGTGATTGGACGATAGTTGTTTGGCGTTGTGACTTTCTGTGGATCTTTCATAACCAGACTTATTTTTCCTTTTACCATCCATGCTGGTAGGGTTCCTGGTTTGTTTAGTATGTCTTGCAGTTGTTCACCAAGTCTGCCATGTAAGGAGGTAAGATGTTTCAGCCAGAATATTTGTACTTGATCTAGGCCTGTCTTTCTCACTGATTGTGACGGTGCATTGTTCAGGTGTCTCTTTATGATCATCTTTCAGTTCCTGAATCCATCTGGCGGAGGTGTTATGCGTATTTGGATTGCTCCAAATGTTTTCCTAGAAGGTTTTGGTATCATGAATGTTTGGTATTTGTTGTTCTGTTCTGAAATTACCTTTAAATTCTTGGTATAGTCTTCCAGGGTCAGTTCGGAATATTTTGTTCTGTTGGAATTGCTGACCTCTTGCAGTGTATCTCTTCAGATGGTGACTGAGTCCTTGAAGTCTTTGCTTTGCATCTTCTATTGCAGACTTAGTGCTTCTGCAGTTGAGATGGTATTTGGTGACCAATCTTGCCTTCAGTTTTCCCTTATTTTGTTCAGCTGCTGTCATTTGGCTTATTTCTCTTCTAGTACTTATTACTATTATTATTATTATCCAGTCTCTTTCCACGACTTCTGTTTGACTGTCGGCTATGATCCAAGGTCTCGGAATCTTACCAAGATTCTGGTAGATCCAAGGTTTTACGGAATATGTGGGCACTTCCGAGGAGCGCTGCTTTGAGTAGTGGAGCTATTCTGTGGTTTCCAGGGAGTTTATTCAGGTAGCCTTCCAATTCTGATGTTATGTTCCCCAAGGCTCCTATCACTATTGGTATCACTTCTGCTTTTACATTCCATAGTCTCTGGATTTCTAATCTGAGGTCTTGGTATTTTTCTATTTTTTCTCTTTCTTTTGTTTTTATGTTTCTATCACTTGGAACAGCGACATCAATAATTGTTGCTGTTCTGTTGGACTTATTGAGAACTACAATGTCTGGTCGTCTTGCAGGAATCACCCGGTCTGTTCTTATCTCGAAGTCCCACAGTATTTTGACTTCTGTTTCGGTGACTGCTTCTGGTTGATGCATCCATGCTCTTTCTGGGGTTTTTATGCCATAGTTCTCACACAGATTTCTATGTATGTGTTTTGCCACTTCATTGTGTCGTTTGGTGTATTCCGTTCCAGCCAGAAACTGACATCCAGATAGTATGTGCTCTGTTGTCTCATCCATGGATTTGCAGAGTCTACATTTGGAATCATTTGAAATTTTCATGATTTTCGTTTTGTGTGTTTTGGTGTTGAGTGCTTGATCTTGTGCAGCTGTTATGAATGCTTCTTTTTCTGCTTTCAATCCTGCCTCTTTCAACCATTTGTACGTTGATTGCTTTGTTGATATTTCGTCTGCTTGTCGTACATATTGGCCATGTAGAGGTTTCTGTCTCCAGGTATGTGCTAGTTCTTGCTTCGTTGTTTTCTTCCATGTTTATTTGTCTGTTTCGGGGAGTTGGAATAGTCCACTCATTTTTACTAATTCTATCAGTGGATCATCTTTATTGTTATTCCAGATGTAGTCCACAAGGCCAATGACTTCTCCTTCAATGACATGTTTAATTTTCTTGAGACCTCGGCCTCCCATTTTTCGAGATACATAGAGTCTGTCTACGTCTGCTTTGGGGTGTAAGGCTTTATGTATTGTGAGTAGTTTTCTTGTTTTCCTGTCCAGTTCATTTATTTCATTTGCTGTCCAATCTATGATACCTCCAGTGTAGCTTACTACAGGTATTGCGTATGCATTAAGGGCTTGTATTTTGTTCGCCCCATTTAGCTTGGATTTCAGGACTTGTCTAACACGTTTTTCATATTCTCTCTTAACTTTGGACTTCACTTCTCTCTGCATATTTTCTTGATGTTGTAGTATCCCAAGATACTTATATCCATTTTCTATTGAAACATCATTGATTTTTCCGATGTCGAATTGCAGGCCCTCTGTTGTTTTGACCTTGCCTTTCTGGATGACAATTCGTCCACATTTCTCAAGGCCGACCTTCATGTTGATGTCGTCACTGCAGATCTTGACAGTATTGATCAGTGATGTGATGTCACGTTCATTTTTACCGGACAGCTTGAGATCATCCATGTACAGTAGATGGCTGATAACCTGTCCTGCTTTCATTTTGTATCCTAACCCTGTTTTCTGGATCACTTGACTGAGAGGATTCAGGGCAATGCAGAACAACAGTGGAGATAATGAATCACCTTGGAAGATTCCACAATTTATTGCTATGTCTGCAATATTTGTGTTGTTGCATGTGAGGGTGGTTTTCCAGTTTTTCATTGACTCCTGAATTAGGTTCTGTATTGATGGAGCTACTTTGTACATTTTTAATGTTTCAATTATCCATGAATGTGGGACTGAGTCATAGGCCTTTTGATAGTCAATCCATGCCATTGCAAGATTTGTTCTTCGTTTCTTGCTGTCAGTCACTATTGCCTTATCAATTGCCAATTGGTCCTTCGTTCCTCTGCTGCCTGGTCTAGCACCCTTTTGTTCATTGTTTAGAAGTTTGTTTGTTTCAAGTCGAGTCATGATTTTGTCAGCTATAATTCCTGATTTATTATTATTATTATTATTATTATTATTATTATTACTACTATTATTATTATTATTATTATTATCCAGTCTCTTTCCACGACGTCTGTTTGACTGTCGGCTATGATCCAAGGTCTCTGAATCTTACCAAGATTCTGGGAGATCCAAGGTTTTACGGAGGATGTGGGCACTTCCGAGGAGCGCTGCTTTGAGTAGTGGAGCTATTCTGTGGTTTCCAGGGAGTTTATTCAGGTAGCCTTCCAATTCTGATGTTATGTTCCCCAAGGCTCCTATCACTATTGGTATCACTTCTGCTTTTACATTCCACAGTCTCTGGATTTCTAATCTGAGGTCTTGGTATTTTTCTATTTTTTCTCTTTCTTTTGTTTTTATGTTTCTATCACTTGGAACAGCGACATCAATGATTGATACTGTTCTGTTGGCCTTATTGAGAACTACAATGTCTGGACTTCGTGCAGGAATCACCCGGTCTGTTCTTATCTCGAAGTCCCACAGTATTTTGACTTCCTCTGTTTCGGTGACTGCTTCTGGTTGGTGCATCCATGCTCTTTCTGGAGTTTGTATGCCATAGTTCTCACACATATTTCTATGTATGTGTTTTGCCACTTTATTGTGTCGTTTGGTGTATTCTGTTCCAGCCAGAAACTGACATCCAGATAGTATGTGCTCTGTTGTCTCATCCATGGATTTGCAGAGTCTACATTTGGAATCATTTGAAATTTTCATGATTTTCGTTTTGTGTGATTTGGTGTTGAGTGCTTGATCTTGTGCAACTGTTATGAGAGCTTCTGTTTCTGCTTTCAATCCTGCCTCTTTCAACCATTTGTATGTTGATTGCTTTGTTGATATTTCGTCGGCTTGTCGTACATACTGGCCATGCAGAGGTTTCTGGTTCCAGGTATGTGCTAGTTCTTGCTTCTTTGTTTTCTTCCATGTATTTTTGTCTGTTTCTGGGGGTTGGAATAGTCCACTCATCTTTACTGCTTCTATCAGTGGATCATCTTTGTTGTTATTCCAGATGTAGTCCACAAGGCCAATGACTTCTCCTTCAATGACATGTTTGATTTTCTTGAGACCTCGGCCTCCCATTTTTCGAGACACATAGAGCCTATCTACATCTGCTATGGGGTGTTAGACTTTATGTATTGTGAGTAAGTTTTCCTGTCCAGTTCACGTATGATACCTCCAGTGTAGCTTACTACAGGTATTGCGTATGCATTAAGGGCTTATATTTTGTTCGCCCCATTTAGCTTGGACTTCAGGACTTGTCTAACACGTTTTTCATATTCTCTCTTAACTTTGGACTTCACTTATCTCTGCATATTTTCTTGATGCTGTAGTATCCCAAGATACTTATATCTATTTTCCATTGAAACATCGTTGATTTTTCCGATGTCGAATTGCAGGCCCTCTGTTGTTTTGACCTTGCCTTTCTGGATGACAATTCGTCCACATTTCTCAAGGCCGAATTTCATGTTGATGTCCTCACTGCAGATCTTGACAGTTTTGATCAGGGATGTGATGTCACGTTCATTTTTACCGTACAGCTTGAGATCGTCCATGTACAGTAAATGGCTGATGACCTGTCCTGCTTTCATTTTGTATCCTAACCCTGTTTTCTGGATCACTTGACTAAGAGGATTTAGGGCAATGCAGAACAGTAGTGGCGATAGGGAATCACCTTGGAAGATTCCACAACTTATTGTTATGTCTGCAATATTTGTGTTGTTGCAAGTGAGGGTGATTTTCCAGTTTTTCATTGACTCCTGAATTAGGTTCTGTATTGATGGCGCTACTTTGTACATTTTTAATGTTTCAATTATCCATGAATGTGGGACTGAGTCAAAGGCCTTTTGATAGGAATCCATGCCATTGCAAGATTTGTTCTTCGTTTCTTGCTGTCAGTCACTATTGCCTTATCAATTGCCAATTGGTCCTTCGTTCCTCTGCTGCCTGGTCTAGCACCCTTTTGTTCATTGTTGAGAAGTTTGTTTGTTTTAAGGTGAGTCATGATTTTGTCAGCTATAATTCCTGATAGTAACTTCCAGGTGGTTGCTAGGCATGTGATTAGACGATAGTTGTTTGGCGTTGTGCCTTTCTGTGGATCTTTCATAACCAGACTTGTTTTTCCTTTTACCATCCATGCTGGTAGGGTTTCTGGTTTGTTTAGTATGTCTTGCAGTTGTTCACCAAGTCTGCCATGTAAGGAGGTAAGATGTTTCAGCCAGAATATTTGTACTTGATCTGGGCCTGGGGATTTCCAGTTTGCCATTTTTCGTACCTTCTTCTTAATGTCTTTCAAAATGATTGTGACGGTGCATTGTTCAGGTGTCTCTTTATGATCATCTTTCAGTTCCTGAATCCATCTGGCGGAGGTGTTATGCGTATTTGGATTGCTCCAAATGTTTTTCCAGAAGATCTTGGTATCATGAATGTTTGGTATTTGTTGTTCTGTTCTGGAATTATCTTTAAATTCTTGGTATAGTCTTCCAGGGTCAGTTCGGAATATTTTGTTCTGTTGGAATTGCTGACCTCTTGCAGTGTATCTCTTCAGACGGTGACCGAGTCCTTGAAGTCTTTGCTTTGCATCTTCTATTGCAGTCTTAGTGCTTCTGCAGTTGAGATGGTATTTGGCGACCAACCTTGCCTTAAGTTTTCCTGTTTCCTTCAGTTTATTATTATTCAGCCTCTTTCCACGACTTCTGATTGACTGTCGGTTGTGATCCAAGGTCTCGGAATCTTACCAAGATTCTGGGAGATCCAAGGTTTTACGGAGGATGTGGGCACTTCCGAGGAGCGCTGCTTTGAGTAGTGGAGCGATTCTATGGTTTCCAAGGAGTTTATTATTATTATTATTATTATTATTATTACTATTATTATGCCTCTTTCCACGACTTCGGTTTGACTGTCGGTTGTGATTCAACGTCTCGGAATTTTACACAACTTTTCCATAATCTTCAATAAGCTCATAAAGCAAAATGTAGAGAATCATACTGCATTTAAAATGTGCTATAAAGCACATCAGGAGGAAAGTTTCTTCAATTTGCATGTGTAGTACTCGGCACACCATGAGGAACATTCAAAATAATTTTCGTGAATTCTCAAGATCAAACTCAAGCCACCTTTCTACTCTATTGACTCTTGAACAGAATTCACAGTAATCAACTTATAGCAAAACATTTTACTGATAAGTTGACGACAATGCCGGATTCACACACCAACATAATCTTGTAGAGCACAATAGTCAATGTAGCACAGCATGACAAAAGTAAAACAAATAGGCCTGCTTCTTTGATTTTGACTTAACTCAAGTCTGATCATAAAGGTGATCATTAGCGTATTTGGAAAGAATACACTTATAAATATTTCACACATGTGTGCTATTGATCTTGATTTAAATTGGGGAATGCTTTTGTAATTTAAAAATTATTCCTATATTTACTAATTTGACTAAGTTGTACATTATGCTTGTGAATTTTGATCGATGCTATATTTCTGGTGCTGTCTGTGTATCAAGTTAACAAATAATGTTACACGATTTGTAAATTGAGAATGTAAGTAAGAGAGAAAGGAGTTTAGAGATGAAATATGCCTGAAATTTAGTGCTGCCTTAATTTGATTTTTGCTGAAAGGAGCATCCATTTTTGTTTTATGACCTTGTATCTGCTTCAGACGGTGGTGACTTCAGTACTCTACCTCACCCCTACCTTGTGTGTATCTAATGTTGTCACCAAACTTATCAGTAAACGTTTTGCTCTAAGTTGATTCCTGTGACAATTATCCCTTGAATTTGGTTTCAAGAATTCGCAAAGATTATTTTGAATATTCCTCGTGGTACGCTTGAGTACTTACTGCATATGAAAGTTCTGGAACACTCCTCGTGATGTGCTTTGATAGCATATAAGAAGTTCTGGATGATTCTCAATGGTGTGCTTTGTGAGTGCTGAAAATTCTGGAACAGTTGTCTAATATATATATGTATATGAGTGACTGACGTTTAATCAGACAATATTGTGAAGTGATGAAATGTGAACCCTCTTTTGATTGTATTCAAATGTTGTATATTTGATTGTTAATTTAATAAATTTATTGTTAAACTTATTAATCATCTTGCACATATATTACAACTTATTTTGGAGTATTGTGGAGTAATAGAGGGTGGATGTGCGCTCGTTACATATATATATATACATATATAAGCAAAAGAGGGATTGTTATTACTACTTTATTAAAAAGTTTCTACTTGCAGAAATATTTTGCGACAATAAAACACCTATCTTATTATTGTGTAAAGTGTAGAGATTTACGACACTCTTATAATCCGCTAAGTGAGAGAAATGTTGGTCTTGTGGAAGAATTATTAATAACTATAAATTAAGAGTATCGATCACTTATAATTAGTTATGTGTTATTAATTAATAAATAAAAATCATAACGAGTAAAGGGTGCCCACAGATAGATAGATAGACAGATAGATAGATTAGATTAGATTAGATTAGATTAGATTAGATTAAAATAAATTACAGCAGAGACTATTTTTTAAAAACAATTAGAGCAAATATAGAAAAGCACACTAAAATAATAAAAATAAATGAAACAACTGACTGTCATAATGTTCATGAGCAGTGATGTCCTCTTTGGAAAGTGAAATTTTCTGGACTTCACTGTCATTGTTTTCAGCTCTTATGATGGAATGTGCTCCAGCCAGCATTTCGGCTTCATTAAAATCACTAACATTAAAACAAATAATTGTTAAATAAATAAATATAGATAGATAGATAGATAGATAGATAGATAGATAGATAGATAGATAGATAGATAGATAGATAGATAGATAGATAGATAGATAGATAGATAGATAGATAGATAGATAGGTAGATAGATAGACAGACAGACAGACAGACAGACAGATAGATAGATAGATAGATAGATAGATAGACAGACAGACAGACAGACAGATAGATAGATAGATAGATAGATAGATAGATAGATAGATAGATAGATAGATAGATAGATAGATAGATAGATAGATAGATAGATAGATAGATAGATAGATAGATAGATAGATAGATAGATAGATAGATAGAACATATTAAGCTAGAACATAATTTTATGTAATGCTTAATTTTACTATTCATACCTAAATTCATTTTAAATATTTGTTTTTAAACATTTTTGACTTATAATTAACTTTCTTGTAATCTGCCTAATGTGTACAACTGTTTTTGATACACTCAAATTTTCCTCATAAAACGCCAGTGTCAGGTTGTCACGCATGACCTTTCCTTTTGTTCAAGAGTAAACGGACTCTAGCCCATCATCCCCCCCCCCCCCAAATCAATTTTCCTCTTAACAGAGATGTTGTGAATGTGACTTTGGTTTTTGTTTGTTATTCCCATTTTCTTTCTTGAATCGGATTAGTGTATGCTTCTCATACATAGTACAGTTTATGGTTTGCTTATAATGGAACAATTGTTTCCTAAGACAAAGCCTCACTACAGTTATTATAGTTTAGGTTAGCACCAGTTTGACCTCACTCTTATCAGTAGTTCCCCCAGTTTGACCTCTCTCTAGTCAATAATAGCCTCTGTTCGATCTCACGCTGGTCATAGTAATCCCAGTTCGAATATCTATGATCATTAGTAGTCAAGTTCGACCTCTTTACAGTTATTAGTAGTATCAGTTCGACCTCACTCTGGTCATTAGTAACCCCATTTAGACCTCTCTGGTCATTAGCAGCACCAGTTCGCCTCTCTGTTTCATGAGTAACCCCAGTTATGCGTCTCTCTGGTCATTAGTAGCCCACTTTGACCTCACTCTTGGTATTAGTAACCCCATTTAGCCTTCTCTCCGGTTGTTAAGTGAATTATTCAATCTATAACTCTATATGTATAAAATAAACATTTTTAGAATTGACTATATATATATATATATATCAAAATGTATTCAGTCTCTCAGTATAAAATATTTTAGATACAAATGTATTCATTCTGTGTATAAAATAAACATTTCTTAGATCCAACTCTATTCAGTAAGAGGAAAAAAGGCATTTTTATGTCCAGTTATATTCAATCTTATATAGTGAGAAAGGGTTCCACAACTTACATTCATTCCGTACTCAGGAGCTTGTATTCTATCATATTACTGACATATGCCTCTACTAAATCTTACTTATATGTATTTATAATATTAAAGTCTAATTAGATTGATGTTATGATAAAAAATAAAATCTCTTATTGTGTATTTCATTAATTGAAAACTACACATTTTAAAATCCCTCTATTTTGACTAAAATTAAGACAATTTACAATCCCTCAATTGAGATTAAAATTAAAGCACATTATAATCACTCAGTTGTAATTAACATTGACAGTTTTTATAATCCCTATATATCACTACAATAAATATTTAAAATTTAGTGCTTTCATCTAAATGAACGTTTCAGAAATTCTTTTGAGTAAGATCTATCAGAATTTCTATATACATGCATCAACACTCCTGTGCCTTTTACCCTGAACAATTGGATTTTTGTACCTTCTGCCTTGTATCCTGTACCATCAACTCAGCAGTTTAAACCCTGAAAATAATTCTAGTTTCCAATACGTACTCTGGAAAGCAGTGTGCAGCCGTCACAATGGTGTATTCGTCGAGGACAGTGCCGCCACACGTCCCACCACCAATGTTTAAGAACACCAGATAGGGCCTGGAGTTTGGTTTTATTTCCGTTCCATTAACTATTCTTCGCACTCGCTGTTAAAATAAATAAAAAAACAAATAAATGAAAAAGAAAGAAAGAAAGAAAGATAGATAGATAGATAGATAGATAGATAGATAGATAGATAGATAGATAGATAGATAGATAGATAGATAGATAGATAGATAGATAGATAGATAGATAGATAGATAGATAGATAGATAGATAGATAGATAGAGAAAAAGAAAGAAAGAAAGAAAGAAAGAAAGAAAGAAAGAAAGAAAGAAAGAAAGAAAGAAAGAAAGAAAGAAAGAAAGAAAGAAAGAAAGAAAGAAAGAAAGAAAGAAAAAAGGAAAGAAAGAAAGAAACCAACAACCAACCAACCAACCAACAAACAAACAAACACAGAAGAAAGAACCACTAATAACAGCAGTTTAGTAGTTGGGCAATTATGTGCTGTCCGGGTACTTTATGCAGATATCCTTTGAATCTAGATGTTACGCTCCCCAAAGATCATATCACTACAGGTATTCCATATGCTTTTTTGTATTCCAGTCTCTGGATTTCTAATATAAGATCCTGGTATTTTTCTATTGTTTCCTCTTTCTTTCTTTGTATGTCTCTATCACTTGAAACAGTGACATCGATGATTGCTGCTGTTCTGTTGGACTTATTGAGAACTACAATGTCTGGTCTTCGTGCAGGAATCAACCGGTCTGTTCTTATCTCGAAGTCCCACAGTATTTTGACTTCTTCTGTTTCTGTGACTGCTTCTGGTTGGTGCATCCATTCTCTTTCTGGGGTTTTTATGCCACATCATTATTATTATTAATATTATTGTTGTTGTTATTAGTATTATTATTATTCCTGTCAGGCTGTACAATTGTAAATTCCTGGAAAGAAACATGTCTAAAGAAAGGAATGCCTAGAGTTAAATATGCCTGGAGAGAAACATACCCTCTCCCACACTAAATAATTGTCTCATGAATTCATTAAATATGCTCAGCAAACATGTGAAATTATTTTCTTCATTTCTTTTTAAATATTCTTTTTATTGAAATGTTTACCTTATGTATATTTTCTCCTTTAAAACCCGGATATGATTCTTGCAGTACCATTCCTAAAATAAATGACAAGAAAAGAAAAGAAATGAACACAAATATTAACAGAATTCACATGAAAGCACAAAATTAATGCAGACGTTCAAACTGGTTTGCTCGTACGCGCGTGTGTACATATGTGATTGCGGCGTATAAGTAATCATTCGTGGTGACCTTGGGATGTTGTTGACAAAGACAACCCTGTAAATGCTAGGTCCTATGAAAATAATACTTAACATAGAGAAATCCCCTTTGCTTGTGAACTTTTTGACACATCAAAAGATGTGTCAGATTAAGCTAATAGTGTTCCAAACTGTGATTATTTTTCACGAAGTAAGATATGAATAAGGACAGAGTGATTTATAAAGTGTTCACATTATAATAGAATAGTTCCTTTTTTTTTTTAAATGTTAATTGATATCAGATAATCATGTTATCACTGAAGATTGCTTAGATTGCCTTAGAACATAGAGACACAGGGATATCTTTAAGATTGCTTAAGTCATAGAAATATTACGGTTTTCTTTAAGACTGCATAGGACTAAAATAACCCCTGTATGACCGCTTAATATTTAGATTTATAAGATTTAGAAACAATACGACCTCACTTTAAATTACTCAGACACTGTAACGCAGAAAATGCAATAACAATACATTAAGTTAATTCATATGTATTTCCCTAAATTTTCTAAATTTTAATAATTTTCTTATGACAAAAATTAACTGAATTTTTGCCATGAAAGCCAGAAACAAAGAAACGAAATAGGGTTGAAATAGGTGCGAGAAGGGGACACAAACGAGCGGCGCATCACGGATGACAGGTTGTCATCCATCTGTAAGAACCAAAACAGGAATGCCATCTATAGGGCACGACCCCCGGGTCGTGACTAGTGCAAAACGGAGAGTGTAGCGCGGAAAAAACAACAACAAAACGATAGTTTTAAGGTTCGACAATGTAAACTTGTCACGGGATAGGAAATATCTGTCAACTGCCAGGCGACGTAACTAGAGGGGAGGGGGTGACTTATGCCAGGTGTTCCATTCCCATCCACCTAGCCAGATCAGTTAAATACCCAGCAAAACTTATTCTCAGCACTTCGACCCGTTCCATAGTCAAGTCCGGTCAGAGGCGGCCCGAGAGCTGTGGTGAGTTATCTGATTAATGGAAGAAAGAATGACTTATTCAAATGTACAGAACATTTCTAAGTTTTCTAATTGATTTTTTTTATGATTTGGTAATTAGAAGAGATTCTATATCATATTATGTTATTATGGATTTTAGGACCATGTGGCAGTGAATGTAATCTGCCTTAATTATGGTTTCCATAAATATAAATTTTTGGATTATAAGACAGGATTGCAGTGAAGGCTAATCTGAATCTAATTATAGTTAGGTCCTTTTATGCTGTGTGTATGAATGAAGGGCTAACGATTTTATTGCAGAGATGTAAGTTGAGAATGTTTGTAGGAGAGGATGTGAGTATAGAAATTCCGTAGACAGAGATTCTAGTGCCGTCTTTGGATTATTCTTCCAGAAGCACGCCTCTTTCCTTCCTGTTGTTGGGACCTTCGTTGGTTCGGGACTTTTGTTGGTTCTCCGGTTTCCGGTCTTCCTAGCCCTCCACATGAATTTCGGCAGTGCGGGTCCACCGACACATTGTCTCGTGGGAAGCCCGTGCAGGGGCCCGTGCAGTGGAGCTAGAGTCGGGAACTGAGAAGTTTATATGCACGTAATCCATCATCCAATCAGCAACTTGTAGCCAGCACAAGGCCGGGACGCCACACAGCGAGCGAGCGTGTGTATCGGACGGCGTGCTA
Source organism: Sinotaia quadrata (assembly GCA_028829895.1). Classification (NCBI taxonomy): domain Eukaryota; kingdom Metazoa; phylum Mollusca; class Gastropoda; order Architaenioglossa; family Viviparidae; genus Sinotaia; species Sinotaia quadrata. Next base: position 83,611,298 of record CM054179.1, on the reverse strand, counting down.
GTTGACGCCAGGTCATGTACTTTTGTTGACTTTTCTATACTCCTCAAAACTCTCGTTCGATGATGAGATAGTAGAATTTAGTATGTGGGACAGATATCATTAGAGTAAGGGTGTTAAACCAATTTTCGGAATATTATTTTTAAGTGACTGTTGATTTAAATTTGTATGTGAAAAATTTGTGTATAATAGTTAATAAATTTATTTTTTTTTGTTATTCTTTATTCTTCTTACGCATACCAAATTTCGTTGTATGTCTGGAGTAATGTGGGTGGATGGGGGCTCTTTAAATAATAGTTGAATCAAATCAAATTACTCCTTTAGTAGGAAGTTCCACCTGCGAACCAGTATAATTTATGTGTCCGATGGGGGTGTAAGCTTATCGTGACGAATGAATGGAAGTTTAAAATCTTAGTTTGATCACTGATGAGCGATTATGACTGTTAATGAAAATAGTTCTTAAAATTAACAGCTCATAATTAAGGTACACACCAGGCGGCGTCACAGACACAAAGGATTTATCATCAAATTTAAGTTGTTTTGGTCACAGACTGAACGTAGTGACTCTTGAGGACAACTGTTCATTCGAATGGTTTTGCATGTTGAATGAGTATTTTTGAACATAGTGACATCATGGTCTATATTAAAACTAGGCATAGAAAAATAAAGTACACAGTAAAGACTGCATTAACATTGGATAAAATAATTATGTCATTTAAAGTTTGATTTGCACATGGATACTCTACATGAAAAAGTATCAGACCATTTAAACTCACTTAACTGTAATCTTATAATTTGGACATCGATATTCTATGACAATATTCTGACCACGTAAGCACAATTAACTGTAATATGTTGCTTTGCCTATAATAAGTTTGTTCAAGTGAACATTACAGCATTAAGACTGTTTTGGCATAGACACAATGATGCGATTAAAAATTGCTCTCGGATATACAGCTGCAATGACGTAATTTAAGATTGCATTTTAGATGCCATGGCAGAACCCTGGGCCAACTGTTATCACCGTTTGCCACCTAGAGACACATTTTACCCAGGGCCCGTTAAATCACAAGGAAAAGTAGACGGCCACCTGGGACAAAGTATTTGGGGTGCGCACACAATCTGAGCACTGTCTTACTTTTAAAAGTGTTCGTACAAAGAGAATGAAATGTGTAGACTACAGAAAGAAATTAATATATCACCAAACCGAACGTGTACCAACAGTAATGAACAACGCCACTGTATGCATTTTTAAAAGTTTATAATAAATGATGTCCCGAAAAGGGTAAGGGTAAGGGTGGAAAATTTCCTATAGGGCGCCAAATGTTTTGCTCCGGCTCGAATTATACTTCCTTTATAAAGTATGATAATCATTTGTATTAACGTGTAAAATTGTAGCACCTCGAATTATCGTTATTATTACAGGCGATGACGACTATGTATCACCTGGTCGTAAACATCTAATAAATGCACGTAGCATCCATGTATCGTGATGTAACATCTTGTGTCACAAGACAAGGTCCTTTGCAATGGCATTGTAACATAGTGTTGTACAGATGTGCGCAGCGACATCTCATATCAAATTGTCTCACTAGACCTCATACTGTATCGCCTTCTTTATCTCACTAACACACTGGAGTATTATGTATCTCTGTAGCCACGGCTTGTACACGTTGTAGCGTATTATAAACATTGTTTGTGAGTTATAGTATAAAATAAATAAAACTTACCGTTGACTGAAGATAAAATCAAAACAAAGACGTAAAGACAGGCGCTGAAGAACATGGCGGTAATATATGAGCCAACAGTATTGATGGTTCTACCTAAGTTTGTCCAGCAAAATATCACTTTTGATTGGATCGTCAGGAAGACTGATGGATAAACAGACTTGTGTCTGGCAGAGCACAACGCTCTGATCTTTGTGCCTTGATGACTTTTTTTAAACAAGAAAATCTATACTGCGTGAGCAATGCATTTACAGCTTTAGTATTTTACTACACCTTTTGAAGCTGCAAAACTTTCAATATAAAATGATCTCTTATCTAGGAAATCTAGGTCAGACACCCGAGAAGGCGAAGTGTGAAATATCCTTGTAAATCCTCTCTTTCGGAGAAACAACTATTCTTCATAATATTTAAATAGGGGACGCTTCTGGCTTACGCCGATTTTCCGCCAGATATGGGCTAGGTGGGGTGCTGTGCAAAGGAGTGAGTGGGTGAAGAATTATGGACTAACCACGTTATATCTGGTAATGAGTTTATTCGGTTTTTAGTTGTGGATATATGTGTTTCAATTTTGGTTATGGTGAAAATTTATAATATTTTCTTTTACTTTCTTCTCTATATTATTATTATTTATTATTTATTCCTAATCATTAGTATCACTATTGCCGTTACCACGCTGTCATGGTTATTGTTAGCATTTTGTCGAATAATAAAATATTTTTAACGTTTTCATCTATTCTTATTATATTTTACTTTATCCCGATTTATATACATTTTAATAATAATTATTATTATTATATCAATTCAATTATAATAAGTGGAATCAGTAAAATTTTCACTTTTCTTAGTTCAAAAGTAGAGTGGTAGTCATTCATGCAACCGTCTACATCTTAGTTTAATTGAATTCCTTGCTTTTGTGTCTAACAATGTATATTATAGACTTTAATGCAGTGAGCATGCACTCGTCTTATTTAGCCTACTCAGACACTCATACCAGTGTTGTCTAATTGGAGAAATACCCTTGATATAGATGCCGGTCAGGTTTTTTTCCTTTCAGATCCCACCAATGTACACTTTCTAATAAAGTTCGACATTTAGTATGTCCCTTCAGGTAGAGGCTATTGTTGGTATCATGTAATTCGCTGCCAATCATAGTTTGGATATTCAGGATTGTTCCTGTTTAGTTCCATTAAAAAAATAGGAGTATGTTTTACACTTTGATCTATATGTAAATGAAGTTGTTATGAACAAGTGTGAGACTATTAGTCAGAAAAACTACTCAACTGCTTGGAAATGGTTTGGATTGCATCAGCAAGTTCTAGCATAATCTTTACCTGAGTTGTTTACTCCAAATCTGACACATAAAAATATCAAGGTTAGGTCACATTAACATAGGCAACAAATATATAATTATTAAGTTTAGAAATATGAATAGTCATAACTATCTGCCAAACAAATAGTCCTAGGTGTACTGGTATTAAAATAAAATGGGTGCATACACGTTTAGTCCAATCATTTAAGTTGCAGGGAAAGGCAGATTGGATGTTTTCCACTGGAAGTACATTGTGGAGCAAACGGAAATAATTAAAGTAAATGATTTAATTTGACCCTGACCTCCAGTAGTGAATAAAACCCAGAAGAATCAATGTGGAAATCAGAAGCTTTAAACCCTAGAGAAGATTAAAGGTAGCTTGTGTTCATCCATGAAAGAGCAGACATGGAATATAAATTGACCCATGGGTCAAGGTGTGTTGTAGATAACAAGTGACAAATATTATAACTTAGATCAATGGACAAATTTGAAAAAACTTCTCTTAGAGACATCCACCCCCCATGCTTTGGCAAGGAGAAGAGTTCAATTTAAATAGGAGATTGTATAATTATGTGTGTAAGATTGAGTATGAAAAGACTTTGAGAAAAAAGAGCAAATGATCATGTAATGGAATTCAGGAATTGTCAATACTGGGGCTTTTATTACCCTATGTTTTTGCAGAAACCTAATGTATGATGTTTGCTCTAGAATTATGTGTGAGAGATATAATTTTGAAACCTTTCTCTGTGTGTTATGATGTTAAGTAGAATATTATGTATATTTTAATCTATGTTTTTTTTCAGTTTACTGGACTTTGTCACTCAGAGAAATTTTCTTCTGATACTAGCCTACTGCCAATTAAATGTAGCAAAATACTTATCACTGAATTGCTAATTCAGGATTTTCCATGTCACTATTGTTGTTGTTGGGTACGGTTTGGGTAGCAAACTGACTTTAGCAAAGATCATTGAGTGACATTTGAAAGCTTTTCCTTTCTGCCACTGACAGCAAGGAACAGTACTCTCCAGGCTATGATAGAAATTAGAATATTTTTGAAGTTCATAGCTTTAGTATGTCTATAAATGATCTGCATTCTTATATCTTTGATCAAATTGAATACATGTTGTGTAGTGTGTATATACATGAACAATTTGCGTTATATTGTTAAAAATATAATTTAATTTTTATTTATTATTCATCCACAACTTCTTATATTTTGGGAGAATATTTCCGGCACTGTGGGTGAGGGTAAACATGAGAAAAATAAGAAGAGACATAAAGGAAACCTCTGTGTGGAATTTTTTTGTCTTATATCAGGTAGTATTAGCAGTGAAATATATATCTGTAATACAGCAGCAGGCATTGTGTAGCTGTGAGCCTGTGAAGAGGACATCGTATCCGTGATCCAGTCCGCATCACTTAGTGTAATATATTATGAGTGGGGAGATAATATAAATCCTCATATTTCAAGGGGCACTTCTAAGCAGAGTAAATAGTTGTCACACATAGATGGATGGACGGACGGATAGATAGATAGGCAGACGGACAGACAGGCAGGCAGATAGATAGATAGATAGATAGATAGATAGATAGATAGATAGATAGATAGATAGATAGATAGATAGATGGATGGATAGATAGATAGATAGATAGATAGATAGATAGATAGATAGATAGATAGATGGATAGATGGATAGATAGATAGATAGATAGATAGATAGATAGATAGATAGATAGATAGATAGATAGATAGATAGATAGATAGATAGATAGATAGATAGATAGATAGATAGATAGATAGAATTTGCTTGACATCGTTGTTTTTAAATTTATTTTAAAACTTTCAAACAGAACAAGAAAAACTAAAGTCATATTGTTAATGATAACGGAAATGATGATCTAATTACGATAACAATACAATTGTTAATATTTAACCAAGGTGGCACAACAAGCTGAAAATGCATGAAAAATTTAATATTTTTTTAAAAACATTATTGGTCTTTTCTGATAGAAATAGGGCAGAATTTTACAAAACACCTATTATTTTTTGACAATTCACAATCTGAAGATCTTTTCAATCAAAGAATGGGGTATATAATGAGAGACACCGTCATTTTGATCAAATTTTGTGGTGAAATATACGGCTGTACTATTAATAAAATATTAATTACTCCCTGATGTTTTGAAATACAAAGGCCCCATGGCTCTCTTTCTAAATATTACTTGACAGGAGTGGTTTCCATACCACTGGGGCTTATTAAACATCATTTAGCAGTATATAGTAAGATATATCAGTAAAAACTTTTTTTTGTAGAGTTAAATAATTAACTGAAAACCTGTCGTTAATTTTGGTTTTAGAGTATATCTCAAAAACTAATAAAAATATCTGCACATAATTTTGAACACACTTTAACGACAACATACTCTGGCACCTGAACCTCTAACATTTATATATATTTGATTATAGTGTAGATATGTAATTATAATTAATTAAATATTTTTAAAACAATTATTTAAATAAAATATGTCTTCCAACAGCTTAATGATTGCTACACACTAGCCAGAGGTTCAGAAGCTAGCTATTACAGTATATTAATTGACTACCTAATATGAAGACTTTACATTTTAAGGTTTTCTTACAATCTTGTCCAAACGTATTAACAAATTATAAGCTTCGGAAAATATGTTTATATTAAATAAATAATTTTGGTACAAAACCTAGTATATTCATCAGAAAGGTGAGAATATATTTTGAAGCAACATCCATTTTCCATCAGTGTCTGAAAATTTTAATTAAAATGTTCTTCCTTTGAATTTGGTACAATTGTTTTTTTATTTTGCGGATTTCAACTAGGTGTACCACTATCTATATTTGTGCCAGGAACATATGGAACTCCATAAATTTGTAGAACACACTTTAATGTTTACAATCTCAATTAAATTTTTAAAAGTTCAATCAAATGTTTCAGCCACGATTGGGTGTTAGGTAAATGATTGTTATATAAAGTAAATGTATCGACATTCAAAGTGGAAAACGTATAATTATAAAAAGTGTAAGAGCTTTACGTGGTGATGGGAAAGAAATATTTGGGGAACACATTTCAATTTAAACTGAACAGCAGTGGTTGTTCATCCCGCGCGATGACCTCAGGTGTGCTGGACGACACTGTCCCCCAACAAAGACGTAGTTTTGACTTTGCGATTATTGTAATCACGTGGTGATGAGTGCAACCGTCAAGCAGGAAAGTGCGCACGTAGGTGAAATGATGCAAGTATTTCTGGAATGTCAAGGAATGTCGGTGAGAAAGTTTGATCCAGACAATACATGCCTGGATTATAAACAGATATTACTGGGGTGAGAGTGAGAAAAAAAGTAATTTAATAAAAAACACAATGTAGCATAAGCTCTGGGCAAAAGAAATACGCAATGTCAAACACTGACAAAGACGTATGTATATATATATATATATATATGTGTGTGTGTGTGTGTGTGTGTGTGTGTGTGTGTGTGTGTGTGTGTCTATCTAAATATCTATCTATCTATCTATCTATCTATCCATCCATCCATTCATCCATCCAACCATCTATCTATCTATCTATCCATCTATCTATCTGTCTGTCTATCTATCTATTTTTATCTATCAATCTATCTATCTGTCTATCTATTTATTTTATTTATTTAATTATTTATTAATCTTCAGTAAATTTCCTTACATAACCGGAAGACAAATATCACGATTGTGATAACGGTGCTGCGTTGTATGGAACCTTGCAGAAAGTTGCCACTTCCAGACGTGCGGCCATAGTTACCAGGATCGCCGTTAGTACCACCAGAAGGAACAGTCCTGGTACGCTTTTCATTAATCCAGTCGATGTAAGACGAGACCCGTGTGTAGACGCCAGGACAGTTAGGTTGCCCACACCCATCTCCCCAGGACACGATCCCCGCAATCTTGACCTCGCCATCACACACGCAAGCAAACGGTCCACCCGAGTCGCCCTGTGTGTAATAAACATAAACTTCATTTCACTATTACAGACAGAAGGTACAGATGTGCACTCGCAAACTAAGCTATACTTGAGACATCAAAGGTTGTTTTTTTTTTTTTTATCATAAATAAACTTTCTTAAAATAGACCAAAATCTAACAACTCACAAACTAACGTTCGCCAGACACATTTTAAAATTATGCATACACATATAAACTTTATTGCACTATTACAGAAAGGAGCATGATATACATATAAACTTTATTGCACTATTACAGAAAGGAGCATGATATACATATAAACTTTATTGCACTATTACAGAAAGGAGCATGATACACATATAAACTTTATTGCACTATTACAGAAAGGAGCATGATACACATATAAACTTTATTGCACTATTACAGAAAGGAGCATGATACACATATAAACTTTATTGCACTATTACAGAAATTAGAACGAGGTATACATTCATAAAGTGTGACAAATAGTTTCAAGGGCAGAAAGTTATAATCTATAAATATTAATTATTATATATCATATATGAAACTGCACTAGAAGCAGACGGTCGGAATCCCCATTTCGACTTGTGGAAGAGTGGCCAGTCCATTTGTTAATACAACAATTACTTAGAGTTGTTAGGAAATTTGAAATCTGGTATTGTTTAATTTCACATAATTTATGGTTTTATTAAGAGAAACCTATTGTATAGTAATGTTGTTATAATGTTGTAAACGCTGAAAAATAGTGTTTAGATATAGGAATAGAATACATGTATGTAAATATACATTTTTCCACTTTGAATATCAGTACATTTACTTAATATAACAATCACTTACATAACACCCAACTCTTCCTTTCCCATCACCACGTAAAGCTCTTACACTTATTTTAATAATACATTTTTCCACTTTGAATATCAGTACATAATATTTTGTTTGTTCTTTTAATATATTTGAAATATTGTTAGTTGTCAATCACCCTTGTATTTTATTATTAAATATACTTTTCGGTAGCGTAGTATGTAGTACTATAGTGTCTAGTGTAATTACAATTGGGATAGTCTTTGGAATTGTAGTTTTATGACTGCGAGGTGATGATGGGTCTCACTTAATTCCAGTGTCGAGATCATCACTACACTGAATTATTTCCCTTGATGAATCTTGCAACAACAGAGAATAAATTTAAAATACATACACTATACCGGAGGATAATTTAACACATCTCAATAAGGTCTGACATTCAGATGTGTTATTTAATACACACTAAAGAGGGATTTAATACACACGGTCACATAATTATCTACTCCGCTCTTCTAAGAAAAATCTAACACATCTATCATACACTTGACGAATCTAGCAAAAAGTATATATCTATCACGTGACATTTATCTAGCACACACTACACGTGTTTCTCATGCGTACCTGATACGTTCCAAACGCACACCTGACTCGTTTCTAATACAAACCAGAGAGATTTCTACCGCCCACCTGACATGTTTTTAACACACACCTAACACGTTCCTAACACACTTGGCACGTTTCTAATACATGCCTGACAGGAATCTTTTCCTTCCTCTCCTCCTGCAAGTATCGTGGTGCTCTGATTGAATTCCAGATTGCACGTGTAATTTTCCACGACCTTGAGGTCCACTTCTAATGGCACGTCTGAGGCATTCCCACCTAAGAAAACCAGAAATAGAGCAATATTTTATTCCCTGTGAGGAAAGGGTTTGAATACACTGGATATTTTATCCATGAGGTAAACGTGTCCTCTACATTCATTCTATAGTGTCTCCACCCAGCTCTACCGTATAGGTAAAAGTACAATAATGTAAACTGTAAATATATTACGGTTTACGCTGACCTATTATTTATTTACAGTGTAGATCACTAGGCAGCAATGTAAACTAAGTAAATAAATTAATAACCAGTTACATGTTTCACGAGCCTTTAAGTTACAATATAGATCACCCAGATAAGAATATAAATAAATAAAGTGTGACTAATTAGATGTGTAAGGAATTTCTTTGTTACATCAGATATTTACCAGACTACACAGTAAGCACGTGATCAAACTGATAACTAACTGTATGCAATGACGTATGACTGCATACGACACTAACTTACCCCTTTCAGTGTAGCCCCAGCCAGCCACACTGCATGAATCACCCACAGCCGGACATGAGGCATTAATGTTGAAGGTTAGACACTGGACGGTTCTACTGGTCAGGTTCAAGGGCATTTGAAGGTTCAAAATGGCGATGTCATTATCATTATTATCACCTAAGAAAGAAAAGACAAAACTCAAGACATGACGACATTCTTAAATAGCCATGGAAACGTTCAATTAATTAATGTAAACAACATATCCTTTGCATATTGACACCATTTTGGAACAATCTCCTGACTCGGAGTTTAATCTCCACCTACACACCACACACACACACACACACACACACACACACACACACACACACACACACACACACACACACACACACGCACACACACACGCACACACGCACGCGCGCACACACACACACACACACACACAGAATCACTCAATTCAGATGGTTACATAATTTCTTTTATTTTCGTGATAATATAATGTTATGAATGGTGGTACTTTTCCTATCAGTTTGAAAATATTCCGAATATTAAGTAAAATCACAAGATATAAGTAGTCTACTTATCTACGTATTTTTTAAAATATTTATTTGGTTTCATACTGTCGGAGTTTCCGTGATTAGTTGACACACAGGCTACATTCAAACAAATTACAGCAAAGACCAAATGGGAGTCCCCGAATTAACTAGTTTCAGACGAATAGATAGATAGATAGATAGATAGATAGATAGATAGATAGATAGATAGATAGATAGATAGATAGATAGATAGATAGATAGATAGATAGATAGTAAATACATAGATAGATAGATAGATAGTAAATACATAGATAGATAGATAGATAGGTAGATAGATAGATACATAGATAGATAGATAGATAGACAGACAGATAGATAGATTGATTGTATAATTTTATTAGTTCAAAATAAATTAGAGCAGAGACACTATTCTTCAAAGTGAAAGCAGATATAGTAAAGAACGCTTTCAAAGACTTAGAAAATAAGCAACTCACAGTCATAATTTTCATGAACATTGATGTTCTCTGCCGAAAAATAAATTGTCTGAACATCGCCGTCTTCATTTTCAGCCATTATGATCGAATGTGCTCCTGCCAGCACATAGGCGTTTTCAGGATAACTTAAAATAAAACATATATTAATTAAGAAGATAGATAGGTAGAGAGAGAGAGAGAGAGAGAGAGAGAGAGAGAGAGAGAGAGAGAGAGAGAGAGAGAGAGATAATAGAGATAGATAGATAGATAGATAGATAGATAGATAGATAGATAGATAGATAGATAGATAGATAGATAGATAGATAGTGATAGATAGAGATAGTGATAGATAGAGATAGTGATAGATAAATAATAGATAGATAGATAGATAGATAGATAGATAGATAGATAGATAGATAGATAGATAGATAGATAGATAGATAGATAGATAGATAGATAGATAGATAGATAGATAGATAGATAGATATTATTTATACATAAGTTCATTACATATATTTTTGTTTTTGTAACAACATCCTTGATTTTTACTAATATTTTTTATAATCTACCTACTGTATACAAGTGTCTTGATCTTTACCGATCTTTCTTATAATTTGCCTCATGTATAACATTTTCTTCATTTTTACAGACTTTCTTATAATCTACCTAATGTATACAACTGCCTTTCCAAAACCTCTATTTTTCCTACTAATAAAAGGTGAATGTTAGTTTGTCAGGTAGGAACATTCTATTTGTTGGAAGTAACACATAAACACACACACACACACACACACACACACACACACACACACACACACACACACACACACACACACACAATCTCCTTTCCATTTACAGTTAAGATGTAAGGGGGAGATTTGTTTCTTGTTCGTTTTCCCCCTTTTTAATTTAAAGTCTATTTAGCGATGTGTTTGATACATATTTTAGTTTACGGTTTATTTATGTTGTACAATTATTAACTAAGACAATGCCTTACTACTATCTTAGAGTCTACGTTAGCCCCAGTTCCACCTCACTCACGTCAATGATAACCTTCAGTTCGACTTCCCTAATGTCATTAGTAGCCCCATACCATCTCACTCTGGCCATTAGTAGCCCCATACCATCTCACTCTGGCCATTAGTAGCCCCATATCATCTCACTTTGGTCATTAGTAGCCCCATATCATCTTACTCTGGTCATTAGTAGTCTCATATCATCTCACTCTGGTCATTAGTAGTCCCATATCATCTCACTCTGGTCATTAATAGTCCCATATCATCTCACTCTGGTCATTAGTACCCCCAATTCGACCTATCTCTGGTCTTTATGTGAATTTATCCTTTGCTAATAGTGTCATGTGCTATCTATTGATTGTTAATTTTGTGAATTATTTGTAAATACATTGTTCTTATGAGTCTTTGTGTATAAAATAAACATTTCTCAGATCCAAATGTACTCAGTCTATGTGTATAAAATAAGATTTCCTTAGATACAGCTGTACTCACCTTTATGTGGATAAAATAATATTTCTTAGATCCAAATGTATTCAACTGTGTATAAAATAAATACTTCTCTGATATAACTATATTCACCCTGTGTGTGTAAAATAAATATTTCTTACATTCCATTGTATTCAAGTTTGTATAAAATAAACATTACTTAGATCCAAATGTATTCAACTGTGCATAAAATAAACATTACTTACATCCAAATGTATTCAACTGTTCATAAACTAAACATTATTTAAATCCAAATGTACTCAACTGTGTATAAAATAAACATTTTTTTAAGATACAACTGTCTTTGGGGGGGGGGAGAGAAATAAGCATGTCTTTGTTCATGTATTTTCAATTTTATGTATTAAACTAAAGTGTTCGACAATTTACATTCATCCGGTACTCACGTGTTCGTGTTTAATCATGTTACTCATATAGCCTCTACTAAATCCTACAAGTATGTCTTGTATACCAAGTCTAATCAAAGTCTAATCAGATTTATATAATAGGCCTCTACTAAATCCTAATTATATGTATTGTATACTAGTCTAATCAGATTTATATAATAGGCATCTACTAAATCCTAATTATATGTATTGTATACTAAAGTCTAATCAGATTTATATAATGATTAAAGACAAAAAATCCTTGATTATGAATTTCACTAACTGAAAAACCCTGTATTGTGAATAAATTAAAGCTCTTTTTATCATAGCAGCTTCCGGTTATCACCTCGATGTCTGGCACGAGGTGTGCCGCTGATGAGAGGGTTGATGAAGACGACAGACGCATTGTAACGTTCCTGCAGGACACAGTGGAGTGTTCTTTCAAGAAAAGTTGTAGAGCGGTGATTAAAACATTTTACAATACCTCAATTGAGAATAAAATTACTACATATTATTATCCCTCTGTTTTCATTAATTGATTTTTCATTTCATTGATTTTTTAAAAATAATCCCTATATATCGCTGTAAAATAATATTAAATTTGTGTTTTAATCTATTTTACCTTTTCAGAAATTCTTTTGTACTAAGACTTGTCGGACATTTTTATATATACAAGCAGTATCGACCGTGAACCTTTCACCCTGAACTCTGGAACATAAGCCCTGGATATGTGTATCCTCTAATTTGTACCCGAACCCTCAACTCTGTTCTTTGAACCCTGAAAAATATTCCAGTTTCTAATACATACTCATCAAAGCAGTGTGCAGCCGTCAGTATGGTTTATTATTCTAGTGTCCAATACTTACTCATCAAAGCAGTGTGCAGCCGTCAGTATGGTGTATTCGTCGAGGATAGTGCCGCCACACATAAAACCATTAATATCTAAGTGCACCAGATACGGCCTGGAGTTTGGTTCTATTTCCGTTCCATTAACTATTCTTCGCACTCGCTGTTAAGAAAAAAAACAAAACAAATAAATAAATAGAAAGAAAGAAAGAAAGAATGAAATTAAGAAAGAAAGAAAGAAAGAAAGAAAGAAAGAAAGAAAGAAAGAAAGAAAGAAAGAAAGAAAGAAAGAAAGAAAGAAAGAAAGAAAGAAAGATTGATTATTGTGATAAGTGAGGTGAAATAAATAGATTATTGAGTTAGTGGAGTGAAACAAATGGATTATTATGATAGTTTAGTGAAACAAATGGATTACTGAGTTAGTGAAGCAATAGAAATGGACTATTGTGTTAATGAAGTAAACAAAATGGACTGTTGTGTTAGTGAAGTAAATAAATGGACTGTTGTGTTAGTGAAGTAAACAAATGGACTTTTTTGTTAGTGAAGTAAACAAATAGACTGTTGTGTTAGTGAAGTAAAAAAAGTGGACTATTGTGTTAATGAAGTAAACAAAATGGACTATTATGTTAATAAAGTAAACAAAATGGACTTCTGTGTTAATTAAGAGAAGGAATGGCTTACTATGTTTTGGAAATTAATGAAATTCACTATCGTGATAGTGAAGTGAAATAACTGGAATACTGTGATAGTGAAATGAAATAACTGGAATATTGTGATAGTGAAGTGAAATAACTGTAATATTGAGATAGTGAAATGAAATAACTGGAACATTGTGATAGTGAAGTGAAATAACTGGAATATTGTGATAGAGAAGTGAAATAACTGGAATATTGTGATAGTGAAATGGACTGTGTAATCGACAATGACTATTGTGAAGTAAACAAAATGGACTATTAAAGTGGACTTTTGTGTTAGTGAAGTAAACAAAGTGGACTATTGTGTTAGTGAAGTAAACAAAGTGGACTATTGTGTTAGTGAAGTAAACAAAGTGGACTATTGTGTTAGTGAAGTAAACAAAGTGGACTATTATGTTAGTGAAGTAAACAAAGTGGACTATTGTTATAAAGAGGTAATCGAAATCCACTACTTAGTGAAGTAATCAAAATGGACTAACGTTTTAACCAGAGCAATTATGTTTTTAAAATAAATGCCTAAATGAACAATTATGATTTTGCATGAATGCCTAAATGAGCAATTATGTTTTTTAATAACTGCCAAAGTGAGCATTTTTATTATGAATGAATGCCTAATGAGCAAGTATGTTTTTAAATAAATGCCTAAGTGAGCAATTATGATTCCGAATGAATGCCTAAATGAGCAATTATGTTTTTAAATAAATGCCTAAATGAGCAATTATGTTTTAAATAAATGCCTAAATGAGAAATTATGATTTTGAATGAATGCCTAAATGAGCAATAGTGCTTTTCAATGAATGCCTAAATGGGTAACAATTTGTGCATGTTTCTATAGAAATGTTTACCTTATGAATATTTTCGTCCTTAGAACCTGGAAACGATTCTTGCAGTGTGTTACGTTTCCAGTATTTATTTAAAGACCCTGCTTAGAATAATTAAAAGACTTTAAATATAATTAATTCTTCCTCTCATATTCTACGCAGACTGGTTGCTCAATTTATTATCTGACTAATTAAAAGTGCGTCTTGTAGTTCAGACGACAAATTTACAGACTAATAAACTGCGAACTTTTAGCTAGATTTGAAAACAGTTAAGTCCCTCTAAATTAATATGCACTCGTCATCAATCTTTCTGCTCATCCGCCCCCATTCAAATCTAAGAATTAATCTAATTGGTCTATTGTGCATAGAAATCAACTACTAAGAGGTATTAACAAAGAAAATAAGATTTAATAAAGTTTAACAAATTAACAATAAATCGAATGCAACGCGAATAGTCTTCACTCTGTCTTTACGCGCCTATGCCTGATTTTTGTCAATCTAAATTGCCAGAAAAGTGTTCCTTTGAGATCTGTACACTTGATTTTGCACTTAGCTCTATTCTTGTATCCTTGGTCTCAACACTCAGTCATGCTGATTCGTTCCCTCAGTCCCCCTTTAACGACACACGTGGTGCATAAGGAATGATGTCCCTTTGTTAGTGGCTAGGAACTGGAATTTTTGCAGCATGGCCCTCAGAGTGGATTTCGACACGCTTACACCAATAAGCTAATGCAGGTGAGGCATGGGTGAACATGAACCATGAGCCGACCTGTGGATGCAACGTGTTTGGATATAATTCTCAACCTAACAGGTCCTACCTAGGCATGGCTCAATTAAATGCGCTGAACAAAGAGTTTCGACCTCGCGTCGCTTACAATTAGATTTAGAAAAAATATAATCGTCTCACATGTGTTCCATTTAACAGTCATGACGTATGAAGCAATAAAATAGATACAACGTTAAATTAATGTTCATACAAGGGGTAATTCAAGCCGACAGAGCGCTTCACAATTTACAATTTAAATTACACGCAATAATTGAATTACATGAAGAATTCATATCGAGCGCAGCATTCTGGCTCTTAGTGAATTAAAACAATATAAATTAAAGTACAGAAATGGAAAAATGGTTACAATAAATTTATATTTCGTAACTTATAGGTTTTCAGCTATTTCTCTGAACCATGCTCAAGTGTATATGGAAATCATATAATACATAGCACAAATACATACTTAAACAATACATAGGCAAATACTATTAAATAAAATGATACCTTTGAGAGAAGTCGAAGGGTACCTTGATTCTCTATGGCGCCGGCTGCCTCTCACGACCCGAGTAAGCTGATGGAATTAGCTAAAATGTGCTCGAAGTGAGGGAGCGGAAGCGTGTGGGTACATATATAGAAAGGTATATTGCGTATCACGTGACTGTTCGCGAAGCATGTAGTTGGTTCGAGAACTGGACAATGGTCCTAAAGTTACATAACATCTTGACCTGTTCTAGAAGCACCTAGAAAAAGGAAGCTTTGAACAAAGGGCCAAGGGTTTCAAATATTCGAATTTGAAGTAAACAAGGCAAGTGGGTCACGAAGTCGGACAATTTTATCAGACTGTGACACCCCCTTGCTTTTGAGGCGTTTATCTTGCCAAAGATAAAATGCCTCCTACAAATTATGTATGATAAAATGTAGAAGTCCACAATGAAGAAAAATTTACACAAAAAAAATTTCGACATTCCTAGAAATAAAGTGTGCAACTATATTTCATATTTACAGGAAGGAATCCGTAGGGTTCAGTTAATTGATTAAACAACATTCTATCAGTACCGGCACTTGATGGCATCAAGCACGACTCATGTAATCTGCGCCAACATTCAAAGACCCTTTGATGTAATGAATATTTGCGTCATACTGTGTCAGAAACAAAGACCAACGCATTAAACGGCTGTTCGTAAATTGCGCCTGTCCGAGAAAGGCCAACGGCTGGTGATCGCACTCAATGACAAAGGTTTTTCCGTACAAATAGTTTTCGAACTTTTTTATGGCCCAAACTATTGCAAGACATTCCTTTTCACTGGTGGAATATTTCTGTTCAGTAGTTGTGAGTTTACGGCTTGCATATGCAACTGGGTGTTTGGTGTCATTGTGTTCTTGTAATAACACTGCTCCTAATCCTGTGTTGCTAGCATCAGTCCTTAACAAGAATGGTTTTGTCAGATCTGGCAGTTTAACAACTAAATCTGAAGTCAGTCTAGATTTCAGTGTGTCAAAAGCGTTTTGGCATGCATCAGTCCACACTACTTTTGTAGGCATATTCTTACGTGTCAAGTCAGTCAGAGGACATGCAATGGCACTAAAATCTGGTACGAATTTTCTGTAGTAATTAGCAAGACCAAGAAAACTTCTAACTTGTGTTTTTGTTAGCGGTTGTGAAGTGTCCTTAAGTTGTGCTATCTTAGCTTCACTTGGCGACATAGTTCCATGACTCAACTTGTGTCCCAAGAAGTCTAAGGAGAATTGTGCTATTTCACACTTCGTAGGGCGGGCAGTGAGGTTGGCTTGCTTTAATCTGGCTAGCACATCTCGTAAGAGTGTTAAGTGCTCCTCCCATGTCTGGGTGCCTAGAATTAAATCATCCATGAAGTTCTCAACTCCGCGTCCGTACAGTGGTTCTAACAATGACCGCATCATTTTAGAAAAAATGCTTGGAGCGTTTGAAACTCCGAAAGGCATAACTTTCCATGTGTAGTTTCCTACTGGTGTAGTGAAAGCTAGTATGTGTCGATCAGTGTCCTTGACCTTGATTTGCCAAAAACCGCGTGACAAATCTATTTTGGTATAGTAATGAGCGTTAGCTAGCTTAGTGAAGATGAGATCCGGATCAGGGAGAGGTTCGGCGCAAAACTCTGTCACTTGATTGAGTTTGCGGTAGTCTACGCAAAAACGGAACGAGTTATCACGTTTTTTAATCAACACGATGGGTGATCCGTAGGCACTGTCAGTCTTCTCTATGACCCCTAGATCTAGCATAGTCTTAATCTCACGTCTAACGTCATCTATCTTAGCGTGTGGCAACGGATACGGCTTCAAACGTATCGGTTTGTTGTCAGTCAGCTTCAGTGAAAATTCTATTAAGTCTGTCAACCCTGGTTTGTCTGTCAGAGTAGATGAGAACTCATTAAGCAATTCATTCACTTCTTTTTTCTGTCTTTCTGTCAAGGCTTCATTTACCCTAACGTCTTTGACAGTTTCGTCCGTCTGTAGAGGACAGTTTGGTAAAGTACCAGTGACGCAATCAGTATCCCCCTCGTCTTCTGTAACTATCGTCGCTACGACAAAATCAGCTTGAGTGGTTTGATCCTCACGGCTTATGTACTTTTTGAGTAGGTTAACATGAAAGATTTTCTCTCTCTTTCCTGTCTGCACCTTATAGTTCAGTCCCCCTAGCTTGGCGGTAACTACAAAGGGCCCCTTCCATTTCATCTGAAGTTTGTTATGTGCTTCAGGAAGCAACAGTAACACTTTGTCATTAACTTCAAATTCTCTAGGTTTGGTGTGCTTATTGTAATATTCTGCCTGTCTAGACTGAGCTATCGTCAAGTTTTCCCGTGCTATCTTGCCTATAGTTTCAAGACGGTTTCTTAAGTCAGTGACGTATGTATAAGTTGTCTTAACTTCGTCATCTGTCTTTTCATCAGTCCAAAGTGCCTTCAAAATCATCATCGGTCCGCGTACAGTACGTCCGTAAAGTAGCTCAAATGGTGAAAACCCGGTGGAAGATTGTGGCACCTCCCTATATGCAAATAGTAGGGCAGGGATGTATCTGTCCCAGTCTTTCGGTTTATCTGTGGCGAGCTTTTTAAGTGCTGTTTTTAATGTCCCATTGTATTTTTCAATCAGACCATTTGCCTGGGGGTGGTATGGTGTGCAAGTAAGATGTTTGATGGAAAGTAAACGATTTACTTCCTTCATTACGTTGCCTATGAATTGACTCCCCTGATCCGTCAAAATTTCAGTAGGAATTCCAACACGACTCCAAAGACCGAAAAGGGCTTCGGCGACAGTTTCAGTATCAATATTTTTCAATGGTACTGCGTCGGCGAATCTTGTTGCGTAATCAATAGTGGTCAGCACGTATCGATTACCTCTCGTTGATGTGGGTATTATAGGCCCAATCAAATCCAATGCTACGCGCTTGTAGGGTTCACTGATCAGTTCAGGCTCTCCTAACGGTGCGGGTCTGATTGAATTTTTAGACTGTGTTCTCTGGCATGTGTCGCAACTTAACACGAATCTACGGATATCGGCAGTGATGTCCGGCCAATAAAACTCACTTGTAATACGACTAGTTGTTTTTTGTACACCCATGTGTGCACCAAAAAGACTCTCATGACCTAATCGTAATACGTCATTTCGTTTGGTTTGTGGAACGACTAATTGTTTCCGAAATTCGTCTCCCACTTTCGAATAGCGGTACAATAAACCCTTTTTCAGAATAATGCACGCTTTCTTATTCGAATCGTCAGTGTTGACGTCACTAACAAGTACAGCTTGTCTGCGTAACTTGTCTAGTGTTTCGTCCTCAGCTTGTAATATTTTAATCTCGCTAACTGTTGCTTTATCTACGGCTGGTGCGGCAGACATCGGTGCAGTTACAGATTTGTCTTTACTACTCGCTGCTCTGGTTACAGCGTTAACCAGTGGTGGTTCAGTTGAAGTTTGTTTTTTGCACGGCAAAACATACTTGCAACCAAGGATCACGTCATGCGGTGAGTTTTCCATAACTGCCGCTTTGACTGTTCCTTCTACAAAGTCTGAAACAATCGAGACTTCAGCTACTGGTAAAATGTCTTGTTCGCCGTTTGCAAAGGTGACAGAGATTGTCTCCCCTGTGTAGTCGGTACGGTTAACTAATGATGCATTTACAATAGCGTCTAGCTCACACCCTGTATCAAGCAAAGCGATTGTATCGTGACCGTTTGCCTGTACTGGTGTTCGATTCGACTTTTCTGTTTTAGGTGTATGACTTTCTACTGCGTAAACTTTAGCTGTTTTCTTTTCAGGACATGTTCGTGAAAAATGGCCACTATCACCACAAGTGTAACATGCAAGATTCTTTTTATCTTTCTGTTTGTCGGACTTGTTTTTAGTGTCGGGTTTAGATGTTTTATCATCACGCTCGCTATGTGCCTTCCCGTCATTTTTCTTATCCTTTCGAGTCTGCGGTTCGTTCGGTCGAGACTTGTTGTTCGCGTGTGCGTTCGAGAATTGAGAATGTGCGTCATCAAAGCGATCGGCGGCGTTGCCTATCTCCTCTAGCGTAGATTTTTCCCTTATTGCTAAGTGAATCAGTAGATCTGATTTGTATGACCCGAGAATGTGGTCCTTTACCATTTCATCCCTAAGACCTGCGTACGTCTGTGGAGTTTCAGCTAGATCTATCCATCTTTGGAACAAGTCCGTGACGCGGCGTATGTACTGTGCGTGCGTCTCCGAACTGGCTTTCGTGGCCTGTTTAAATTTACGACGGTATGTATCTGCGGTGAGTTTGTAGCGCTTCAATAATGCGGCCTTGACTGTGTCGTAATTATCTGACTCAGAATCGCTAAGCTTATTGAATTCGTTTTTCGCAGTTCCCTGCAGTAACCCCGATAAATTTATCGCCCAATGTTCCGCTGGAATGTTTGTTGCTCTGGCTAACTTTTCAAACGTTTTTAAATACGCGTCTATTTGATCTTTGTTCTCATCAAATGGGACCATATTTATCTTTGGAATGATGTTTTCAATTCTACTGTGATTATTTCCATCGCTAGAATGCGAATCACCACTGCTTCTGCGGTCACGGTTTGGATTAGTAACTTCTAGTTTCTTTACTTCCCATTCTAACCGTTTTATTTCCGCGTCTGCCGCGATGCGTTTGGCTTCTGTGTCCGCTGCGATACGTTTTGTTTCAATGTCGGCTAATCTTTCAGCTTCTAACCTTTTAGCTTCTGCGTCAGCTGCGATGCGTTTAGCTTCAGTTTCGGCTAGTTTTTCAGCTTCTAACTTCTTCAGTTCGCGATTAGCAACGCGTTCTTCTCTTTCTATCTCTTGTCTCTCTTTTTCCGCTTTCTCTAGCTCAGTTTTAAGGTAGCTAGTCAGTTCGTCACCCTGGTATCCTATTAAGGAACCTTTCCTTTTCAGATTTTCAATAATCTGCTCTAGATCCATTTTACTGTCTTAGCGCGCTGGCTACAATAACCATGTATCTCGTGAATTGTGTGTTTTAACCGTCGGCGATAACTCCGCTTATCCCGAAAATAACTTTTAGGCTACAACCTTACAAAAATTATTTAATTTACTCAGAACACCTTCCGAAATAAATTACGCGTTAACTCTTTACACGTTTCACCTGCTTGTCACAGTGTCCGCTGTTCCAAGACTTTCGTAATGTCACGGCTCCTACCATACAACATTACACATTATATCTAGCACCCTAAATATAATAGTCCGAAGTCTGTTACTACCGATAACTCTCCTAGCTGGCGGTATAACCTTCGACTCCTCACAATGAAGTACTCAGTAACACAATACTAAATAAATCATTCAATTAGCTAACATAATGCTTAACTACGCTTAAACATATATTAACTAACATGCACGCTACTCTGCAAAAGAATACATGCACATGTCACAACAAAAGCAAAGAAAATCAGTAATACAAAAATCAAAAGAACAATTGGCAATTTCTTTTCGTTCGTTCGTTTCTAGGTTTATGATACGCCCTATGTATAAAAATGTTACAAGTTACAATTTAATACATATCAATCCCGCGACGACCCACACTTGTTACGTTTCCAGTATTTATTTAAAGACCCTGCTTAGAATA